>JACEEZ010000483.1:0-11278 GCA_016584305.1 Chionoecetes opilio
CATACAAGGCTTAGTGATGCGAATGCTTAATAATGCGCCTGGCGACATTAGTGCAGTGGCGACTATAATGTTGTTGACGGTATATGTACAATGCGCAATGGATTCGTCTACTGGCTAGGAGGCAGTGCCGTTTCTAGCCTTTGGGGGCCCTTTGCGAAATGTTGTTTGGGGCCCTATGCGAAATGCTGTTTGGGGCCCTATTGTGTAAAACTATGGTGGGGGGATTCCAAGCCCTCTAAGGTGGTCCGGGGGCACGCCTTGAATATTTAAATGCATCAATCTGGTGCACTTGAAGAGTAAAACAGACTAGATTATAAAAAAAACAAGCAAAGAATGGCAGCTTGGGGGCCCTGGGTGGCTTCGGGGCCCCTTGGTGGCTACGGGGGCCCCTTGGTGGCTTTTGGGGCCCCTTGGTGGCTACGGGGGCCCCTTGGTGGCTACGGGGGCCCCTTGGTGGCTACGGGGGCCCCTTGGTGTCTTTGGGTGCCCCTTGGTGGCTTCGGGGGGCCCTTGGTGGCTACGGGGGCCCCTTGGTGGCTTCGGGGGCCCTTGGTGGCTTTGGGTGCCCCTTGGTGGCTTCGGGGGCCCCTTGGTGGCTACGGGGGCCCCTTGGTGGCTACGGGGGCCCCTTGGTGGCTACGGGAGCCCTGTGCAACCGTGTAGTTCACATATAGTAAGAAACTGCCCTGCTTGGAGGACCTGTATGAAGGGGTAAGGGGGTAAGGGTGCCTCTATGAAGGGGTTAAGGGGGTAAGGGTGCCTCTATGAAGGGGTTAAGGGGGTAAGGGTGCCTCTATGAAGGGGTTAAGGGGATAAGGGTGCCTCTATTAGTGGTAAGGGGATAAGGGTGCCTCTATGAAGGGGTTAAGGGGGTAAGGGTGCCTCTATGAAGGGGTTAAGGGGTAAGGGTGCCTCTATGTAGGGGTAAGGGGCATTAATGGTCCCCAAGATGGTCTGAGTCGTCAAGGAAATTAACAGTGTAATCGAATGTCTAATGGCGCGAACACTCTTGGGATTCATGGCTAGTCTTTTTCTCTCTGTCTATTTTGATGTAGTGTGTGTGTGTGTGTGTGTGTGTGTGTGTGTGTGTGTGTGTGTGTGTGTGTGTGTGTGTGTGTGTGTGTGTGTGTGTGTGTGTGTATTCACTTAGTTGTATTCACCTAGTTGTATTTTACAGGCCCTGATCAACGCTCGTATGGCCCCGTCTCCAAATGAATATTTTTTGTCATTCATCCCTAGTGCTTAGTGTTGACCGAAGCCACCACCCTTGTGTGTGTGTGTGTGTGTGTGTGTGTGTGTGCGTGTGTGTGTGTGTGTGCGCGTGTGTGTGTGTGCGCGTGTGTGTGTAAAGGTGTGGTTATTTTTGCTAGCTAACCAGGAAGATTATTTGATATTTCTTCATTGTTAATTTCTTACGTTGCAAATCATTTCTCATATTCTGACCAACAAAATTTCACTCCAGTTTTGTTGTAGATTTTATTTGAATGAATTGCGTTTAGTCCCAGTAAAGAAGAACGATGTAGTATTAAATGCTCTCTTTCAATGACGCCAAAAAATGGGTTATGAATGGCGTGGGCGAAATTTCAGTTTTTAATATATTGCATTCAAGGCTGGGAGACAAAAAGTATAAGAAAAAGATATGGCCTAATAAACATTCCTTGCTCAGTTTTTGACGTTTTGTAAATTCTTGATATTCCTGAGAACATATTTATTTCTGATGCAGCAGTTTCTCACGCTCAAAAATGTGTTACCGTTCTGAGATATTAAAAAAAAGTTTATAGATTCTAATAAACATTTTGAACTCTGCTTTAAATTCAACCCAAAATATTTATAGATTGAATAAAATTTTATATAATCAATAAAGTTGCAAATTTTCGCTTAAAAAAAAAAAAAAATCGAAATTGAATTTAAAAAAAGTTTATATAGAACTTAAACATTCTATACTTTTAATTCATTCAACCAAAAACAGTAATAGATTGAATACAAATAATCAACCGTGCTGCAAATTTCCCCCCCCAAAAAAATTGAAACGGTAAAAAAAAAAAAAAAAAAAAAAAAGTCGAATTTCAAAAAAACGTCTTTAGTTATAATTATTTTGAAACTGAGTAAAAAAAAAAAAAAAAAAAAAAAAAAAAAAAACAGGTCAAATATTAATAACCAAAACCATTTAATAGCTTGAATAAAACTAATCAATCGAGCTGCAAATTTCCAAAAAAAAAATGAAACTAAAAAAAAAAAAAAAGTAAAATTTTAATCAACGTCTTTAGTTATAATGACTGAAACCGAGTAAAAAAAAAAAAAAAAAAAAAAGTAAAATTTTAATCAACGTCTTAGTTATAATGACTTTGAAACCAAGTATAAAAAAAAAAAAAAAAAAAAAAAAAAGGCAAATTTTAATCAGTCTTTAGTTAAAAAGACTGAAACCGAGTAAAAAAAAAAAAAAAAAAAAAAACTAGGTCAAATATTAATAACCATGAATAGCTTGAATAAAAATAACAGACTTGCAAATTTCTACTAAAAAAAATTAAAACTGAAAAAAATAAAAAAATAATAATAATCGTCCCTTATAAAAAAAAAAATCGAATCTGTGTCAAAAAAAAAAAAGGCAAATTTTTATAAACGTCTCTTGTTATAATTATTTCGTTGTTTCCGCGGCCAGGTATTTCCATGGCCGCCACCTGTGTTTACCTGCCCTTAATTACCCTTCAGTACACCTAATTAATATCATGACGACGCGTAATTACTCAACACAACACTGCAACATAATTACTGCCGGAACTGTCTTTATTTATCTCTCTCTCTCTTTCTTTCTTTTCTCTGTGTGTGTTTCTCTCTCTTTCTCTCACACACACACTTTCTCTCTCTCTCTCTCTCTCTCTCTCTCTCTCTCTCTCTCTCTCTCTCTCTCTCTCTCTCTCTCTCTCTCTCTCTCTCTCTCTCTCTTTCTCTCTCTCTCGCTCTCTCTCTCTCTCTCTCTCTTTCTCTGTGTGTGTCTCTTTCTCTCACTATGTCTGTGTGTGTGTCTGTCTGTCTGTCTGTCTGTCTGTCTGTCACACACACACACACACACACACACACACACACACACACACACACACACACACACACACACACACACACACACACACACACACACACACACACACACACACACACAAAGGATATGGAATAGCGTTTTCTTTTTTTCATCTTCCTCTTTTAGGGATACTCAACGTCTCATAGGGAGAGAGAGAGGAGAGAGAGAGAGAGGAAGAGAGAGAGAGAGGAGAGAGAGGAGAGAGAGAGAGAGAGAAGAGAGAGAGAGAGAGAGAGAGGGCAGGCATATTACTCCCTATATTGAGAGGAACACCTTTTTCTGAGGACCCACTAATGAAAAATCTCTCCCACCTAGTATGGTATAGGTGATAATGTCGTTGCTTTGAGAGAGAGAGAGAGAGAGAGAGAGAGAAAAGAGAGAGGGGAAGAGAGAGAGAGAGAGAGAGAGAGAGAGGAGAGAGAGGCAGAGATAGACAGAGACAGACAGTGAAAGGAGACAGAAAAGACAGAGAGAGGGAGAGAGAGAGAGAGAGAGAGAGAGAGAGAGAGAGAGGAGAGAGAGAGGAAAAGAGAGAGGAAGAGAGAGAGAGAAGAGAGAGAGAGGCAGACACAGACAAACAGACAGACAGACAGACAGACAGACAGTGAAAGAGAGAGAGACAGTAGACAGAGAAAGACAGATAGACAGAGACAGAGGAGACGAGAGAGAGAGAGAGAGAGAGAGAGAGAGAGAGAAGAGAGAGACACAGATAGACAGAGACAGAGAGAGGGAGAGAGACAGATAGACAGAGAGAGAGAGGCAGACACAGACAAACAAACAGACAGACAGACAGACAGAGAGAGAGAAACAGACAGACAGACAGACAGACAGACAGAAACAGACAGAGAGAGAGACAGATACACAGAAAGAGATAGAGAGAAAGAGAGAGAGAAAAAAAATACCATCAACTCAAAAGATATCAAAAAGTACGTCACAATAACAATCACAAATATAAACCCAACAATTAGGGTTAAAATATCCCAATTAAAAATCACAAAATAAAGTAATTAGCCCTAATAGCCGGGACCTCGAAGGACATAGGAAGCAATTAGCAAGGCGTCAGGAGGCTGTTGATAAGGATGAGGTCGTGGGAGGCGTGGGAGGCGGCGGGAGGGGGGATGGAGATGCTTAAATGCCTTGGTAATAATATAGGTTGGCTTTATGTGGGTGAGAAAATGATGGCATAAATGAGAGAGAGTGATGGATGGAAGTGTTTAGAGAGAGAGAGAGAGAGAGAGAGAGAGAGAGAGAGAGAGAGAGCCAGCGTAACTTAACCTAACCTAACTTAACCTTGCCTAAATTAACTTAACCTAGCCTAACCTAACCTGGGCAATTATCTACACTATTAGAGAGAGAGAGAGAGAGAGAGAGAGAGAGAGAGAGAGAGAGAGAGAGAGAGAGAGAGAAGGATAAATACATAAATGAAGAGGATATGCATGGATGGAAAAGTTTAAAAGAGAGAGAGAGAGGAAGAGGAGGAAGGAGAGAGAGAGGAAAAGAGAGGAGAGAAGAAGAGAGAGAGAGAGGAAAAGAGAAGAGAGAGAGAGAGAGAGGTTGGTATGAGGGAAGAGAGATAAATAGGGATGAAATAGGGAGATAGCAATGGGTGATAATGGGTGAGAAGGAAAATTTATATGAAGAAAAGTATGAGGCAAGGAAAAGGAAGGAAGGAAGAGAAAGAAAAAGGGAAAAAAATGCAAAATGAAAAATGAAAAAAATGGAAAAAAAATGAAAAATGAAAAAAATGAAAGAAAAAAAAATGAAAATGAAAAATGAACAAGAAATGAAAAATGAAAAAAACGGAAAATGAAATGTGAAAAAACATGGAAAATGAAAAATGAAAAAAAAATGGAAAATGAAAAATGGAAAGAAATGTAAGTGTAAAATTTGGGAAAGAAAAAAAGGGTTAATTAAAAAGGATTAATTAAAAAGGGTTAATTAAAAAGGGTTAATTAAAAAGGGTTAATTAAAAAGGGTTAATTAAAAGGCTTAATTAAAAGGGTTAATTAAAAGGCTATATTAAAAAGGCTATATTAAAAAGGCTATATTAAAAAGGCTATATTAAAAGGCTATATTAAAAAGGGTTAATTTAAAGGCTATATTAAAAAGGCTTAATTAAAAGGCTATATTAAAAAGGCTATATTAAAAAGGCTATATTAAAAAGGGTTAATTAAAAGGCTATATTAAAAAGGCTTAATTTAAAGGCTATATTAAAAAGGCTTAATTAAAAGGCTATATTAAAAAGGCTTAATTAAAAGGGTTAATTAAAAGGCTATATTAACAAAGGCTTAATTAAAAAGGCTTAATTAAAAGGCTATGTTATGAGGGTATAAATTATAATGAGATAAATGAAGGCTTGTATTATTTTTTATGAGGGGAACATGGTGTGTGTGTGTGTGTGTGTGTGTGTGTGTGTGTGTGTGTGGGAGTGTGTGTGTGTGTGTGTGTGGGAGTGTGTGTGTGTGTGTGTGTGGGAGTGAGGGAAGGAAGAATGGCAGGAGAGAATGAGGGAGTATTCGATGTAATAGGAAGATAGGAGACTGTGAAGAAACTATACTCCTCCTCCTCCTCCCCCCCCTCCTCCTCTCCTCCTCCTCCTCCTCCTCCTCCTCCTCTCCTCCTCCTCCTCCCCTCCTTCTTCTCTCCCCCTCTTCCTCCTCCTCCTCCTCCTCTTTCCTCCTCCTCCTCCTCCTCCTCCTCCCCCCCTTCCTCCTCTTTCCCATGATATTTTTGAACGAGAATGTGTTAGTGAAACTGAAAAAAAAGGAAAGGGGGAAGAGAAGAAGAAGATAAAACAGCAAATAATAAATTTTCCATTGCAAAACAAACTAAATTTTTAAAAAAACAAAAAAATATTGGGAGGTTGGGTTGAATCTCCGGTGAATGATTGGAATTAGGATTAGACGAGTGATATGTGGCCCAGAAAATGGAAATCCCAGAGTTGATTGGAAATGAGTTGATTGGAAATGAAGCCTTGTCATAAGGAGATTGGGATTAGACAGCCAGGGATTAGGTAGATGATTAGATAGATTAGAAAGGTGATTGGAAGTGTCAGGTCAGATTCCCGCGCGTGTATTTAATCAACTTTCACCTTTAAGACATCAGTTCATAAGGAGTAATTTAGCCTCCTCCTCCTCCCCCCTCCCCTCCTCCTCCTCCTCCTCCTCCCCCTCCCCCCTCCTCCTCCTCCTCCTCCTACTCCTCCTTCTCCTCCTCCTCCTCCCCCTCCTCCTCCTCCTCCTCCTCCTCCTCCCCCTCCTCCTCCTCCCCCCTTTTCCCCCCCCCTCCTCCTTTCCCCCCCTCCCTCCTCCCTCCTCCCCCCCTCCTCCCCCTCCTCCTCCTTCCCCCTTCTCCTCCTCCTCCTCCCCCTCCCCCTCCTCCTCCTCCGTTTTTTTTTTACTAAAAAAATAAAACAAAAATGTTAGAAGTGTACAAAGGGGAAAAAGGGGGAAAGGGAGGAGGAGGAGGAGGGGGAGGGGAGGAAGAGGAGGAGGAAAAGGGAAAGGAGGGGGAAAGGGGGGAAGAAGAGGGGAGGGGGGGAAGAGGAGGGTAGGTGGGGTTTCGTATATAAAATGTTTAAAATTTATCATCAATTTATTAAAAAAATTTTTTTTTTCATTTTTTCGAGCCAAAAAAAAACAAAATTTTTAAAAATATTTTTAGCGAATATTAGTTTTTTTTAGATTTTTGTTTTCTATATTTACAAATTAATATGCCATGTTATAAGTTGTTCAATATATCTCTATTAATTCTAAGATTTTTTATAGAAATATTTAGTTTCCCAATATAGAGAACCGTTTAATATAGTCCACTAATTTATAACCTAATTTTGAATCAAGTATTTTAATCCTATAATTAAATGAATACTTTTTATGCATTTGTTTTATAGCATAGTAGATTTTTATAAGAGAATACATTTTCGTAATTCGAGATAGAGAATAATTTATATATAGTTATCAAATTTATTATCTTAAAGTTATTTTTTCAAGTATTTCGTATCCAAATATTGATATCAGTTATTTTTTTACAAGTATATCCAATCCAAAATGAGTTATAAGTTATTTTTTACAAGTATATCTATCCAAAATTAGTTATCAGTTATTTTTTTACAAGTATATCCTATCCAAAATTAGTTATCAGTTATTTTTTTACAAGTATATCCATTCAAAATTAGTTACAAGTTATTTTTTTACAAGTATATCTATCCAAAATTAGTTACAAGTTATTTTTTACAAGTATATCCAATCCAAAATTATTTAAGTTATTTTTTACAAGTATATCCAATCCAAATTAGTTATAAGTTTTTTTTTACAAGTATATCCTACCAAAAATTATTATAAGTTATTTTTTTACAAGTATATTTATCCAAAATGTCTTATGTTATTTTTTTACAAGTATATCCAATCCAAAATTAATTACAAGTTATTTTTTACAAGTATATGCTATCCAAAATTAGTTACAAGTTATTTTTTTACAAGTATATATATCCAAAATTAGTTATAAGAGATTTTTTTACAAGTATTTCCAATCCAAAATTAGTTATAAGTTTTTTTTTACAAGTATATCTATCCAAAATTAGTTATAAGTTATTTTTTTACAAGTATATCCTATCCAAAATTAGTTATAAGTTTTTTTTTACAAGTATATCCAATCCAAAATTAGTTACAAGTTATTTTTTTACAAGTATATCCAATCCAAAATTAGTTACAAGTTATTTTTTTTACAAGTATATCTATCCAAAATTAGTTATAAGCTATTTTTTTACAAGTATATCTATCCAAAATTAGCTATAAGAGATTTTTTTACAAGTATATCCAATGCAAAATTAGTTACAAGTTATATTTTTACAAGTATTGACTATATAAAAATTTCAACATCAATTTTTCATTTTTTGAGGATATCAGTTTTTTTTAGATTTTTTTCCTCCAATCAAAAAGACAGAAAAATATAAAAAGCTCAAAAATCTTCCCCTAATATTAATGGGTGAATGAGGGAAATATTTTTGTAAGGGTGAGAATTCCCTTTAGGTTCGTAGAGTGCGGGGGCGGCAAGGGTATCGATCTAATGGTGGTGGTGGTGGTGGTGGGGTGTGTGTGTGTGTGTGTGTGTGTGTGTGTGTGTGTGTGTGTGTGTGTGTGTGTAAACAGGTGAGATGAATTCTGTTTTCACACCTTTAGGCTGGTCCACATTTTTGCTTGTGGTAAATCATGCTTCTTTTTTAAATTTTTTTTAAGGGGGAGGAAATAGTTGTGGTAGTAGTAGTAGTAGTAGTAGTAGTAGTAGTAGTAGTAGTAGTAGTAGTAGTTGTAGTAGTAGTAGTAGTAGTAGTAGTAGTAGTAGAGGGCAAAGGAGACGATATTCAATACAAGGAATAAAATTTTAACTTGTAAAAAAGCAAAAATTTAACACAAAAATTATCAGATAAGTAAAAAAAAAAGTAAAATAAAAAATAAATAAAAAAAACATGGTCAAAATATAGTAAAGAAAAGAGAGAGAGAGAGAGAGAGAGAGAGAGAGAGAGAGAGAGAGAGAGAGAAGAGATAGAGAGAGAGAGAGAGAGAGAGTGTCCATCTTAAAGCAAAACCATCGCGTGATTACATTTCTCCCCTGGGTTAAAAATAGCAAAGCCGCCTCATTATTTTTTTTCCCGGGATAAAAAAAAATTGCATCGAGAAAAGGGAACGTCGCCCCCCCAAAAAAATATTTGTTTGAAGATGAAAAAAAAGAAGAAAGAAAGAAAGAAAGAAAGATAGTACCTGACACGTGTTTCTTAGAAGCTGATGTATTTATAGAATGCAAGAAGAGAGAGAGACGAGAGAAGAGAGAGAGAGAGAGAGAGAGCAGAGAGAGAGGAGAGAAATATATAATACGTGAGTTTTGATTAGAAATTAGAATCCTCCTCCTCCTCCTCCTCCTCCTCCTCCTCCTCCTCCTCCTCCTCCTCCTTCCTCCGTCCTTTTTTCCTCCTTTTTCCCCCTCCTCCTCCTCCTCCTCCTTTCCCCCTCCTCCTCCTCCCCTCCTCCTCCTCCTCCCTCCTTCCCCCTCCTCCTCCTCCTCCTCCTCCTCCTCCTCCTCCTCCTCCTCCTCCTTTCCTCCCCCTTTTCATTTTTCCTTTTCCCTGTCCTTTCCTATCCTCCTCCTCCTCCTCCTCCTCCTCCTCCTCCTCCTCCTCCTCCTCCTCCTCCCTTTCCCCTCCCCCCCTCTTCTTCGTTATCAAATTAAAACTTCACTATGTTTTTCAAACCCTTGTTAAAAAAAAGAGAGAGAGGGGAAAGAAAAGAGAGAGAGAGGAGAGAGGAGAGAGTTTTTCAGCAGTTTGTAATGACTCGATATTTCTTTTTCTTAAATTTCTGTGAGAAAATTCTTTATTTCCTTAAGTTTAAAAAAATTTGGGATGTAAGTTTATGGCTATGGAACACTTCTACTACTACTCTACTACTACTCTACTACTACTACTACTGCTACTACTACTCTACTACTACTACTACTGCTACTACTACTACTACACTACAAACCTACTATTACTACACACACTACTATACTAAATACTATACTACTACTACTACTACCTACTACTACTACTACTTTCTCTACTACTACTGCTACTACTACTACCTCCCACTCTACTACTACTACTACTACTACCACCACACATTACTACCACCACTACTACTACTATACTTTCTACTACTACCCATTTCTAAATACCCACTACTACTACTACTACTACTACTACTTTACTACCTACTACTACTACTACTGCTACTATACTACTACTAAATTTACTACCACCAAACCCCCTTACTAACTACTACTACTATACGACTACCACCACCACCATTACTAACCACCACTACTACTACTACTACTACTACTAAATACCACTACCACTACCACCACCACCACCACACACCACCACCACCACCCACACACCACCACCACCACCACCACCACCACCACCACCCACCACCACCACCACTACCACCACACTAACACACACACACACACACTACTACTACCAAAACCACCACACCACCACCACCACCACACCACCAAAAACTTTATCGAAGACCGGAAAGGGAGAATGAGTAGGCGGACACACACACACACACACACACAGACACACACACACACACACACACACACACACACACACACAGACAACAGACAGACAGACAGACATATGAATAAAAGATGCTAAAAAAAGGGGGAAAAGATGGAAGATGGAGGGGACGGCCGCGTCTTTCCCCTTCAGACTCAAATTTCCGAAAATGTCGCCTTGAATATGAAGCCAAAAAAAGGCGAAAAATGGTATTATGAAAAATATTATAATGCCTATTTTTTTATTTTTTTTATTTTGACGGATTTGTAGCTTCTTTTTTTTCTGTTTTTCTTACTACTACTACTACTACTACTACTACTACTACTACTACTACTAAACTACACCCACTATTTATACTACTACTACTATACACTACTACTACTCTACTATACTACTCTACTATTCTACTACTACTACTTTACTACTACTACTACCCTACTACTACTACACTACTACTACTATATAACTACTACTACTACTATACTACTATACACTACTACTACTCTACTACTACTACTACTACATATACACTATTGCTACTACTACACTATACTACTACACTACTACTACTACTACTACTACTACTACTCTACTACACTACTCTACTACTACTATACTACTACTACTACTATACTATTTTTAAAATACTACTACTACACTACTACTACACTAATACTACTACTATACTACTACTACTACTTACTATACTACTACTACTACACTATACTATACTACTACTAAATACTACTACTTTCTACTACTAAACACTTACTACCACTAAAATACTATTACTACTACTACTACTACTACTAACTACACTATACTACTACTACTACTTACTCTACTATACTTTTTTTTTCTTTTTTTTTTTTTTTTTTTCTACTACTACTAAATACTATACTAATATACTACTACTACTATATACTATACTATTACTACTATACCCCATTAACTACTACTATACAACTACTACTACTACTACTACTACTACTACTACTATACTACCACTACTACTAAAAAACTAAATATACCTCCACCACATGTTTTTTTATGAAAATATGCGGGGTCCACTAATTGGGGGTAGTACCCCAAAATCCCGG
>JACEEZ010000485.1:0-35000 GCA_016584305.1 Chionoecetes opilio
CGCCTTAAAACTAATAAATCCCTTTTAAAAAATTTTCCTAGCCCCCCTAAAGGGTCTTAGTAGTGTTCCAAAATCCCCCCCAGCTCTGGATAGGGGCAGGCTGGGGGGGTTTAAGGGCACTGCGGAAGTAACCTTGCAAGTATAATATAACTCAGTTATATATATTATTAGTAGTATTTTTTTCAATTAATTATTAGGTTTTTTTCTACATAATTATCACGTCAAGAATATCCTCCGCACAGAGAACAAGACACTTTGTTAGTCAAGCGCACAAAATGCACGAATTGACATTCGCAGACCTGTACAGGGGCTTTATCCGCCCATGTTTGGAGTATGTCTCTCATGTTTGAGGGGGATCCACTCATGCAGCTCTCCTAAACAGGTTTGAGTCAAAAGCTTTTCGTCTGATCTACTCCCCTCCTCTGACTAACTGTCTTCAATCTTTAAATCACCGCCGCAATGTTGATTATCTTGCTATCTTCTACCGTTTTCATTGCAAACATGCATATGGAAGAATGCCCTGCAACTAGATCCACCAGATTTGGAACCCACAAGTTATGGATGGATCAAATAAAGCAGAAGAAAGACACTGCTGCCTACAACAGTCCCTACCAATGTTCAGCTAGCACCGAATCATATACTTAAGCTGATAAGATGCACATGTTCAAGTAAACAGCCATGTAAGTCCTCAAGATGCGCATGTAACAAGTCGAGGCTACCATGCACAATGTTTTGTGCTTGTCAATCCTCCATTGAATGTTGCAATGATCGAACACGAACAGCAGTTGATGAGGATGATGAGGATGATTACTAATTACCTCAAGAATTATGCATTTATGCCCATAATAAATTGAGGACTGAAAACGATCTAACTAAAAAAACTGTCAATCTTTATTACTTTCATGTTGAGCCAGTAATATTCTGATATACTAGTATAAGTATAAAAATTCACACACACACAAAAAAAAGGCAGCCATCTTGAAAATGGTGGTCCTTTTGGATATGAAAATACCAGAAATTAATTTTCTGCGTCAAAATACCCTGGAATCGATGTATTGGTTGACCGGATATGTCAATTTGTAAGGGAATTATGGTATATTATGTTTTTTGATATTGCCTTGGCGGCCATTTTGTTTATGATAATTATCTCAAATTGCCCAAGGTTGACAGCGAGCCAACAAAGATATTTTTCAAACTGGATATATGGGCAAACAAAATCAACTGAAAAAAAACTTAAGACCCTAAAACAGCGTTTCTTAACCTTTTTCGACCTCAGCACCCCATGTAGTCAGGTCTAAGAAGTCCAGCACCCCCTAACTCCGAAGTCCAGCACTCTGGCTAACATCTGGTTACAGAGTCTATAGTTGCTTGATCATTTATTTTGTTCATTCCCCAAAAATAAAACACAAAGGATGCCAATAATATAGGCACAAACAATATAGAGTGAAGAGCATGGACAAACTCACTCAAGCATAAACAGCAGGGTTACATACACACATCAATGTGATTTTTGTTGTTGCTTATGTGCGACTAGTTTCTGAATTTGAGGCTTCGTGTTGGTCAGTCACCCTCATGTCGTGGAGCAGCCCACCATGAAGGCGGTTCCGGGCAATTGTTTTGATCTGGAAAATGGTGGAGATCGAATTGCCTTTTCACACAGATAGGTAGTTGGAAATGGAATTATCATCTCCAACGCTGCCCTCGCCAGTCCAGGGTACGCTACCCTGTACGCTATATCACACCAGAAGCCAGACAATGGTAATGTATGGAATTTTGTCTGACAACCCTGGTTCACCTGCAGATCAATAAGGTCCTCCTTCAGATTGTCAGCATCACTCCTGTCTGCCAGGAAGGGCTGCTGAATCCATTCTGGAAATGTATGATACTTGGGAAAGTACTTTGTCATGGTGGTCTCAAGGTGCGAGAGGTGAGCAACAATATTTTCTACAAGCATGGAACTGACTGTCTTATTCCCCAATTTTTCGTCTAGGATAGGAAAAACTTCCCACATTCCCTCCCTGGATTCGACGGTTCCAGAGTGAGAGTTTCTTGAAGGTTTCTACCTTCTCTGCACAAACAAGATTGTTAGCAAACATGCCTTGCATGGACAAGTTGAGTTCATTTAAATGGCTGAAAATGTCTGCCAGATAGGAGAGAGAGAGGATGAACATTTCGTCCTTAAAATTTTCAGCGAACTTATTCTGATACTCTCGGAGGAATATTGCATTCTCATTCTCTGCAATACGAGTCAGGATTTTCCCACGTGAGAGCCCACTTCGATGTGGAAGAGAAGGACTGATGTTAACTTCCAATCTCCCCACAAAGTATCTTGAACACTGTGGTTTAAAGGATGACCCCGGATGAAATTCACAACTTGAACATAGACAGATAGAACTTTGAGGTGAGGCGGCAACGTGTTGCAGCCAAGCATGCGTGAATGAAAACACTTGTTCTTGCATGATTGAAATATAACTGGTACCCTCCCTTACCAAATCAGTAAGCCCCAGGACCTATTCACCTATCCTGATTCGGAGACACAATCTGCTGCAGAACCGACCCTTACCTTAACTCCCACTAGATTGAATGGTTCTCAAGAAACATTCAAGAGTCGAAATACATCCGCTGCCTTAGGTCGCGTTTGCAATAATAATAATAATTTTATTATCGTCCGGAGGCCAGTACAGACAAAAAAAGCAACAATAGGCAGGACAGGAGTTAACTTACGTATTAGAGAAGCAAAAAAAAAAATACAAATATAAGCACATTTAATTAAGGGACATAGCTATCAAAAGTGCATATAACTATCCAGAGGGTAACATTCATGACACCTGAGCCTGGGATAATCCCTACAGGGGGTTCTGCTCCCCCTGGGCCACGCTGTGAGCAGTAAGGCCATCCCGACCATAGATCGCGTTGGGGGTTTGCAGCCCCTTCCCTGTAAAAACTACAACTAGCCACCAAACATATTTAGATGGTACGAGGCCGGGGCGCGCGTAATCGCTCCCCGACCCGGTTTTGCCGGGGGGCTCGACCACTGCAGACCCCTCCTATGCCGACGCAGGAGGAGGGGGTGGGTATGCCTATGACGAGTGTCGGGCCAAAGCCTCCTCGGGGAATCCGCACTCTAATATCAAGTGGGTAGGGGCCCCTAGCCCAATTTTTCTTATGGAGGGTGGCCGGGCGGCTGCAGAAGCGGCGCCTGCCCGTCGAATCAACTCCTGGGATTCAACCTGCGGAGGGTTGTCGTGGGGGCTCGTGGAACGTTCTGAGCCTCTCAGACGATAATCGACTACCTTCTATGGGCATCTTCCCCCCCCCCCCCCCTCCCCCTCTTCTCTCTCCCTCCTCTCCTCACGCTCGGACGAGTAGGCCCTGAGGACATAAGTGGGATCTAATAGATGACTGACTACTAACTGAGACGCAAGAGCAGGCTAAGGGCTAAACAAGATAGACGAGGGACCTAAGCACCAGCTGGAGAGCGATCTAACGAGTCACTAAACTACTGCGAATACATGCGAAGGAGCAATGGTACACGTGAACGGGAAGAGGAACAGCTAGCCATATAGGCATCTCAGCAAACGCCAGACCGAATCAGTTTGTATGAGGTACTACATCGGTTGCATGGAGACGATATAATACAGGTGAGGAATTGAACAACACTCTGGCGTTTTGACATGTACTACTTGTTAGGCAGTAAAGTACGCTTCACTACCGCATAGGACCGAAAAGCTAAGGAAGCGACCGAGACTTCTACGCCAAACTCGCCTCTGTATCTCAGACCAGTGTCTACCTCGGTCACACACTCACTGTATTGGGCGAACCTATCAATGCTTACTACTGGTACTGTGAGAGATGGCAACTGAGTTATGTGTATGGATACCCATGGCTCCGGCTACAGAAATCACTAACAGTTCTTTCTCTGCTTCGGAACTTAACAGGCCAGAGGTTCCGGAGCAAATTAGCAGCGTTCGTGTATCAGAGAACAGAGCTGCCACGAACAATTGCCCGACATAGCGTATAGTAAAAGCGGAAAGCTGTAGCTAAAGAGATACGACACATCCTAGTTGATGTACTCGTTGAGAGGATCTCTACAGAACTGCAGGAGTTTACGCAGCTGCTGAAAGTGTCTCTTGGAAACAGATAACACAGACTTGTGTGTTGCTTGTACACTAAGACTGTTCATCGTACAGAGGTCCGAGAGCAATCTCATAGCAGGAATAACCATACTGTGTTTTATCACTGATGAACGAAGAATCTCTGACATGTGCTCATCGAGTATGCCGGTGCACAGTGTCAGATCGATGTTATGATCACTGTGCTCGGTGCTATCTGCGGGGGCCACCTGATAGATAGACTGTGGCCGATACTTCAACGTGAAACCTCTAGGCCTGCCAAGTAATCAGATGTATTAGAAGTTAAAGAAGCGCCCCCACGAGAGTCAAGATCTAGGTGTGTTTTGCTACTCGACGCCAGGACAACGGACAGGAAGGAAAATCGAGCACTGAGAGTCGGCGCGCAAGGCGGCACATGCACTGGCAACCAAAGACAGCACAGCGGCTCTGTAACACTCACGAGCACTAAGAACCCATCCTGCGGGAGAGAAAGGAGAGGTATGTAGGAAGTCTCGCTGAGGATGTTCGAGGGTCATTGAACGCTAATGACCTCCAACGCCAGGCCCTACCGAGCCCTGAGAAGCTCACGCTATACACCAAGTCTCCTTCTGGCTGAAAGTGGCTATTCGACTAGAGCAGCCTATGGGCGCATCGTGCCCCAATAGACATAGGCAACATTTCTGGGGGGGGATACGATGAGGACAGACGCCTCGTTAGGCAAGCCATGCAGTACTTTGACGCAGTTATTTCACGGTCAAGGACCTCCAACATGAGCAGCTATCAGCACCACTGGGTACAGGCAGTAAGGATGCGATCCTCCCATTGGACGAAAACGCACCCTCTATTGACGAAGTCAAGAAGAGCGCTGTAAGCAAGTTAAGTAGGGGTGGAAAAGGCAGCTCGGTAGTTTGTAATATCAGTGCAGAGCTCCTCAAGTCGAGAGGATTTATGACGCCATGCATCCGGCGGGATCTGCATGACCTGTATCACTGACTGCCCCGAGCCCAAAAAAAAATCGCATGCATCAGGTACCAATACCCCTTGACTGCGAAAAGGGGGACCTGGTACCGTCGCACTCATCTAAGATAAGGGAAAAGGGACCGTCAGGAAACTGCCCAACAAATAATACCGCGACGTTATGTACAATGTTCAGCCGTACCAGGACAGCGAGCTTGCCCATGTCTATGCTAGACACGAATCCTATTGCCAATCATCTGCGTGAAGCATCAGACCTCAAGCAGTACTGGTTGCACGCCTAGTAAGCACACATGGACCGTATCCTAGCCGCATTCGGTCATGTTGTGTAACCCCCCGCCCGACGGCGAGCATTATCGACAGGGAAGATGCTTCGCAGCCTATGTAGAATAATCTCAAAAGAGCGTTATTGACTCCAGCATGCATAGTGAATCACTCATGGATATCTCTCGACATGACACGCCGAGGGATTCTTAGCAATGGACCACTATGTTGATAAATGAGTCTGTATTCCTGAGGGAATGAGAGTGAAGGATGAAGTGTGGAGAGCAGGTGTATCACAGCTTCTTCCTGTGAGAATCAACAGGCAGTCGAGGCAAAGATGGTGACTGAGTCATCTGTTCCTCACTTCTTCACGCTTGTATTGACCTGGGTATTAGGACAAGGTATGTATGGATCAAAGTGCATTTGTGGAGCATCGTTCGGCAACAACAAGATCCTAGAATAGTGTTTTGCGATCGAAGTGCAAAGATATACTGCTATGGCAAAGCAGTCGACTGATGGCAATGGATTCCTGGATGGTATGATCTTCGAGCAGCGACCTAGCGGAACCGAGGAGCCAGGGCAAGCCTTTGCGAACATTAGACGGTAACTACCTGACTCAAAGACAAGGAGAATCATCAGCTGCTGAGCGACCTTTACACTAAGGATTGAAGCGGCAGCATAAGCAATGCAACAGTCAAGTGGAGAGAAAAGCTTAACATGTGAATAGTATTAACGTGATTCAGCGATCGGGACTGAAGCGAGCATAGAGAGGACGCAAGTCAATGCACACTAATGCTGAGGCCGGCGTCTCAACATAAGAGTACCCTACTGCAGGATCGTATGACGGAAAAAGAGTTGTGACCCAGACAATGCCTTCAACGGTACCACACCCCACGCACACGTAACTAGGTGCAGTACACTGCGGCTGATCGAATACTGTATCAAGGCATCATATCACAGAGCGGCTCATCGTGGATGAAGTCCCGCTATAGGCGTACCGAATCTCCTAAAGTTGTGGCATAAACGCAATACGTGATGGGAAGGGAAGATTCTGACTCCCTCACGACATACTTGTCAGATAATCACCATGAAGGAAGAGAACAGAAGGGCAGACTACGGTGCAGGCTATGAAAGAGAACCTGAATCATTCCTGATGTGGTAGATTACAGAAGTAATGTCGCCAAAGGCGCTAAGGATCATAAGTTGGTACCTGCATCGGCCAGGCATATCAATGACGCCTAACTAGAATTGTGAAGAGAATGGCAGGCGGACCTTAGTGAGTTGTTCAGTGAAGAAATTCACACTCCTGGGGAAGGAGCCGAGAAGCCGCTCCTACTCCGAGTGCTCTAGATTGCGCCGCTCAAATAGCGAGACTCTGAATAAGGCAATGAGAAATAAAATCAGAGAGGGGACGACAGCCTCATATACGGCTATAAATTAATCTGAATGCCAGGGTATTAATGAGAGATGGTACGATGCACCCCAAATGAACTGCCAGCCAAGATAGAAGAGGGAAAGCGCAGAGTAAAATCCGAATACTGCAGTCACCACGATTGTGGTCCGCCGCCAGGAATATAGAATGAAATGAATGCAAATAGCCCATGAGAGCAATTTTGCCAGGTCATTTAGATGTACAGAGCAGGCACCCCTTGAAGAGCGCAATCTGGGAAGGCTTTACTACTGGCCAGGATAAAGAGGATATTGGAGATAGGTTTTTGTCAGAGCTCCGCCACACCTCAGTCAAATACCGAGTGAGGAAAACATAACCAAGTAATTCCTGTGGCTCCTCTGATCCCCATGCCGTGTGTTTGAGGCCTATGTTTGAAAGAGTATTGATTGCTATTGTAGGACCTTCTAGCACAAAAAACAGCGTCAGGTCACGTGCTTACATTTTGGCCTATAATGGACTATGGCGGACTAGATCCTGAAGCAGTAGCGCCTGAGGAAAATATTCCGGCTAAAAGTAATTGTGAAGCCTTGTTAAAATGTTCTCTATGTTTGGCCATGCCTAAAAGAACTCCAATCTGATCAGGGTCATATTTCATGTCCCTCAGTATTAAAAGCAAGCTTTGAATAGGTAGGGATCACACATATCCCGCTAGTTGCTACCACGACAGAAGTCAGTGAGCCCTGGCAACGCCTATCACCAATCCCTAAATCTATGTTGAGGAGAGAATATGTTACTAGAGCAGGGAGCGCACTAGGGATAAGGATTACCGTATGTATGTTGCTACTCGAGACGCCGTGAACGAATCTCTCAGGTTTTTAGCCCCTTTTGAATTAATGTTCTGCACATGAAGTCAGGGGCCCTATGAGATAGTGAGGGAAAGATGGTGTAGGAAATCAACCAGGGACCAGGGTATAACACAGTGTCGGACCTGCGGAGAGACTACAAGGTTGTCGGCGCTGCCGTCGAACATTCTCCGTCAGGAACAAACAAGACAGAAGAAAAGCTATATGACGGAAAGCGAGGGAGAGTGTTCAAAGAGGGGGAGAGGGTTTTGGGAGCTCCCTTTTAAAACACCCATCCAAGCAGATTTGGACCCTATCTGGGGAAAAAAAGGGGTTTTTGAATTACTTGGGCCCCCCCCCGCCGGGAAAAGGGAATTGCCCAAACTTTTTTTAAAGCCCTATTTGACAAAAGGTTTCTAAAAAAGTTTGGAATTGACGCCAGGGGAGAGTACGGGGGGCCCACACAGGAAACCCCCGGGGGTGGAAGTAGATTCAAATTCCGGCACTCAAAAAATAGACCAGAGGGAGGAATAAGGGTGTGAACTTGAGATTGTGGGTTTTTCGTATCCGGGGAAAAACGGTACAAGCATGTGAAGGGTTGGGGGGGCGTGGGCCCTAAAAAAGGTTGGCCCCCCCGAAAACCAAAGATTTCGGAAGGAGTCTCTCCCATGGATCCCCCGAGGCAGGGAGTGCCAAAACCTAGCCAAACAGCATCATCCCTTGGGGCCACAGCTTGGGGAACAAAAAAGGGAAATTTTTGGGTTGTGGTTATTGATGGTGGCCTTTGCACAAAAAACCCCATAAAAACTCTTAAAAACCCCGGGGGAAGGAAATTTTTACAACATGGGAGGCCTCGGATGGAAGGTTTGTTTTAGCCGTGTTTCAAAGGATTGAATCTTTAAGGGTGGGGGGGGAATATCGATAGGGGATTTGTTCCAAGACAGGGGTAAAACTTCCCGTGGGAGTTTCTTTTTAAATTGAAAAAATTATTTTGTAAATTTTTTTTAGGGGTTTGGGAAAATAACCCCTCACCGTACACTCTTTCCACACCTTTGAAGGGTGTACTTTTTGGGTTGGGGAAACCGGGGAATTTTTAAAATTTTTGACATTAACCCCTTACAATTTTTGGAAAAAAATTTAAGGAACGTTAAAGGTTTAATGAAGGATTTGGTTTTCCCTTTTAAATTTTGGCTTTTAAATTTTTTCCGGGTAAGGTAGGTAGGAATTTTTGTTGTTTCAGGAAGGGTTTTCCGGAATTTAAAATTAGAAGAATTTAAATTTTCTTAAAGATAGATTAAAAATAATTGGGGGTTTTTCATTTAGCACAAAAAAGTGTCCTTTTGGGAAAAGGGGCCCCATCTAATAACGGGGAAAAGGATTCTTTTTTTTGGGGAAGTTTGAAAAATAAAGGAGGGGGGTTTTTTTTGCGGTTAAAAAGGGTTTTAAAAGGTGGTTTGAACCTGGTTTTCTAGGTTATAAGGCTTTTTCCCCCGGGAATTTTTAGGGGAGGGGAGGGTGGTCTTGGAAAATGGGGTTTGATAGGGGTTCTAGGCCCAACGTGCCTGGGAAGGGGGCCCGTGTTAATTTGGGGGGTGGGGGTTCCCAGGGGGGGTTGTCTGGTTAAAAAATAAGGAGGCCGGGGCCCCGGGAAGTTTGCCGGGGTGTTGAAGCTCTGCTAGGGGTTTAGGGGGAGCCTGGGAAAAAGGGGGCAGGGGGGGAAGGTTTTCTTGTGTGGGAGGGGCCTGTTTTCCCAAGGGTTTTATGAAAATCCCCGAGGTAAATTTTTGTTTTTTTTTAGACCCCCTTAATTTTTTTTCTTGGATAAGTAAAGGTTTTTTCTTGTGGGTATATTCGGGGGGGAGTTGGAATTTTAGATGTTTCGAAAAAGAGGGGGGTTAAGCTGGCCCTTTAAGGGGAAAAAGGCCTTTTTCCCGGTTTAAAAGATTTTTTAAAATTGTTTTTTGTACTGTTTTTAAAAAAAAAGGTTTTTTGCGTTCCTCGCGGTATATTATATATATATTAATAATTTTAATATTATAAAAAAATACCCCTAAATTATTTTTTTTAATAATAATCTAAACCTAAATAACTTTTATCAAGATTTGCTCAATATTTTTTTTTAGGTAGGGGAAAAATGTATGCAAAGTATAGTCACTTACCCGTTAGAAAGTATCCGGGGGCATTCTCAACTACTCTTCTGGCCCTCGACAGTGGGTTTTGAAGACCCTTTTCCTGTCTAACAGTCCTCGATGTGGGAAGGGGTTTTTCTAAAGTACCCTTGGGGGCGATGCTTCCCCCCAACGATGAGTATGGATCGGGCGTCGTCTCCGGGTAGTGGGTCCCTTGGGGGCAGCCCTACTTGGTTGTTTTCAGGCGGTCCTAGCGGGTGTTCAGGAATATACCAAGTCACAAGTGGCACCATTTGCACCCACACCCATACAAAACTTATAGTCGCTGAAACCAAAAGCTGGGAGGGGGGAAAGCGGGGGGGAACCCTTTGTATTTAGTATAAATCCATTTTTTCCCCAGGGCGCGCATGGCTATGTATATCGGAAACGTCAAAGCCCTAGGGTGTGGTGGAAATCCAGCGTCAGTAAATCCATGTTCCACCTTCTTCATCCATCTGGCGTCATTGGGCATCAATTATCCCCTCCATGTACTCTGCTATGTTTCCCTCGCGGGTTTCCAGACTATCGACGAATGGTTTTTGGGTGCCACTCTGAATGCGAAAACAACTTGGGTAGGAGTACCCGTGGCTAAATATCTAAAGGTGATGGCTCAGCGCAGCCCTGGCGCCGGGGGCCCCCTCCAAATATTCGTTTTTTTCGGGATGCGATGCCCCCACTCTCCCCGTATTTCTTTGAAAACTCCTCGTCCATTCAAAGGAAGTTGCGAATACTCTTATTCTCTCTGACAAAAAGGTCCTGTAAAAGGGTTTCTCCCCTGCCCATACTCCTTCCCCTTTCCCAAACCCAAAGGTCAAACCCCAAAAGCATCTCTTCTCCTATCCCTTTTTTTTTTCTTGCATTCTTCCTTTTTTCCATTTCTGCTTTATAGGGGGTTTTTTAAAGTGTTTCGGTGTTGAGGGTTTCGCCTTCACTCCATAGTAGCAATAGCGCTTGATGTTTTCATCGGTGACAAAATACCGGTGAATCCAGCTGCACGACGTAGCGGTGTTGTGTCTCTTCAGGCTGAGGGCGGGCGGGACACCTTTTAAATCCACTAAAAATGAAATGCCTGTGCCCTTCTCCCTACCTTCCCCCCCTTTTTTGCACCCTCTTCCGCCTTCCCCCCCCTTTCTCATTCCCCTCACCCCCCCCTACTCGCTCCCCCCTTGGGCCGGGTTTTCACACGGACACTTTTAGTGGTCAGGGGCCGCCACAAAATGCCCGCAAAAAAAAGGGTCGCCACGAAAAGTGGTGAGTAATGCCCCTTACACAGGGCCACTGGGTTGCGGCCACTGATGGTCATGTCATCAGGGATCTCGTGGAATAGCAGCTTCTGCGCCCCTTTTGGGTGAAATGAAGCGAAAAAAGGGCAGAAGAAGTATGGGGCCCCCAAGTTGAAACAGCTACTACGGGGGAGCACCCACACTTATTTACAGACTGAAAGAGCCCCTGAAATTTTTTTTTGACTCTTCAGAATGTCCGGGATAGCTTTGGTCATCTTGTGACAGAAATTGGGCCACGTGTAACACGGCAGGAACAACATGAGGAAGTGTGTGCCAAGAAGGAGCTTGCAGTAACCTTAAGGTAAGGCTAAAAATGGGAATATAAAGTCCTTAATGTAAAGTATTGACAAAATTCAGCAGTCTATGCGGTTACAAAACATTTCCATTTTCTACTTCCTAAAAAACTACCTTTCAGAAATCAATCCACACTAAAATCACTTAATATCAAAACGGGAAAAATGAATAAAAACATTTTTTTCTAAACCAATAAAGTTTATCCATAATATCCTAAACACAAGTTATGTGTAAAGGTCTACTTATATCTCATTTGACAGTTCAAAGGGTCATGTCCCCTGAGTTCGCGCCCTTTCTGATGCAGGTGACAGTACATCATATTGAAAATTGACGCGACTGTAAAAACTCTGACCTGGACGTCTGATTAGGGAACTTTGATAATGTTGATTGTGACTGCCCCCTGGGATGCTGTGTCCGGGGTTGAGGGTTGCCTTCCCCGGGGCGGTGCTGATGCATCAATTTCTACCAGTGCAGGCAGATGCCTTTTTTTGGGGATGTGCTAGGATCCTGGTGATAAACATAGGGTTGAAAGTTGGTGAAGGGGGGCACTTGCTTTGTATGAAGGACCCGTGGGCATCAGCTGTATTTTCTCACATTTTCATTATTTCCATCTGTGCCTAAAACCTTTGCTCGTCATTAAATTTTCAAAAACTTTGGAAGTAGTGACATCAGAATGCCTTATCCTCATCACAATTTTAATTTTTTTTTTTTTAATGTATCTCTTTTCTTTTTCAAGACCTTTTTGGGACACCCTTTGGTTTTTTTTCTTGCTTTTTTGGCCCTTTCGGGTTTCTGCTTTCGTAAATTACTCGGGTGTGTCCCTTCTCCATGTTCCTCGCTGATTATCCTGTCTGCTGAATAATTACCGGGGGTTTCTCCTCGTTAAAAGTTGTTGAAAGGGAAACAAAGCTGATCAAGTAAACGTATTTCCTTTTATTAGGGGCACCATCCCTACCTCCCTTTTTCTGCGATTTAAACCCCCTCCTAAAGCATTCTCTAGAGTTTCCATCTTCGCTGTAGTTGTTTTACGAATATATGTGGGTATATTTTAAAGCTAGGTTTTAAAGAAAAAAAATAAAAAAACAAAAAGTAAACATGTAAATAAAAAATAAAAAAATAAAAAAACATACACATATCTAAGCCAAAATCAAATAGTGTACCAAAATTTGTACCAAAAAAAAAACATAGCGGCCATGAACCCCCGCCCCTCTCACTTGGTGGGTTGATGGGGGCATTTTTCCTGAGTTTTGAGTCAAAAAAATCCATGGAAGACACCATAAAAAGGGGAAGGCCGCCGCTGTCTTTGGTATTGTAAAAATAAAAATAATAATAAAAAAAATAAACGGCCTCTCTCTCTCTCCTCCCCCCCCCAACACACACGAAGCATAAAAACCCTGGAAAAACCTTGATGAAAAAGTGAAAAATGCAAGAATATTCAGACTTAAAAGGCAAACTGGATATAGTGGGTTGGAGACGGGACCCGTGACATTACCCATCCTTGCCACTTAAAAAATCAAACTACAACAAAAAAACTCGCCTACACTACCACACCAGCGGCCCCGCCCCTAATGAGCGTCGCGGGAAAAAGGGGAGCGGCCCCTGGGGGTCTCGCCTGTCCCTAACACAGGTTTCCCCCCCCTTTTTACTTCCTTTAAATACCCTCTGATGCCCACCCCTTGTGTCTAGCCGTGACTAGGAGGGTTCGACTTTGTACCTCACCAAGGGACGCAAAGCGACAGCATGAATCTGCAACCCTTGACTACGCTGTTTTCCGCGAGCTCAAACAAGGGCCTCCTCAGCCCCCTACAACCCTGTGGGGAGCGCCTCGTTCACAGGAAACATGACAGTGTTACAGTTCGCTAAATCAGTTCAACTAGCTGTTAACCGGACCGGGACTAAAAAATAAAACCCGCTCACTGTGGTGTCAGGTCTAGAGAACGTTGAAAGTGAAAGTGGTGAAGCCCCCGGCAACAAATTGATCAGCTCGGCACCCAAGCCCCGAGGGGCGAGCTGTTACACTGTTGTGCTTGAGTTATGGGGGAGCAGCGAACCTTCCCCCGACGGTTTTCCGGGGTAAGATTTGGGTGCGGCATGCCCACCAGCGTGGGCGCTGTGGGCCATGGGTACCAGCCGGCGGGCCGGGGGCGAAATTTGTTATTTTTTTTGGTGAAGTGTTATAGGGTAAAGGGGAATCAACCAGGCTTATTGTTGGAGAAATCAAGATTTTCAAAAATGCAAGAGGGGCTTTACTACATGGGGGGGAGTCAGGGGTCAGCGCTGTGAGGGATGGCATTTTTCGTTCAATTTATTTAAATTCAGAACAAAATATTCTTTGGTCTTAGATATGTTCCACGGACGTATCATATACCAAAATAAACAGAAAAGCGGTCATCAGGAACCGTGCTTACAAAATGGACGATGATAAAAAGCTAGCCTAAGGAGTTTGAAAAAAAAAAAATGTGAGAAAAAGTTTTGCGCTACTTTATTTACGTCATTTTCGTATATCTTATTTATTTTTGCGTTTAGCTAATATGCAAATTTTCTCAGGGGAAACGAGGTGGCCCCCAATTTTTTTCCCCTTTAATATCAAAAGGTGGTGTCGGGAAAAAAGTTGGGATAAGGTGACTGTGAAGCCAGTGTGCCGCCTAGGCTGCGGGGGTCCTCATCAAATACGCGGGGCGGGACTCGCTTTCCCGGTATAAACTGGTGAGCTTTAAATTCACATTATTATTTAAAAAAGACGCGAATGTAACTTAATAAAACAGTGAAGGTGAGAAAAAATGTACATAATGAAACTGAAAAAATTTAAAACACCGGAAATATCTACGGCCCCAATGAACAGGGAAAATAAGGAAATCAAGGCAGGGAGACCTACACGAGGAGTTCCTGTTACTTTAAAACCACCTATATCCCCCCTTTCATCCCCATCCATGAAATTGTCCAGACTCCCTTTTAAAACTCCCCTTTTGGGCTGCTCTGCACTAACTACCCGATGACTGAGTCCATGCCAACATTTCCAACTATTTAAAAAGGTTCTCCCCATTTCTTTTTTAAAAACCCACGCTTTTCCTTTTGAATCCGTGACTTTTTGTTTCACCCCATTTCTACCGTAAGAACTTTTCCTCATCTCCTTTTTTTTTATTCCTTTAACCACTTAAACTTTATATCAATCGCCCAAAATTATTGCCTCTTAGTGAGTGTAACTTTAAAAACTTCAAAATCCTTCCCATCGAAAGTTCGCTCCCCTGTTTTATTTTAGTCATCCTTAGTCGGGTTTATTCTAACAAGGCTAAT
The DNA here is from genome assembly GCA_016584305.1 of Chionoecetes opilio. Taxonomy (NCBI): domain Eukaryota; kingdom Metazoa; phylum Arthropoda; class Malacostraca; order Decapoda; family Majidae; genus Chionoecetes; species Chionoecetes opilio. Next base: position 14,623 of record JACEEZ010000485.1, read on the forward strand.
TATCCCGTAATACGGGGGGCAAAACTGTACCCAAGTCTAGGGGAGGTCGGCTAGAGTCCAATAAGCTTTAGAATAACCCCGGCCTTCTACTTTTAACACTCCTGTTAAAAGAAAACCTAAAAACCCAAAATCATCTCGATTTCTGGGCCTCAATACATTGTTTCCTAGGAGGATTCTGTCTGGCTTACCCCCACGCCCAAAACTTTCTCCCGTTCTGATTTTTCCAGCGACATTGCGTCTACTATTTCCAAAATTTTTTTTAAACCAACATTAAACACGCCAACTTGTCAATATTTAAAAGAATTGCCCCTGACTACCACACGTTTAAATTTTGTTAGTTAAAAAGGGGGGGAAAAAAAAAGTTAAATAGGGGAAATTGGTTCACAAAAGGGGGTAAAGATTGGAACAGACTCAGTCGTCAGATAGTTAGTGTGGGGTCCATCGGAAGTTTTTTAAAGGAGGGTTAGACAATTTTATGAATGGGATGAAAGAAAGTAGGGGTTTTTTTAACTACCCAGTTTAGGTTCACGACCTCTTGTCTTCCTTTATTTTCATATGTTTTTTATGTTCTGAAGTTACCCGCGAACCGTTTTTTAACTGATCTAATTAATAAACTGCTATCTTTGTGTCATCGCAAAAATGGTGAAAGTCACTGCTAAGGGCCCCCTATCTAAGGCTGGGGTTAAACAACAAATAATAATCTGTGTCTTTTCTTAATCTGATTTTTTTCGGCCGTAGATACTCGCGGTGGTTTAACTCTTCTTTCATTTTTTGACATTTTTTTTTTTTCCCCCTTTCCCGCTTTTATTAAATTCCATTCATCGTCTTTTTACATAATAATGGAAAATACTCACCACAAGTTATTACCGAAGCGAGTCCCGCTCCCCCTGTATTTTGATGAGTGACGCCCCCAGCCACGCGGCGACCATTGGGTTTTCAAACCCTTTTTCCAAATAGTTTTTCCACACCACCCATTTGATATTGAAAAAAAAACTAGTACCACCCTCGTCTTGCTGAAATATTTTCATCATATTAGCATAAATCTTCAACAAAAATATCAATTATCGAACTGAGGCTAAAAAGTACGCATGAAAATTTTCTCCATTTTTTTTTTTTTCAACTCCTTTTGCTCGCTATTTTTTCATCGTACCACTTTTGTAACCGGGTTCCCGAATGTACCCCCGCTTTCCTGATTATGTTTATATGATCGTCCCCGTTTTTTTTTTTGTTTTTGTGGTATTTTTGGGTTTTGTTTTTTTTGTTGGGGGAAATGCCTTGTATTTGGCTGACTCATGCTTTCCCCCCCCACTGTATTTAAAAACCTGCTTGCATCTTTGTAATCTTGATTTTCTCCAAAAAATAACCCGGTCTACCTCACCTTACCCTAAAAACACTTCACCCCAAAAAAAAAAAATTTCGCCCCGGGGCCCCCCGACTGGTACCCCCCGGCCCCGGGTCCACGCTGCGTGCGGGCCCGCCCCCCAAACCCAATCTTATCCAGGCAGCCTCGGGAAAGGTTCTGCTGCTCTCGCCTAACTCAAAACCAACAGTGTAACGCTGCCCCTGGGGGTTGGGTTGCGGGGAAAACATTTCTACATTGTTGCCTGGGCTTCACACTTTCACTTTCAAAAGTTTTTTTCTAGCCTGACAACCACAGTGAGCGGGATTTAGTTAGTCCCATGCTCCGTTTAACAGCTTTTCTAGTAACTGTTTAGCTGAACTGTAACACTGTGTCATGATTCCTGTGAACCGAGGCGCTCGCCCCAGGGTTGTAGTGGCTGCCCAGGAGGTCATTGTTTGACTTTGCGGGAAAAAAAGCGTAGCTCAACGTGGGTTTCAGATTTATTCTGTCGCTCTTTGCGCCCCTTGGGGAGGTACAAAGTCGAAACCCCCCTATAGTCACTGCGTGCACAAGGGGGTTGGGTTTAGAGGGCTAGTTAAAAGGGAAACCAAGGGGGGGAAACCCGCTGTTAGGGACAGGCGAGACCCTCACGGGCACTCCACTTTGTCCTCACGCTCATTAGTGGGGGGGGGACACGCTGGGTGGTAGCGTAGGGTGAGTTTTTGTGTTGTAGTTTGAATTTTTTTTTGGGGAAGGATGGGTAATTCCCGTGTCCCTCTCCAATCTACTATTATCCAGTTTGCCCTTTAGTCTTGATACTTTTGCATTTTTCACTTTTTCTCAAGGTTGTTTCAGGCTTCTAGCTTCGGTGTGTGGTGTGTGTGTGTGTGTGTGAGTGGGGGGAGAGGAGAGAGGCCGTTTATTATTTTTATTTTTATTATTATTATTATTACACATCCAAAGCAGCGGCGGCCTTTTTCCCTTTTGATGGGGTCATCAGGGTTTCTTTGCTCAAAACCGGACAAAAATGCCACATCACTCATTCCCAATGAGGGGCGGGGTTTTTCATGGCCCCTATGTTTTTTTTTTGGCTACAATTTTATGGTACACTATTTTATTTAGGGTTAGTATGTGTTGTTTATTTTTTATTTATTTCTTTTTTACATGTTTTTCTTGTTTGTTTCTTTTTTATTTTCTAATAACCTGCTAAAATATACCCATCATATATTTCAGTAAAACAACTACAGCGAAAAATGGAAAACTTAGAAATGCTTCGGGGGAGTTTAAATCGCAGAAAGGCAGGTCAGGGGGAAAGGGGCCCTAAAAAGGAAGTACTTTTTCTTCGTCAGCTCTTTTTTTCAACAAATTTTAAAGAGCGAGAACCACAGTAATTTTAGGGAGACAGGGGTAATCAAAAGAGGAACATGGGGAAGGGGCCACCGAGTATTCTACAAAGCAGATATCCCTGAAAAGGGCCAAAAAGCAAGAAAAACCAAAGGGTGCCCAAAAAGGCTATGAAAAGAACTGATTTATACATTTAAAAAAAAAAGAAAATTAAAAAAGTGATGAGGTAAGGGTTTCTGATGTCACTACTTCCAAAATTTAAGAATTTAATGCGACAAAAGGTTTTTAGGCACAATAAAAAAATGAAAGTGATGAGAAAAATACAGCTGTGCCCGCACGGGGCCTCTCTTATACCCCGGCAATGTGCCCTCCTTAAACTTTTAACCCAGGGTTGGGATCACCAGGGGATTCCTCAGCAACCAAAAGGGATCTCCCGCACATGGGAGAATCTGATCATCGCACCCGCCAGGTGAAGGGCAACCTCAACCAGGACTCTGCTCCCCATGGTTACAGTCACAATCACATTTTTCAAAAGTTTCCCTACATCTGCACGTCCAGGTCAAAAGTTTTACAGTCAGCGTCAATTATCATACTGATGTCTGTCACCTGATCAGAAAAGGGCTGCGAACTCAGGGGGACCTGACCTAATGAACGTCATATGAATATAAGTATGACCTTCACACTAAATTTTGTTCAGGTTTATGATAAAATCTTATATGCGTTTCGAAACATGTTTCATTTCATTTCTCAGTTTTTCATATTGTGATTCTATTGGATTGATTCTGAATATGGTAGTTTTATCAGGAAGTAGAAAGTGGAAATGTTATTAACCGCATAGCTGCGAAATTTTGTCAATGATGTAATGTGACTCTATATTCCTCATTTTCAGCCCTTACCCTTAAAGGGTTTCTGCAAGTCTCTCTTTTACTGGCAAATTTCCCCATGTTGGGTCCTGCCGTGTTACACGTGGCCCCAATTACTGTCACAAGTATCAAAGCATCCTGTGACTTCTGAAGCGTCAAAAAATTATCGGGGGGCTCTTTCAGCTCTGTAAATAATGTGTGGAATGCTCCACGTGTAGTCTGTTGCTAATATGGGGGGCACCCGTACTTTCTTCTGCCCTTTTTGCGCTTTATCTTCACCAAGAGAGCGCAGACGCTGCTACTTCCACGAGATCCATGATGACACTGGGGTATATTAAATGCTCGTCAATCCGGGCGGGGGAATTTTCCACCGCGTACCTCCACTGGTCTCATCTACAAAAACTGCCCCGCTGTGGAATTTTTACAGGTGTACCAAAACAAGCGAGCCCAAAGCGGGATCAGTATTTTGACTGTTTTTTACATATCTAATAATTTTTACTAGTGAAATTTATCGTTTCTGACATTAAATAATAGCTAAGTTAGTGTTCGCCACTTGTCTGAGGCGTTGGTGCAGAAAAAATTGGCCTGAGTGATGCGTGCGAGTCATTTGAACGGCCCGCCACCACTGCTCCACACAATGGCTGCCCTCCACCCTCCCGCCGCCGCCGGGCTTCCTCACAAGTTCACACACCTATATAAGGCCTCCTGGACCCAGATTTTACCTTAATGATGACACGTGTGCATTCACAAGGTATGAATGTTACTCTCGGTTGTGTTGAAAACTCTCCTGTAATGGTCTGGGAAGAATACGATGGAATGAGTGGAGAGCGGGATGAAGGGGGGATGTGCAAGTTGTCGGGAATCAGCTGACATTACATCCACCCCTGAGCTCGACGCGTCGTGTCGTATTTTGATTCTTGTATACCAAAAACCGACACAACGGGTGGAGAAAAATTCTTGAATATGGCCCACTGACCTCATCAGTGGCCGCAACCGAGTGGCTCGTGTGTAAGGTGCATCTACTCACCACTTTTCGTGGCGACCATTTTTTGTTGCGGGCACTTTTTGTGGCGGCCACTGACCACTAAAAAGTGTCTCGTGTGAACCCGGCCTAAGGGGTAGGGAGTCGGGGGTGGGTGGAGGTGAATGAGAAAGGGGGGAGAAGGCGGAAGAGGGTGCAAAAAAGGGGGGTAAGGTAGGGATGAAGGGTCACCAGGCATTACATTTTGAGCTGGATTGAAAAGGTGTCCAGTTCCGTCCTCTCAGCCTGCAAGAGTACACAACACCTGTCTGTGCAGCATGGATCTCACCGGTATTTTGCTCACCGATGAAAGCATCAAGCTGCTAGTGCTACTGTGTGAGCTGAAGGCGAATACCCTCAACACCGAAACACTTACACTCCTATATAAAGCAGAAATGGAAAGAAGGAAGAATGACAAGCAGAAAAAACGGGATAGGAAGAAGAGATGCTGTTGGGTTCGACCTTGGATTGGAAGGAGAAGAGAGTATGGTCAGTGGGAGCACCTTCTACAGGACCTCGTCAGAGAGGATAAGAGTTCATTCCGCAACTTCCTTAGAATGGACGAGGAGCTTTTCAAAGAAATACTGGGGAGAGTGGGTCATCGCATCCAGAAACAACGAATATTTTGGAGGGAGCCCCTGGCGCCAGGACTGCGCTGAGCCATCACCTTGAGATATTTAGCCACGGGTCACTCCTACCGAAGTCTGTGTTACGCATTCAGAGTGGCACCAAACACCATCTCGTCGATAGTCTTCGGAACCTGCGAGGCAATCATAGCAGAGTACATGGAGGAGATAATTGATTGCCCAATGACGCCAGATGGATGGAAGAAGGTGGCACATGGATTTACTGAGCGCTGGGATTTCCACCACACCCTAGGTGCTCTTGACGTTTCCGATCATACATAGCCATGCGCGCCCCTGGAAAAAGTGGATCTTACTACTACAACTACAAAGGGTTCCACTCGCTTGTCCTCCTCCTAGCCTTGGTTGACAGCGACTATAAGTTCATGTATGTGGATGTGGGTGCAAATGGTGCCACTTGTGACGTTGGGATATTCCTGAACAAAAACCGCTGAGGACCGCCCTCGAAACAACCAAATGGACTTCCACCAAGGGGACCCATACCTCGNCTTTACTACTTTTTAAAAAACACTACAAAAAGGTCCACTCGCTTGCCTCCTCTAGCCTGTTGACAGCGACTATAAGTTCATGTATGTGGATGTGGGTGCAAATGGTGCCACTTGTGACGTTGGTATATTCCTGAACACCCCGCTGAGGACCGCCCTCGAAAACAACCAAGTAGGACTGCCACCAAGGGACCCACTACCTGGAGACGACCGCCCGATCCCATACTTCATCGTTGGGGATGAAGCATTCGCCCTCAAGGAGTACCTTCAGAAACCCTTCCCACATCGAGGACTGTCACGACAGGAAAGGATCTTCAACTACCGACTGTCGAGGGCCAGAAGAGTAGTTGAGAATGCCTTCGGCATACTTTCTAACGGGTAAGTGTATCTATACTTTGCATACATTATTTCCCCTACACTCAAAAAATATGTTGAGCAAATCTTGATAATAGTTATTGAGGTTGAGATTATTATATATATATATATATATATATATTATATATATATATATATATATATATATATATATATATATATCACGGCCCTGACGGACCGCCAACACGCTTAAGCCAGGTACACAACAGTAACCCTCTCTGTTACGTGGACCTGAGTCTTCGTTCCTTGAGGTCGCCAGCTGCGACACCTGCAGTGCTCGCAACACACTCTGATTCACTAATACGTCCCATATGAATATACGCGACAAGAGAATTGAAACGCTATCTAACTTATCTCTATTTTATTATTTAGTTTAAACTGTAGATACTATTGGACAAGACATTTAACACATCTATTTTCATACACTCTGGGAAAACAGGCCTTTCCTCCACACATAGTTATAAGGTCCACAGTGCCTACCCACGCGTCCTTGTCTCAGACGACACTAGACTTAAGAGACTTCCAACATCCCTCAGAGCACCTCCACGTACCCACAAGATATACACTCTGCTTAGCTTAATACACAAGAACAAACACAATTACAGGCCGAAGTCCTACCACAATGCAAACACAGGAAGAACCTTACCTCAGGCTATCTGTTGCACTAGAGAGCCTTCCCGGGCACCTCCACACAGCGCGCCACTACCTCACACAAGACCACCTTCTCCAGCCTGTTCCTCCTTTTATCTCTTCCTAGGGCATGCCCTCCTAAATCCTCCTAGCGAGAGCGTCAGGTCAGACGCCCAGCTGGCTAATCCTTTCACTCGGCACCGCCTGGCCTCCTTATTTTTCTAACGAGAGTTCCAAGCCGCCCAGCTGGATAATCCCCTCACCCGAGGTATTAAGCACCTGGCCCTTCATCTTCCCAGTGACACGTGTGCATCTATCAGCACCCAACAATATACATAACTCTCTCATGTCCTATAGACATCACACCTCCCCTCCCCATAATAATTTTCCTTGGGGGAAAATTCCTTATAACCTAGATAAACAATCAGGAATTACATTATCCTTACCTTTAACATGCTGTATTTCCAAGCAAAATTTCTGCAAATACAAACTCCATCTCATTAACCTTTGATTACTGTTCTTAAACTTACACAAATATTTTAATGGCCTATGTTCAGTATATACTATGATGGGCCCTGGGTGGCGTTCCAAGTACACTTCAAAGTGCTGAAGAGTAGATACAAGTGCCAGCAATTATTTTTCAATGGTTGCATAATTTCTTTAAGCAAAATTCAATTTCTTGCTATATGCTACAGGATGCTCCACGGAGTTTACACTGTCCTGCAACAACACTCCTCCTATCCCTGCATCACTTGCATCGCAGGCAAGCTTAAAAGGATGCTCAAAGTCTGGGGCCGATAACACTGGCTCACAACACAAAATACCTTTCAATTGCACGAAGGCCTCTTCACACTGTTCCGTCCACCCAAATTTTCCTTGCTGTTTAAGAAAGTCTGTAAGGGGTGTCATCACCGTGGCAAAGTTTGGCACAAATCTGCGGTAATAACCTACCACACCCAAAAATCTCCTGATATCACGCTTACACAGAGGCTGTGGCATATCCATGATTGCCTGTACTCTGGCCTGAGGTGGCCTTACCTCTCCCTGCCCTACCAGGTATCCCAGGTAGAGAACCTGGGCCTTCACAAAATCACATTTCTTCAAGTTTACAACCAGATTAGCATCAGCCAAGCGTGCCAGACATGCTTGTAATCTACTCACATGTTCTTCCCAGGTATTACTGAAGATCACCACATCATCAATGTATACTACACAACCTTCTACTCCTTCCAATACCTGATTCATCATCCTTTGAAACGTAGCGGTACTATTTGAAAGACCATACGCCATTACCTTACTCCTGTAGGTCCTCCCTAGTGTTGTGAAACATGTAATCTCTTGCGCCCTGGGGGTCAATTCTATCTGCCAGTATCCTTTCATTAGGTCTAATTTAGTGACATACTTAGCACTGCCTACCTGATCAATACACTCATCAACACGAGGCAAAGGATGTGCGTCTTTTTTAGTCAGCTCGTTAACTCGCCTGTAGTCGACACACAGGCGATAGGATCAGTCTGACTTCGGCACTAGTGTTACTGGCGAGCTCCAAGGACTGCATGCTGGTTCGATCAAATCATGATGGAGCATGTAGTCTATCTCTTCCTGAATGATCTTTGCTTTGTGCGGGTTGACGCGACATCCTGATTGTCTCACGGGCTCTGCATCGCCCACCTACCTCTACATCATGCTTTGTTACCTGTGTTCGGCCTGGACCGTCACGGAAAACACTACTATATTGCTCCAAGATGTCAGCTAGCTCCTTATTCCGTCCCTCCTTCAGGTGGCTTAGTTTTTGTCCCAGCTCCGCCCAGGAATGTTGATTATCTATCTCTCCACGCTCGCAGGGGATCTTCATCTGTCAGCTCGGCCGCCTCACTCGCCTCCCCCACTCGATCCACGCTGTAGGCTAGAATCACACCTTCAGCAGATGCTTCAGAACTGCTGCTGCTTCTGTCAACATAGGGCTTTAACATGTTGATGTGACACAGTCTCCTCGCTTTCCTGCGGTCGGGAGTGGCCACCACGTAATTTACAACTCCCACTTTTTTTTCCACAGTATAGGGTCCAGAGTACCTGGCTTGGAGTGGGTGACCTTTAACAGGGAGCAGTAACAGAACCCTCTCCCCCTCTTTGAACACTCTCTCCCTCGCTTTCCTGTCATACCATGTCTTCTGTCTTGTTTGTTCCTGACGGAGATGTTCACGGGCAAGCTCCCGACAACCTTGTAGTCTCTCCCGCAGGTCCGACACTGTGTTTAATAACCCTGGTCCTGGTTGATTTCCTAACCATCTTTCCCTCACTATCTTCATAGGGCCCCTGACTTCATGTGCAAACATTAATTCAAAAGGGCTAAAACCTAGAGATTCGTTCACGGCGTCTCGAGTAGCAAACAATACATACGGTAATCCCTTATCCCAGTGTCGCTCCTGCTCTATACAATATTTCCTCAACATAGATTTGGGAGATTGGTGATAGCGTTCCAGGGCTCCCTGACTCTGTGGATGGTAGCAACTAGAGGTGATATGTGTGATCCCCACCTCATTCAAAGCTTGCTTGAATACTGAAGACATGAAATATGACCCCTGATCAGATTGGAGTTCTTTAGGCATGCCAAACATAGAGAACATTTTTAACAAGGCTTCCACAATTACTTTAGCCGAAATTTTCCCTTTTTCACACGGATGTTCAGGAAATCTGTCGCCATATCCCCTTATAGTCAAAAAGGTAACAGTGACCTACCTTTTTTGGCAGAGGCCTAAATGATAATCCAATATTTCTTTCAAAGGAGCCTCAAAAACCCATTGGGAATCAGAGAGCACAGGCAATTGACTTTGGGCCAATTTGACGGGTGTGGCAGCCTGACAAAACTACCCACATCCCCTTTATCCCCAGTAAAAGGCCTTCCAATCCTTTTCCAAAGGGGTTCCTACAAATAAATGACCTGCAAAAATTGCTCTCATGGGAAAGGGGTGCACATTCAGTCCTTATTCATGGGCACCACCCATCTGGTGACTGGGCACGCCATTCCCCTTCATCCTGGCACAATGGGGCAACCATCTTCCATTAATTACACCCCATTCGAAATACCGAGGTAGTGAGGCTTTCGGTTTTTATTGATATTCTCATTTTATTTCAGAGTCCGCTTTTGTGACGCGATCGACCCATTGAGGAGCTTTCTCCTCGTCCCAAAGGGAATATTTTTCATATAATACAAATCATAAAGTTCCAGCTATTCCTTCTCCCCTTAAAATTTCATGAGCCGAGGCGTTAAAACCCGGGAAACTTTGACCTTGCCCCTTGGAATTTCTTATAATAAAACACAAGGGATTTTCAGGGTCTCTTCCATTCCAGCCTCCCGGTACCTCGAATTAGATCTCCCCCTGGCTTTTTCCTGATAAAACGAGGGATTCATCTACATAGCTATACCTCGTCACCCCCAGGAGTGTATTGCACATTAGGGGGAGTTATCTTCCCCTTTTCCCCACCCAGGGGAGCGCTTGAAGCGGGGGAAAGCCCTGCAGGGAATATTGCTCTGACAGACCAACTGCGGAGGTGTATTGACCCCAAACACGGCCGGGTTGAAAACCGTAAGGCATTTCAGCAAACCCTTTTGTCCACCTCGTAGGACCACCCCTCACAAGGTCGGACAAGCTCCTGACACTAATATTCAAAAACCCCAAGGGACGTGATTGGTTATTTCACTAGAGCCCCCAAAAAACACTGGACCTGGTCGACAAACCCCAAAGTCCCAAAGGTTTGCCATTTGTGCAGGCGCTCGAGAGCCATCACCGGATTCAGCGGGTCGGAAAGTTTACTGCACAATCCGGCAAAAAACAAGACGTGATCTTGGTGTTCCAACTGATGCCCCTAAATCACTTTAAATCAAACTTGTCAAACGTCCACAAGGTTGAAAAGTGATGGGCAAGGACGCACCCTTGCCTCCACTCCTGTATTCACGGGAAAAGAAGCTGGATACACCTGCCCCCACTTTACTCTAGTCCAGAATACAGACCATTTATCAAACCCAATAGTCTTGCAGGAATCCCTCGAAGTCGCAGAAAGATCCACAGAGTGACCCACGATGCACTGAGTCAAACGCCTTCTTGAGATCAACCTAAGCTGAAAGATCCCCTGTCGAAACTCACGTCGGCATTCCCACCAGGACACAAACCCCGCTGGGTTTCGGTCCGTTGTTGACTTACCAGGCGTTGAACCCAGACTGCGAGGCTCTGATGCTTCACCATTTGGATTGCAAAATTCGTGTCAGCTTAGATGGGCAAGCACCTTGTGGTACGCTGAGCATTTGTAATACCGCGGTAATTGTTGCAGTCCTGACGGCCCTTTCCCTTTCCAGATAGGGACGACCAGCCCCTTTTCCAATCAGGAGGGGAAATGGTCCTGATTGCACACGGCAGTCGGAACAGATGCACCCGCGGATCATGGCCTCACCCCAGCTTTGAGGAGCTCCGCACTGATATTTACAAACACCAGCTGCTTTCCAACCCCTCAACTCCTTGCTACAGCTCCATGACTTCGTCAAGAGAGGGTGCGGTTTCGCAATGGGAGGATCGGCAATCACTCCCTGTAACCCAGGGTGTGAAGCGGGCTCAGTTGGGGGGGTCCACCGTGAAAAACTGCCAAAGTACTAGCCCAACGGGGCATTGCCCATCCAGGGTCCGACAGGGGGCGCCCACTGCTTTTAAATAGCATCCCCCGAGAAGGAGACTTGGAACGGAGCTTGCTTCAGGGCTGGGTTTAGGGGGTGTGGAGGTCATTAGCGTTCAAAGACCCTCGCCTTCTCAGCGAGATCCTGACATACCTCTCCTTGTCTTCCCCAGGAGGGTTTAGCCCGGCTTTGACAGGCCCTGTGTTTGGTCCGGGTTTCCCCAAAAGCCAGCCTGGCAGCGCGACTCTCCTCGATTTTCTCCAGGTCTCCGTCGAGAACAAAAACCACGCCTTGACCTCGGGCCTCCCAATACATTTACTTGGCAGCTGTTAGAGTTTCCCCGCTTGGAAGGACCACAGTTAATTACAGGGTTCTCGAGAGCCCCGAGCACATCAAACCGATTTGAGCTGCCAACGCATACTCATGAGCAAATGTCAAGTCCTTCAGTTTCTCAAGATAAAACACAGTATGGTTAACTCTTTGAGATTCTTCTGGCTTGACATGAAGCTTAAGTGTAGAAACCAAAATCTGTGATCGTTCAAAGAACTCAGCACTCCGGTAAACCCTGCAGTTCTGGAGGATCCTCCAACGAGTACTAACGAGGATGTGGTCGATTCCTTAGCAAACCCTCGGCATACTATACCATGTCCAGCGGGCAGCTTGGTCCGGGATACCAAGAACCTGCAATTTCTAAACCCTGGACCTTGCAAAGTCAGAAGCAGAGAACTGTTGGTGTTTTCTGGTAACGGAGCCATGGGGACCAACACATAAATCACCCATCTCCACAGTCCCACATGTAGTGTTGCCGGTAATGAGGAAGCTGATGTTTGGGCCCAAAGCTGGCAGGCTAGAAGACCAAGCTCTTATAAACATTTGCAGTGCCGGCTACGGACCTGGGGCTCGGCAATCCAAGAATCAGTTCAAACATTTGGCAAGGAACGTTGGATTACAAGGGCAAAATAAACTGCGCACCATCCGTCAAATATCGGGGAAAAACTGGAGCTACTGGGTCTTTTCCCGGAGATGGGAGGACGCCTTGGCACGATTGGGTATTGGTCACACTCATATACTCATGGGTTTCTCATGGAGGGGGAGGCCACCTCCTTAACTGTGATGATTGTTTGGTCCACTTAACTGTGCGGCACTTGCTGGTAAAGTGTCCCAGTCTTGGGGACCTACGTGGGGCAAATTTTTTCCCGGTTTTGTTCGCGGGTCGGACGGGTTTACCGTCCCCTAAACTGGCATTGGGAAAAGAAGGGTGTTCTCTTCGGACATGAAGCCATAACTTTATTGAGAAGGCTGGCCTTCTCAACAAGTTATGATGTTTTTAATATTAACTTATTATTGTTTTTAATGTTTAACTTATTATCATTTTTAATATTGTCAACAGGCACAATATGTACCAAAGAAATCACTTCACAAAAGGATGTTTTTAAAGTTAGATATACGTATTTGTAAATATTTGGGTAGAACTTACCAGTACATTTTTACATTATGCCAAAACTCACTGTGACAAATTAACCTTTTTTCTGGTAAATTTTACGTTTTAAATTAAATCGGGACATATATTACCGTTGCAAATCGGTTTTTTTTCTTCAAATTTCTAGCTCTCTCCTCTCCCCCTTAAGAAACAAGCTATTTGTGACCGAAATTGTAAACAAATAAATAAAAGACACTTCAAAACTTATTAGCAAAGAATAGTTCGGTCCTCATAAGATCTTAAGTAAACGAAACTTAATCGTAACCTGTGGCAGATGTTTTCCCAAACTGACGTTTCGACGACAGACACTTTGCTGAACGGACTTCTTGCTGCATGAACTTTTTGTCGAACGGACAATTCGTGAATGAACCAACTCAATGAAAATATAACTACTATTTTTTTTTAAGCTTATGTTAGGTTAGATTACGTCACGTATACAAATTATAAATCAAAGCTATAAAAAAAATGTCGGCGAAATGTCCGTTCGGAGACTAGTCCATCAACGAAAAGTCAATTCGGCAAAAAAATACTTCAGCAGTGTCTCGTCAAAACGCCTGTTCGGAAACATCTGTCAGCAAAACGTCACAGAACCATCGTAACCGAACTGTTTTATCGTCGTTGGCAACTCTTGGGCTAGTGAGCCTTTAAAGGTGGCATGGCCATCCTTTGGTTTGGGACCGTAAAAACATACAAAATAAGTAAAACATGATTAGTTTGCCGTGTTTAAGGGAAAAACTACTTTATTTTTCAGGTGATAGTCCCTACGAAATCAAGAGCAAGAGAATTCCTGATGACACCAGTGACTGACCCTGACACCCTTCCTGAGCACCGGTACAACAGCAGTCATTCCAAAACAAGGTCCTTTAAATCGAAACGAATTTTTGGAAAACCTCAAGTCTCGCTTCAGGTGCCTCCACCAGGTCTGGCGGGTTCCTTAAAATATGAACCAAAAAAATGTGTAAAAATAATTGCTGCGGGGTGTTTTTGCACAATTACTGTATCAAGCGCAGGATTCCAATTGAAGATATGGATGAGGAAGTGTATCTGTTAGACAATGGAATGAATGAAAAACCCTTTCCCGATAATGGAAAAAGCAGTCAGAAAAATTTTTTGATTCAGAATTGGTTTTCAGATTTGTTTTGCTTTAGTAGTATAAGGTAAGGTAAAGATGGGGGCATACGTTATGTTGCGGGTGCCTTCGCTCATCTCCGTGCCATTAGCCTTTTAGCTGTGGTGGGTGAGAAACCCGTTACCCCGGGACACAGGGCTAAAGGTGACATCCCGGATCACCACAGTTACCTTCCCCTCAGGTTTTTCCAGGTACCCATAATCAACACCGAGAGGGAGAAAGAACCGCTGGGGTGGGGTGCACGCCGACTTGACCCGGCCCGGATTGAAAACCCGAGCCCGCAGATTCGTAGCCAGGCACGCTAGCCATTACACCTCGGAGGCGACAATTGGGTTGGGTAAGGATGATCTTTAATTAGTTAATGGTAACAATATGATGTATTGTGTAGTATTACCATACCTTGCTTGTAGTAGGTACTACATTGAATCAACACCCCAGCATTATATAATAAAGTTTAGGTAGGTAAACACCATAGGTGAGCTCTCTTTGTGAATAACACTGGTCAAGTATATATTATCAAATTTCTCTTGTCAAGCCACATTTCGTTTACTTAACACCTCCATTACTTTCCATCATATTCCTCCTTGTTATTCCACATGCTGCTTTGTTTCAGTTTAGGTGATGTATTTCTTTTAGCCCTTTCACGCACGGTGACGCGATCGCGTCAAAACGGGCCCGTCTGCAATCTGAGCTTTTGACGCGAATTGCGTCAAAAAACAGTTAAAAATTCACCAAAAATAAAGTATTTATCAGAATTGCGTCAAAATTTTCTGCGTCAAAGATCCAACCTAGACCTATAAAATAAACTAATTGTCAAATTTCTCGTGTGAGTGGATGTGAAATGATAAGGGTTTGTGTGTCAGTTTCCACTCAGAAGGCAGCCTGTGCGCTTGAATTGTCGTCCCTTTAAAACGTGTCCCGAGCTGGCCATAATGGCCAAATTAAAATTATAATGGTAGCGTTGGAATTCTCATAAAAATCCGCTTTTATTGGCATATAAACCATAAAAAGTTGACTCAGGAAGTTTCGAGCTACGAAGTGGTGAACGTAAGTATTTCTTATTTCTCTTTACTCAATATTTTTTTCGGAATCGGTAAATTCCGCTATTTGCATTTCTTGTTATTTTTTCCCTTTCATAAGGCAGACTAGTCTCTTGCAAAACCAATGATATATAATAATGCCTGGAAAAAAGAATACACGTTGGTGAAATTGATAACATAAAAAAATAATTCGCCGCACAGTCTGGCCATTTCGCGGGGCCCCTTATGGAGCATAAGACGGATGTTGCAGTGGACGGAAAAACTTATTAAACTTTTCGTGCGTGAAAAGGGTTAATTAGGTTTAGAAATTTGGGTGGGTACAATTTGCAAAAAGCTTGTAAGTATAGTTAGAAAGGAATAAAACATTTTATTTTAACAGCCCGTTTGTTTTTTTATTATTTGTTACTTTTGCAGTGACTCTATGTGTGGCATGCATTGCCTTTAATTCACTAGCAATGGCTAAATTGCTTTCAGTTAAATCCCCTATTGCCCTCAATAGCTCACTTTGATTGGTGGCCATTGTTTTAAGAACTTCAGTGGACTCCTGCTGGCGTATATTACCCCTTATCTTTAGCTTTTGATGACTGGGTTTGGTGGATGGCTTGTTGTGGGCTCAGGATGGGTAGAGGGCTGGGGTGGCTTTGGATGGTAGAGGGCTTGTTGTGGTCAGGATGGTAGAGGGCTGGGGGTGGCTTGGGATGGTAGAGGGTGGGGGTGCTTGGGATGGTAGAGGCTGGGGGGGCTTGGGATGGGTAGAGGACTTGTTGTGGCTTAGGATGGTGGATGGCTTGTTTTGGCTCAGGATGGTAGAGGACTTGTTGTTTGGGTTAGGATGGTGGAGGCTTGGTGTGGCTCAGGATGGTAGAGGGGTTGTTGTGGCTAAGGATGGTAGAGGGCTGGGGTGGCTCAGGATGGTAGAAGGCTTGTTGTGGCTAAGGGATGGTAGAGGGCTGGGGTGGTCAGGATGGTAGGGGGGCTTGGGGGTGGCTCAGGATGGTAGAGGGCTGGGGGTGGCTAGGATGGTAGAGGGCTGGGGGTGGCTAAAGGGTGGTAGAGGGCTGGGGGTGGCTCCCGGATGGTAGAGGGCTGGGGGTGGCTCAGGATGGTAGAGGGCTGGGGGGTGGCTCAGGATGGTAGAGGGCTGGGGTGGCTCAGGATGGTAGAGGGCTGGGGTGGCCTCAGGATGGTAGAGGGCTTGTTGGGTCAGGATGGTGAGGGGCTTAGGGCTAGGATGGGAGAGGGTGGGGGGGGCTCAGGATGGTAGAGGGGGTTGTTGTGGCTCAGGATGGTTGAGGGCTTATGTGTGGCTCAGGATGGTAGAGGGCTTGTTGTGGCAAAGGGTGGTAGAGGGCTGTTTTGGCTCAGGATGGTTAGAGGGCTTTGTGGCTCAAGGATGGTAGAGGGCTTTTTGTGGCTCAGGATGGTAGAGGGCTTGTTTTGGCTCAGGATGGTAGAGGGCTGGGGTGGCTAGGATGGTAGAGGGCTGGGGGTGGTCAGGATGGTAGAGGGCTGGGGTTGGGTCAGGATGGGAGAGGGCTGGGGTGGCTAGGAAAGGTGAGGGCTTGTTTTGGCCAGGATGGTAGAGGGCTTGTGATGGCTAGGATGGGTAGAGGGTGGTGGCTCAGGATGGTAGAGGGCTGGGGGTGGCTCAGATGGTTAGGGCTGGGGGTGGCTCAAAGGGTGGTAGAGGGCTGGGGGTGGCTAAGGATGGTAGAGGCTGGGGGTGGCTGGTGGGAGGCTGTGTCAGGCCCCCCCCTTATGGGTTGTTGGCTCAGGATGGGAGAGGGTTTTGTTTGGGCAAGGATGGTAGAGGGCTGGGGGTGGCTTAGGATGGGGAGGCTTGTTGTGGCTAAAAGGGTGGTGGATGCTTGTTGTGGCTAAGGATGGTAGAGGGCTGGGTGGTAGAGGGGGGTTGAACAGGGGGCATTAATCGGTTGTCTTTGCTGTTGAAGCTCATTGGGAAGAGACAGAATTGTGTTTAGGTTAAATGGGAATTGTGCAGTTGGAGGCATCGGGTCGAAATGGAGGAAAGGATAAATTCCTTGCCACATAGAAAAAATATAGATAATTACTTGGTTTATAGAAAAAATTGAAGAGTGTGGGGAGTTTGTTGTATGGTGGGTAGAATAGGAAGGTTTAAAGTAAAAACAGGATTTAGAAAATATCGCCTGGAATATAGTAAATGGAAGTACCCGAAGGATGAAATGAACAGGGCATTTAGAGGGCAAATTGGAAGCTGCCAGGGGCCTAAAATAAAAACCTGCCAACACTGGGCCAAGGGGTTACATGACTATTGTTCTTATTTATAACAAAAATCTGTATTATTTAGGGTTTTGCCATACCTTTTCCCAAAGTTGGGGATCTAAGTAAATCGAGATATTTTGAGGAAAATATTGGTCGAAAAATGAGGGGTTTAAATAATTATGTATTTAAAAAAGGGGATTTAATAAAACATTGGTTATCGTATTTAAATTTTATAAAATGAGAAAAATAAGTATGTAATCTCTTAAAAAGTTAATATTTTCCCTATTTATAAAATACCCTAAACCCACCAATCGGAAACTGTTGTCCACAGATGACCGCCTGTTCCCCATTTCAAGGGAAAACCCTTAGTTTTTGGGGAAATTTAGGCTGAGAGGACAACAATTGCAGAGAAACCAAAGCCATATTTAAAAAAATTTTGATTAAAAGAGATAAATAGTATAAAATTCAAAGATGTTTTTAAAAAATGAGTTCAGACATTGCATTAACAATGCTAATATAAAAATAAAACTTTGAAGTACATTCTTAAACCCGACCCAACTATAGGAAAAATCCCGGAGTCCCTCAGGACCGCCCTTCGAAAACTATTTTAACAGGTTCCTCGGGTGGCAAAGGACATCTTCAGCAACAGAAGGACACCCACCAATTTTCCTTGGATACAATTTTCCGGTGACTAAAACTTTAATAAATGTTTATACAGACATTAAGGACGGGCGGAAAGAGACAGCGTCCGATGGCGTCTCACGGAAAGCCAGTGTGGGAAGCAGGAAATATTCTGACACAGTCGAGTGGACAGTCGGACGTTTAAAACCCAGGGCAAGGCCCAGGCAGTACCCAGTCAGAAACCACGCGGGCAACCGTAAATCATTACCATACAGCATTTATTGCCGGGCCCAAGGGCAAGGGAGCGAAGTGCGGGCAGCCGGCTAAGGGACGGGCAACCCCCAAAGGAGCATTTACGATAGGAGCAAAAGCTAAATATGCGTCTCATTAAATATGTAAAACTACCATAGCAGCCACACACGCGAAAATACAAATAGTGAAACGGCTAAGAAAATAACCTTTGGACCATGTTCACATTCGCTTGCAGGAAATGGTGACATAAAAAAATGTTTTTTTCTATTTATCCCGAAGGACACCAATACCATTTTTTTCCCCAGTTTTTCGGGAAAATTCCCCAAAAAAAAGGGGTGAAATCGAACTCCCCCCCTCCCCCCAAACAGTACAAAACCCCCCCTAGCATTTTACAATTTTTGCCCAGTCAAGGGGCAAATCAAGGCCCCCTTTACAAGAGGGGCCCCAGTCCCCCCCAAATACAGTTTTGGGCCAAACAACGACGGCCAAATTTGAGCACCAAGCCCGTCCCGGGAAAACAGTGCCGTCACCGGCAAAAGCCCGCGGGCCACCGAACTGTTGTCCACACAGCAGAGCCTGCCTGGCCCAGTCAGAGGCGAGCAGCTGGGCAGCCAGGCAGTGTACGACAACAAATGCGAAGCAAGAAGGACCGTAAGAAGCTAAAACTGTGTACCATAATCATTGTTATGTGCCTGAAAAGACAAAGGACAAAGTGGAGAAAAAGAAGTGGTGCAAAGACTGGCTAAGTAAAAGAAACAGTTGGGAAGTCATGTTACGATATTTCGAGAATTGCAAGATGGAAATATGCGTGACTTAAATAAACTATGTGAGAATGGACCCAAGTACATTCTATAAACTCCTTGCGAAAGTAACACCATATATAGAAAAGCAGGATACCAGAATGAGGGACAGCATAACCTTTCTGACTTCTCTTTTTTTCTCAGTTCCCGTCTGTCTTGGTTGCGGAGTGCGTCTATTTTCTTTCTAGTCTCATCCACTGTCACGGACACACCTACATCTTGCATTTCCTTTGCGATACTCTGGAAAGCAGCAGCTTTTTTGTCTGTCTCTGTATATGTCCATTTTCACTTTCCATAGGCACGAGTGTTGCCGATAAAGTTCAATTAGGTGAAGGATCGCATATCTTGACCACTGATTCTTGCTGGGCGGAGGGGTAGACATGATGTTCTGATGTAGGCGTAGTGTAAATTCCTGACAAACTGACAATCATGGCTCCAAAGATCCGCATGTAGCCTCGTATGTCTGGCAGCGACGCACTGCCGGGCAGTGCCTGGTGAAATCGCTCACCTACCATCACAGGCATTTTACTAATTTGCCCGCGGGCACAAGCGGTGAGCCCGTCAACAGGCAAACTGCTCGCTTGTGCCCACGGGCATTGCCCGTTAGTGTGGACGGAGCTTTAGAACACCCACATGCCCTGCCCATCAACTCTACCTTCGATTGCGAGTGCATCGGAGGACACAGGGGGGCGGCATGAGCCTCTACAGGCGTCACTATAAAAACCCTGCCTGCGCCACCCACGGGCGAGGACAACCATCACAGCCCTCAAGTGAACCTCTAAAGCCTACAATCCTTGTCCTGGGTCACCACTGCCTACAGGCGCTATAGGCACAAATGTAAAAAAAAAAAAAAAAAAAATAGTTTGTATTTAGTATTTAAATACATTCGTAAAATGTATTTAGTGTTTAAATACATTTCTCCCATGTATTTAGTATTTAGTATTTAAATACATTCAATGTATTAGTGCCCAGCTCTGGTCGCAACCAGATAGTTTTTGAGTTAGGGGTGTAGTATAAAATGGTAAAAAAAATCACTAGATCTAGGGAAAATAGATTGCATATCTTCTAAGTCCAGAGACGTGTGAACCTGACGATCCTCACAAACAGAATGATAACCAGTGTCGAGCCCCCTCCCCCCACCCCTCCCACTTAGGGAAAGGTAAAATTTTGTTAGGTGACCGGGAGTCTAGAGGGGCGGAGCCCCTCTAGACTCCCGAAGTTAGAAGGTTAGGTTAGATTATCGGGTGATTATTGCTGTGAGGTTAGGTTAGTTTAAACTGGGAGGTCAAGAGGAACGGAGCCCCCTCGCAAGGAGATTAGGTTAATTTTTCGTAGATCTAGGAAAATTACTCTAGATCTAGGGTATTTTGGCCCTTTTACATAATTCCAAAAATACATGTTTCCGATGCATTATTTGCTCCCCACCTGAAAACCCCGCATTC
>JACEEZ010000486.1:0-16695 GCA_016584305.1 Chionoecetes opilio
ATGTTCACATATATGAACCACGTCTCACTGCGGAGAGTACTGAAAAGGGGATGTGCTTAAGGAAAGGATAATGAGGTTTAGGTTAAAGGAATTCGCTGCCACCAGCCCTGGCGAGTAACTCACTGGATTACTCCCTGGGCACGTTTGATTAATATTAATATTAGATTGATCTTGGTAGTCGTGGTTGGTACGTGGAATTATATCGAGTAAGGCTGAACTCTTTTGGAAGTGTGGGGAATTACTGTCCTAACACAGAATAATCACCTGGGTTTTTATAATAACACAAGAACTATATTTGCAAATGATATCCTATTTATTCATAGTGACATAGTAAGTCTCTTGCTTGAGATCATATCCAACATATAAGGGTTAACACTGTACCGAGAAAACTCTACTCGGAAGTAAGAAAAGGAACTTTACACCCTGACATAGGAACTCTTCCTAGGTGATGAAAGGAAGCTCTTATGAGCATAACTCTCCTCACTAGAATTTCTATTCAGTGAATTGCCCTACACTTAGGTAACATACCACTTAATATTTATAAATTACACATGGAAGATAGGTATCTAGTAGAGAAAAATATGAGGAGAAAATGTTGTGTGTGTTTCATTAAGACCATGTGACTTTGAGGAAGACACGGACGGCCTACAACGAGACGGAGAGACGAATCCTTCGTTAATAACACTTATAAGGATGGGCAGAACATCTATGCATTAGTGACACTGAACTGTACCTATATATTTATATAGAAATATATAGATATAATATACTAAGGGAGAAAGAACACAGGAGTGAGGTACGAAGGTCTTACCTACAACGAGACGGAGAGACGAATGACTCGAAATGGGATTATGGCCTGCGGCATAAAGGGGACTTGTTTGAAAGATTTGGGCGTGACCTCAGTGAGTAACTTTTAATCCCGAAATAACTATTTAAATAATGAAACTTGCGTATATAAGAACATGTGGCTTATAATATAAACCTGTTTACTTTGATACTGAAGAATTTAATATGCTTAGTCTAATAACCGAGAAAGGTATTATTTGTGGGCCCGTCAACTGTCCGAACACATTTTTGGAGTGAGAGGGTAAAAATATGAAGCCTAGAAATTTGGTAGGTTTTCATTTTAGCGTGTATCTTTACTACAACGTCCATATATGACCATAACCGATAACGATAGGGATTATTTTGAAAGACGTTAAGAATCTGGGAGAGTTACTTGGTCTGACCAGATAGCTGGCAAAAGATAAAAAGATCTGACATCATTAGTTATCACTGATCGCAGAATAATTATTCCACGGAAACTTGCCTCGCATACGGGATGTCGGGGAGAGAGGAAGGGAAAGAAGGAAAGAAGAAAATGGCGGGCAAAGGAAAGAAGAAGGAACAAAATGGTGGTTTAGAATTTGAGGCGATGAGTCACCCGTGAAACAAAGAGAAAAAATTAACTACTGACAAGACATAGCTCGGGAATTTTATAATAATAATTTTCCTACTATCTCTCCCGAATAATGGGCATTACACTGGGTTACAGGCAGTGGATGCCGATCCTCCCATTGACGAAACCGCACCCTCTCTTGACGAAGTCAGAGAGGCTATAGCAAAGTTGAAGGGTGGAAAGGCAGCTGGTGTTTGTAATATCAGTGCGGAGCTCCTCAAAGCTGGGGGTGAGGCCATGATCAGCATGCAACAGCATGGTTGCATGCTGTCCTGACTGCCGTGTGGCAATCAGGTACCATTCCTCCTGACTGGAAAAGGGGGCTGGTCGCCCCTATCTGGAAAGGGAAAGGGGACCGTCAGGACTGCAACAATTACCGCGGTATTACACTGCTCAGCGTACCAGGCAAGATGCTTGCCCATCTATTGCTGACACGAATTCGCAGTCATCTGGTGAAGCATCAGAGACCTCAGCAGTCTGGGTTCACGCCTGGTGAGTCAACAACGGACCGTATCCTAGCGCTTCGTGTCCTGGTGGAACGCCGACGTGAGTTTCGACAGGGGATGCTTGCAGCCTATGTTGATCTCAAGAAGGCGTTTGACTCAGTGCATCGTGAGTCACTCTGGGATCTTCTGCGACTTCGAGGGATTCCTGCAAGGACTATTGGTTTGATAACTGGTCTGTATTCTGGGACTGAGAGTGCTGTGAAGTGTGGGGCAGGTGTATCCAGCTTCTTTCCTGTGAATACAGGAGTGAGCAAGGGGTGCGTCCTTGCCCCATCACTTTTCAACGCTTGTATAGACTGGGTATTGGACAAGGTTGTAGATCAAAGTGATTGTGGAGCATCCGTCGGCAACACCAAGATCACTGATCTTGTTTTTGCCGATGATGCAGTAATCTTTGCTGAGTCGCTGGAGGTCCTGGTGATGGCTCTCGAGGCGCTGCACGAGGAGGCAAAGCCTTTGGGACTTGAGGTCTCCTGGCTCAAGACCAAGGTCCAGGTATTTGGAGACTTACTAGATGAAGCAGTACAGTCTGTTCATGCGTGTGGCGAGGACATTGAGATCTTGGAAAGTTTTACATACCTTGGTAGCGCAGTCCATAATGACGGCGGGTCACGTCAAGAAGTCTTACGACGGATTGGCATAGCCCACGGTGTTATTGACTCGCTCAGCGGGAGTATTTGGCGTTGTCGGTACCAGGTCGGTGCAGGAGGACAAAGATCCGGATCTTCAAGTCGCTTGTGATCCCTGTCTTACTCTATGGTTGTGAGGACATGGACACTAAATAGGACTTGAAGAGACGAATAAATGCCTTTCGGTATAATAAGTGTCTTCGCAGAATCATGGGGTATTGCTGGATTATACGTGTCAAAAATCAGCGATTGCAAAGTTGAGACTGAATCGAGGCCTATTACCTGGCATAGTCCTGTCAGCGCCAACTTCGGCCTATATGGGCATGTGGCACCGCTACCCTGAAAACGATCCTTCCCATAGGGTTGTATCTGTAGGACGACAATCCGGAGTGGAGGAGGTCCAAGGGGGCGCCACAAGGCTCGTGGATGGGGTCAGTTGATGTTCTTGTCGAGAGCTGCTTGTATGGGAAAAGGAGCCTGCCCCAAATGGCGGGGGGAACTCGCGCGTGGTGACACCCGGGAGAGAGTCGTAGGGTGGGCGAGGGAAGCGCCCCATGGCGTATACCCCCAATGATTGATTGATTGATTGCTTAGATACAATAATGCCGTTGTTGTGAAATACCCATTAAATACAGATTAATTTCTTAAAATTGTGTATGAATACCCTATAACAAGAGGTCGGCAACCCAAAATTCGAGAAGAGCCGTTTCTTCAAACTTGGCAGAAAAGCAGTGCTGATGGAGCCGCAGTGTAAATTATGAATGGAAATTACGAAACTAAAATGTCTCAGGTCTCTTGAAAGAGCCGCAGGTTGCCGACCGCTGCCCTATAAAGATGATATAGTACCCTAAACTAGAGATAAGAAGCTCCTGAAAAGGTCGCAAAGATGTTGCAAGAAGTTGCAAGGTCATCGATACGTTGTGTCAACGTATGACACAACTTTTGTGACGACGTACCTGGGAGTGGACAGAAAATCGGTTCCCGCAACGTTTTGAAAAGGTCTCTCACAACGTAACTGGAACCTATTCACAACGTTGTGAAGACGTTGCTAAAAACGGAATTTTGTTTGCTGGGAACCTGTCATGTCCTGCCACCTATAGCTACATGTACTAGGTAGACAAGGAAGGCCAAATTTTAACAGCAAACCTACGCTACCTTTATTTACAACTATAGGATTCGTACAGTAATTAAGTATCTCATCGAGTGCGCTGATATTAATTCACATTACTGTGTAACGAGACGAAAAAGATATACGTAAAAAGACAGTGAAGGTGAGAATAATGTATAAATAATGAGAACAAAATGAGGTCGCTACATGGTGAGATATGCCGAGCTGCCTCTTGACTGAGGAATGGCAAGCTGCTTCCTGACGGAGAACAAATCATGTCGCTACATGGTGAGATGCATTACACCGATATTGTGGAGGGACAGGCTGCCACCTGACGAAGAAAACACAGGCAGTTGAGAGAGGCCGCTGCCTCAGCTGGTCTCACTTCACCGTGACTGAGGTGTGTCAGGCGGCCTCCTGACGGAGAAATAACATGCTGCCGTTACATGTTGAGATTTCCGCGCTGCCCGGTGACAGAGGAGTGCAAGGCAAGGCCTCCTGACAGAACGCCCACGCCCTGTATACATGCAACCGTAACAAGCGAAGCTACGCTTCCTTGATTTACAAGAAGATTCGTCTCTCATCGAGTGTGCTTATATATTCACATTACTGGGTAATAAGACGCAAAAGATATACTTAAGAAAGGCATTGAAGATGAGAAAAAATGTATAAATGATGAAGATGAGTGGTTTAAAAACCACCCGAGTATCCTACAGCGAATTAATCCGCCACGGAAATCTCCGGCCGCGGGGTCGGCTGGGGAGGCAGGAGCCAGGAGCAAGCTGTTGCCTCTCCGCGCGGCGGGATGAAATGAAAAGTAAACATCGTACCTCTGGCGCGCTACATGGCATCCGAGAAAACAACAAACTGGATAACCAAGCCTCCCAGACCGCTACACTGGCGTCTCTCTAGGTCGTACCTACCAGGCATCCTCATACACACACACTGCCTCGCTCGCCACCCAGACATACACACATACACACACATACACGCATACATGATTACATCATTACAATCGTAACACAATGGTTCCCAACCTTTTTTGTCCCATTCCCCCTTTTCCACTCACTTTTCCACCTGTAAACCCCTACCGTACAACGAAATAGGCTAAGCCAGCAAAATTAATAGAACTTTTTTCTGCAAAAAAATGAATGTTTATGTAATTCGAGAGAGCTGGAACCCAAAATGACAGGGGTCGCTGGCAGGTTTAACTCACTTTTTTGATAATAAGTTGGTCTACTGGAAAACAAAATATGGGCTTATTCCACTGCACTTAAAACACAAAAGTATAATATTAAGAACGATTTTCTTCTATATGTATATTGTATAGAAGCCTGATTCTGTAAAACATTGTATATAACCAAATAACCATGGAGGTTATAGTTGAGGAGGCGAGGTAAATGCTACTCTATGATATTATATAGTCAATAACGAATGTTTAGAAGTTATCTATACCTAGACAGTCATATTTTCCTGTTATTATTGTGTATCAATCAGATAGAAAGCCTGGAAGTGCAATGAGTCGACGCGTGAAGTGGCAATGTTTTGATTCAATCTCCCCGCCACAATCTCCCCGCCCACCACTCCCCGCCGCGGCGTGTCGCCTCCACAATTATAACCTACATTGTCGCAGCAACAAGCCGATTTCGGCATTCTTTATTCTTCGTTTTTTTCCAAGGCATTGCTTATTGTATTTTGACAAGCATTTGCCAGACGCAGCAGTACTGTCTTAGAAAACAGTGTGAACATCGCCCAAATTTTACATGCTACAATATACATGTAAAAAATATATTAAGCTTTGCTACTCGAGGCGAGTAATTTGCATTAAATTGCTATTATAGAACGTTCCATCGTAATGCATGTCATCCATATAATTAGTAGAACAACAGAAGAACTATATTTTTTGGTATTCAGATGCGGTGCATCAATGTTTATCGCGAAATTAATTGATGAAAAATATTAGTCGCGGAGCCAAAACACAGTAGACCAACCTTTGAGTTAAAACTGCCAGCGACCACTGGCATTTCTCGAGTTTCAGATCATTGGAATTAAAATGCCTTACACTGTTATGCTGATTAAGCTGTACCGTTGGCCTATTTATATGAAAACAGAACACGTTCTGTTCAGCAGACTTTTATATTTAAGTATAATACATCAGAAAAATGTCATGTTATTGTTGTTATAGTTGTAGGTATTGTACGCAAAAGCTATCCTTATAATACTTGCCTTATTTTTGAGCTTGCAAGCACATGTATGAATAAAAGAAAGAAAAAATCACATAACCAACCATCAGTTTCACGTTTTAAAAACAGCAATGTTAAGTATAACAAATTCACGTAACAGAATAGATATTCCCAAGATTAAAGACAAATAAAAATCAAATTATCAACAAGGTAGGTTATCGCCAGGGTTGTGAAGTGTACGAATAATTATCGTATTTTGTACGATAATTTGACTATCTGTACGATGTACGATGCATGTTGAGAATCGTACACGAAAATACGATAATTGATTCACAACTATATTTACATTATACAGTCATACAAAAATTGTCATCGTAAAAAAAAAAAAAAAATCTGTCGCTGTCAACTTCCGGAGAGAGAGAAGAAGGGGAAAAGAAACGAAATTGGGATAAAAGTGGAAATAATGAAGGTAGGGATGGGTGAGGAGAAATTTGGGCGTTTCTTTTGCCTTCTGGCTGTTTTCGGTACGTTCTTTCGTGAGATTTGTTTTTAAATAAAAACCAAACATATTAGCGCCACTAGCCAAAAACCCAATACATTTTAAATGTGCCATAAAACTTCCCTACCACAGCAACTGTATCAATTCCCCAAAGGTCCAATATCAAATTTTATAGCGCTAACAAGAACGTATCCGTCCCCAAAAGCAACTTTTTTCGTTTCCAAATTGGGTGCCTAAACTTACACACATGATGTCCCACAAGAGGGTTTTGAGATCCAAAATTCCCACACAGAAAGGCCGGGCTTCAAATTTATTGGAAATCCACAAGAAAAGGCCGCTTAGCATTTAAATGGCCCCGGTGGGCCAAATTGGCGTTAATTTTTGCCACCCCGGCCGCCGGTTGAGTTCGTTTTCCGTTCAATCCGTGTGCACCGCCATTTAGCACCCCCCGATGAGCAAACCCCTCCCAAAAAGGGCCTAGGGGCAACACGCAGAATGACGTCCACAAGACCTTTTGGCCCACCCTTCCTGGACCAGAACTTATCGTCCAATCGCCATTTAAACCTAAATATATAAGGGCTACAAATTTAACTCCACCAACCAAAATTTTAAACCAACCAAATAACCTACAACCCGAACCTTAATTAATACCCAAAATTTAACCAATTTTATTTGAAAAATGAAAGGGAATTATTACAAGTTTGTTTAGGAAAGAAGGCCCGGAAAGATTTGATGTTTTTAGGTTTCCAATAGGTTGGGTTAGTGGGAACTTATGGTAAATACGCGATCTAGAAAATTGGCCCGTCCGGGAAAGCTCGCAATTTGTTTTCCTTTATTTTCTCACTTTTAACTGCCAAACTATCCCAAAAACAAAATCCCCAAACCCCCACTTTTAAATTTAACCATTTTTTTAATGTAATAAAGTTAATTAAGGGTTTTTAATTTTTGGGTTAAGTTAAGGCAATTTTTTTATTTTGGCAAAGGGTTTAAAATTTAGCTTTTTATTAAATAACCCAATAATATAGTTTTTCCCGGCTGCAATTTTTTGGATACCCAGCTTGCCTGTGGTTGAGGCCAGTCTGGCTACTGGCGTACAGCCAATCAATTCACATGTTGTGTAAATAACCTTTCCCGGGATGAAAGAATTTAAATAGCTGGAAATTTGAAAAAAACAAAATTTTATATAAACTATAATTTTCATAGCATAAAATCATCTTTTGGGGTTAAAAAGTGGAAAAAAGTCAAACAAATGTTTAAACCCATTTCATTCATGAAAAGGAAAAAAAACGAAATGAAAAACAAAAATTTGTGAATATAATAAATTTTTAAAAATAGATAATAAATTTGAAATAAAAAAAATATAAATTAATTTTTTAAATAAAAAAAAGTATAATAAATTGATAATAAATAAAAATTAATATAATAATAATATATATATATATATATATATATATATATTTTATATTATGGGGAGGAGGTAGCGGAGGGGTTTTACGTTTCCAAACTGGCGTTTTCGGTGACCCGATTTCGATCCCCAAAAAAACCCCAAAAACCTTTCTGCACCGTCGAGGGGCCCTAAGAACACCCACTGCGGGCCCATCAACTCAAACCTTCGACTGCGAGTGCATCGGAGGACACAGGGGGCGGCATGAGCCTCTAATCACGGCGTCACTATAAAATTCTCCCTTTGCGCCACCGGGCGGGGACCAACCATCAGAGCCCTCAAGTGACCTCCAGAGCCTACCATCCGAGCCCTGGGGTTCACCCACTGCCTACGGGCGCTATAGCACAGATGTAAAAATATATATATATATATATATTAAATTTTACCCATAACGTATAGTTATAACAGGGAAGACTCTTATGGCTCTTATGGAGCTGTCATCCTGCTCACGCACTATTCATGTACTATGTACTATATGTGAAAATCCATGATATTGAGATTCTGCAAATCTAAATGATGAGGGCCAGAATAAAATTGGATAGTATCATCGATCGTCTAACTTCATAAGACATTATGGGAATCTGACGTTAAACAGAAGGAAGAAGGAAAATTTAGCCTGAAAGTCTTCAATCTCTGTAATTGGTTAGGTTAGGTTAAAGGGAAAAAAAGATAACCGAAATGTATCAGAAAATTATCAGGTTTACCTAAACCAATGAAAACATTACGACCAGAGGTGTTAAGTCTCAACCATAGCAAATCGGAAAAATAATAGAATTCCCACCATCTGTCAGATGTGCAGGGCCAGTCTGGTGTACAGGTCCTGTACAGCAGGCCACTGGTGTCCTCTTCTGTTTCATTAAAGATACAAACATCTTGGGATAAAGACCATATGTGCCTGCTCACATGTTGGTGTCTTTTTCACCACCT
The DNA here is from genome assembly GCA_016584305.1 of Chionoecetes opilio. Lineage (NCBI taxonomy): Eukaryota > Metazoa > Arthropoda > Malacostraca > Decapoda > Majidae > Chionoecetes > Chionoecetes opilio. The sequence goes on from JACEEZ010000486.1 coordinate 8,735, forward strand.
AAAAGGCTTTGATCACAATTTTGCTCTGAAAAAGAAAACTAAGATTAGATTTTCATGATCCGATGCAGTCATAAGTTTACATAACTCTTTGCAGATATCTTATTTGTTCTATGGGCCATAATCTTCACAAAAGAGATTGTTCAACCTGCAATCACCTCAATTACACCTTACAATACAATATAGCCACAATCGTGGCGTACCGGGGGGGAGGCCTGCGGCCATGGCCCCCCTCCCCCTTTACAAAGAAAAAAATATAACCAATAAATATATAGATAGCACCAATATATATATATATATATATATATATAATATATATATTATATATATATAGATATATATATATATATATATATATTTTATATTTATTATATATTTATTGGGCTTTTTCCCCTTGAAAGGGGTCCCAAAATAAAAAATAAAAATGTTATTTTAATTTAAAATATTTTTTATTATTATTATAATAATTATTTAAATACTGGAACCAATAGGTATTTGAATTATATTACTAAAATTCTATATTATAATTTATTTTATTCAAATATCTCTTTTAATAGAATGACATAATGTATTTTAATATGAATAAAAAAAAATTAACAATATTAAATATAATAAATAAAAAATTAAAAATTTGGTAAGTATGTTTATCTATATATAATATAATAAAATATATATAGTAGGGAATATTAAAAAATTAATCTTATATACAAAACATAACAAAAATAAAAAAAAAAATAAAAAAAAAAAAAAAAAAAAAAAAAAAAAAAATATAATATAATTTAAAAATCCCCCCAAATGTAAAAAAAAAACAAATTCCCCCTTTTAAAAAAAAAAAAAAAAAAAATAAGAAAAGTTATTTTTCTATTTAATAAAACATATTTTTCTAATGCGATTTATAACTAATTAAATCTACATTAAATAATAATTATTTTTTAAAATTTTTTAATATGAATTTTTATTTTTTAAATTTTTTTTGTTATGGATTTATTTAAAATAAATAATTTAAATTTTAAAAATTTTCTTTTACTATTTTTAGATTTTTTTTGGTTTTTTTTTTTTTTTTGGTTTTTTATTTTTTTTTTTTTATTTTTATTTTTTATTTATCTTATACCTTTCTTTAGTTTATCAAATTTAATCTATAAATACTCTTCATCAATATTTTTAATACAAATTTTTAAATTTTATTATATCATAGTATTATATTTATAAAATGCCCCACCCCCTTTTACTGGGTACGGGCCCCTAACAATCCCCAAAAACCAATTAAAAGTGACCACCAAAATCAAGGGGAAAATTTTTTGGGGGTTATCCATATGATGTCGCTAAACTAAAATTTTATTTCCCTTTAAAATGTTGCCTTTACAAAATCCCTGGAAATTAGAACAATGTATATACCTTATAGTTCCAAATTTGGGGTTCTATCGGGGCTATTATATAAATTTTTTTTAACTTTTTTTTGGTTGAATTTGGTGTTTTTTTTTTTTTTTTTTTTTCGAAAATAGAAAATAAAATTTACATTTTTTTTTTTTTATAACCAAATATAAAACCCCCCCCCTTCAATTTTTTTACCCAAAAAAAAAAAAGAAAAAAAAAAAAGGGAAAAATAGAATTTGAATTCAGGGGCAAACAAAAAGTGTTTTTTTAATAGCCACCTTTAAAACCTAACACCAGGGGAAAAAAAAAAATTGGCCACAATTAGCACGGGGAAACCCTAACCTGGGAAAGCCCACGAGTAATTGGGAGATAATGCAAAATGAGGGATTTTCCCACAATTTTTAAAAAGACCATCATTCTTAACACATCAGAATACATAGGAATAGAACAATTTTTTTCCACATACTCAATTAATGGTTGAAAGTACCAAAAAATCTTAAATGCTGCTAATGGTGAGATTTACAAGTTGAAGCGGGGTTTTAACTACGTGCCTTGTAATGTATTAAACTGCAGTAGAACCGAGGCAGGTTTTGCTTCTTTAATGAAGATCACAGTTAAAAGTTGTGACAACATTTCTAAAAATACACTTTTTAGACTTTTTGACTGGAAAAAACACTCCATTTGTAAAAGTATCAAATAATTACCTATTCAAACCATTACACTAACTTAGCCTTGCCCTTAAACTAACCTAACATAGTCTTGCCCTTAAACTAACCTAGTCTAAGAAAAAAATTGTTTGCACAACATTTCATTGTTACTTTCCCACTCGTTCTCACCTATAGAAACAGTAGAAGGGGAAAAATACTTGAATCCAGACACAGTCATGTTCTAAATATCAGCCCCGTAATTTGTAGGTCAGTACTGCTGTACCAAAAGGGTACATCAGACACCCATTCATCACAATTACCAGTAAAACTGCAGTTTAATACAATATCCTCTATTGAAACCAAAAATTTTCCTGAAATAACTGGGGGGCTGCGCCCATCCAGACCCCCACCCCCACTAGTTAACTAACCTAGCCTGGGCACTGATTACTTATCCTATTATAACCTCGCTGGGAGGAGGGGGGGATTTCGCCCCTCCAGACCCCCCATGTGTTATATCTCATTTCCGTCGGGTTTATAGGGATTAGAAGTGCTGCAAATTGTCATTCTATAACTTGGGGACGGTTATAACTCGTGCCTTGTAATGCTTTAAACTGCATTACAGTAAACCCAATCACCAAGTAAAAATCTTCTCCACGTACAAGCCTTATTACTTAACTCCCTGAAGCGGTACAATTTTTAGAGTCCTTTCCCGCCCTTATTAGCGGGGGGTTTTCCTCCAACTTTCACAGATCACTTGTAATATTCCTTTAAAACGTAATTATAAAGTGGAGGAGAGCTGCCCCTTCACCCTTCCTCCCCCCCCAAACGACTCCCCTGAACCCCTCAAAAATTTACTATGGTAAATATTGCTATTCTAAACCCCACTATAACCTAGCCTAACCTCACTATAACCAAGCCTAACCTCACTAATAGCCTCCTAGAAGGACCCAAAAAAATGTATTACTAACCTTACCTCAATATAACCTAACCTAACCTGTTTAAAAATTCTAGTTTCCCGCATTAAATCTCGCTTGGAGGTTTTGGTAAGGTTTGGTAGTTATAGTGAGGTTAGATTAGTAATATTATTTTGGGGGATCCAGAGGATGGGGTCATTTAGGGGGGCAGGGGGGTTGCAGGTGGCATCTCACCCCACTTTATATTTACGTGTTAGAGGTATCTGAAATGATCTGTTAAGGTCTGAAAGGAAAAAAAAGCACTAGTAAGAGCGGGAAAGGACTCTAGAATTTTACCATGTACTAATTAAACTGTGAAAACACAACAAATAGCAGCTCCGTTCCGTTTGCTCTAGCCTGAGGCTTGTTGTTTATAACTCTTGTTCTCCCTTTTCTGTGTATTTGAGCATTTATCATCTCTAAGATGTCATCACCCTTTCCTACGTACCTTTTTTAAGTCTTTGTGGAGTAGATGAAGTCGATCCTCAGCCTGAGAGGCCTGTGAAAGCAGTAATGTAGCGCCGCGGGGCCCTTTTACCCTTTCCCCTGGTAAATATTTTGAATATTGGCTACGAACACGGGCGCGAGTGGCCAACAGCTGACTGCCTGGCTACGATTCAGCCACCTAATAATCAACAATTATCCTTAATCCAAGCTTTGCACCCTACTTAAGTCCTTCGGCCCGGCCATTCATGTCACATCCACTTAAATATTATCCTTGGGCCGAGTCAAGGAAACTGTGTTGGGCCTGTACGAATTTATCAATAAATTGGGGCCCCATATACAGTTCCCGCTGCAGGGGGCCCACATCGGGTTCATCCGTTTGCCGAAACCAGTCGCCCTGCCGCCGGTGCCGATACGTACCCGGCACAAGCCGACACAGGCCCGCATAGCCCATGTTTGCTGGGTATAGTGAGGTTAGATTAGTATATTATTTTGGGGGATCCAGAGGAAAGGGGTCATTTAGGGGGGGGCAGGGGGGTTTGCAGGGGGCATCTCACCCCACTTTATATTTACGTTTACAGGTATCTGAAAAGATCTGTTAAGGTCTGAAGGAAAAAAAAGCCTAATAAGGGCGGGAAAAAGAATCTAGAATTTTACCATGTACTAATTAAACTGTGAAAAAACAACAAAATAGCAGCTCCGTTCCGTTTGCTCTAGCCTGAGGCTTGTTGTTTATAACTCCCTTTTCTCTTGTCTGTGTATTTGAGCATTTATCATCTCTAAGATGTCACCCCCCTTTCCTACGTAAACCCTTTTTAAGTCTTTGTGGAGTAATGAAGTCGATCCTCAGCCTGAGAGGCCTGTGAAAGCAGTAAATGTAGCGCCGCGGCCGTTCACTCCACTGGTAAATATTTTGAATATTGGCTACCCAGACAAAGGGCGCGAGTGGCCAACAGCTGACTGCCTGGCTACGATTCAGCCACCTAATAATCAACAATTATCCTTAATCCCCAAACTTTGCAACCCCACTTAAGTCCTTCGGGCCCGGCCATTCATGTCACATCCACTTAAAATATTATCCCTTGGGCCGAGTCAAGAAGACTGTGTTGGGCCTGTACAATTTATCATAATTGGCCCGATATACAGTTCCCGCTGCAGGGCCGACATCGGCTTCATCCGATTTGCCGAAACCAGTCGCCCTGCCGCCGGTACCGATACGTACCCGGCACAAGCCGACACAGGCCCGCATAGCCCATGTTTGCTGGGTTTGTGTCTTCATCTGTGTCATAGTATGGCTATAAATGAACAAATGACAAAAATATCACCAGAGTGGCAACCAACAATAAAGTCGCCATCTAGTGTTTATTTACTGAAGCGGGTATCACACGAGGCGTTTCGTCGGACTGTTTCGTCGAACCAAACTTGTATTTGGTTGGACCTGTTCGTTGAACACTGACAACACATCTAGCACACGGTTGAGCCAACCGCTTCACCCAACAATAGCAAACAAAGATGAAAGCGATGACAGTGGGAGGCGCGGAGATTTGTTGTTAATGTTTTAACTTTAGGGGCATATATATACGTAGCTACTGGTGATGAAAAGAGAGGAGGTGATTGTTAGAAGAGAACGGCGACATATGAAGACGCGTTCATGTGGGCTAAATGGGTTATAGTGGACGAGAACTGCGCGGTCGATCGCTACCGCCGTTACCACTTAACAGATTATTTTTTGCTTAGTATAATGTGCAGTATTAATCCATTTCTGCATGCGTAACCTTTAAAACATATATATATATTGAAGAAATTATAAGAGTTGTCTAATAATGCATAGACACACCCCGACCTCCCTCCCACCCACCCCCATCCCTTAGGAGGTTAGGTTAAGTTTCGGTTATGTTAATATTCTCGTCAGGGGGTCGAAGGGGTCGGAACCCCTCCCGTTAGAACCTGCGGGGCGGGGCACAGTTGCTTTCGTACAATTCCGTCACTTCCCTGGTTTCTGAGACACTGACTATTATTTCCTGGCCAAGTTTTACAGCTTTTTCTGATGGAGATACATTGTTATCAATGAAAAAGTGACCCTAGGATTTGGTGGAAAAAAACAACTTTTTAACAGGTTTCCGGAAAATAAAAATGGTACATTTTTACGATGGCACCAAACTTCCCTACATAATTGGGAGCATGGTTTTTGTTTACCTTATTGCATTCTAAGAGACATTTTCTCCTTGAGCTTTCCGTCGCAAATCAATAGTTTCGGAGATCTGAACATTTTAGGTGGGAGGAAGAATAAGTTTCCTTGTTTACAAAATGCCTCCCTCTTCCTCTTCTTGTGACCTGCATTGCTTTTCTTTCGGAGGCGCACCCGTGGCTACCTTATCTAACCTGACCTGAACCTTACCTAACCTAACCTAACCTAACCTAACCTTACCTAACCTTTAACCTCCTAACTGGGTCCGATAATAAAAGTTTAATAAAATACCAAACAAAAGCGATGCAGGTCACAAGAAGAGGAAGAGGGAGGCATTTTGTAAACAAAGAGACATATTCCTCCCCCCACCTAAAATGTTCTATATCTCCGAAACTATTGATTTGCGACGGAAAGCTCAAGGAGAAAATGTCTCTTAGAATACAATAAGGTAAACAAAAACCATGCTCCCAATTGTGTAGGGAAGTTTGGTGCCATCGTAAAATAATACCATAAAAATATCTCCATCTGAAAAAGCAACAATTTCTGGCCAGGTAAATGTAGGGTAAATGTTTACACTAGGACCGAAATTACCAACACAATTGGGAGTGTGGTTTCTGTTCACCTTAATAGATTCTAAGAAACATTTTCTTTATGAACTTCCGTCGCAAATCACTACTTTCGGAGATATAAGACATTTTTAATAGGAAGGAGTGTATATGAGATATGAAAATTAAACTAACCTAACCCCACCTTTAGACTCGCTAATCTAACCTAGCCTAACCTAGTCCCACGCTTTAACCTCCTAACTAAAGCCAAATCTGCATTAAAAAAAGTGTCTGAGGCAAGGAAAGAACAGATCGGGGCGATGCAGGTCACAAGAGGAAGAAGAGTGTGGCGGACGTAAACTCTTGTCTCGCCTCCCTATGACAATTTGCCGGAATTGTCATAATGCCAGGAACAACATGGCATTATCTCCAAAAGTAATGATTTGCGATGGAAGCTCATAGAGATAATGTTTCCTAGAATCCAATAAGGTAAACAGAAACCACACGCCAAATTGTGTAGGGAATTTCGGTCCTAGTGTAAAATAATACCATATGTAGTCAGTCTCTGAAAAGGACCGCGCAGTCCTTGTCCATTTTACCTGATTTTGATATTACAGGTGGCCTTTTCTTCATAGGCCAGGCCTTTGAACCGGCTGCTCCTGTAGGATAAAAAAAACCACACAAAAGGGAAACAGAAGAAAACAAAACTACATACAAGCCTGCAGTTTTATTGTCTATTTGCCATACAACACATTCTTTCCAAACTCTTTCACTGTCTCAATCATCCGCCCCTTGTCTCACCACACATGTCCCAGCAGCAATAACATCCATTCTCTTCCTGTCCTTTCAACCACCTCATTCATTTCACATCCCATTTCAGTCAAAACCACACGCATCATTTCCATTCTCTCCCCGTTATCTTCTCAGATCTCATATTCTATAATTCTACTAGTAATCATTTTACCGCAAAATGTAAACACAAACATCAAATCAACTTCATATTTCTGAAAATCTATCACATAGCTATATAATATAGACTGATATGTATTAATTTTACTGTAACGTATTATATGATGGTGTTCATTTCAATGCTTAATAATTGCTAACACTATTTATAATTTACAGAAAAAGTATAGACTTATTTTGACCGCAGAGTATGTTCGACGAAATGTGCAACATTTTGTATAATTTCACAAAACCATTTCATCGAACATGTTCGGCGAAATGATCCTCGAAGTTCGACCAAACAGTCCAACCAATTGGCAAGTTCGACGAAACAGTCCGACGAAACGCACCGTGTGATAGCCGCTTTAGTGGACAAGGATACTAAACAGGTCATAGCTATAAAACATTGCTTATAGTCACCAAAAATTGTCTAATGGTACACAAATTACAATGGAAATTACGCACTGGGCCTCAAGGGGTTAATGTGTTACGTTGTGTTACGTAAGACTGGTAAATGTGTTACGAAGATTTTATAAGTGTTACGGATGTGAAAGTTATTTGGAAAGCGTAGAAAAGAATTGATCTCCAGTGTTACGAACTTATGAGTGTTACGTTACGGAGTTCTTTGTGTTGCGAGGACTTCTCTACGTAGTGTGAAACAGACGTAACACACTCAACACTACAACGCCAGAAATGCGTTACGTCAATACGTTACTTTTAAGATCGCGTTGAATATTGTTACGGATTTTTTTTATTATTATTATTCTTTGGGTTTTTCGAGAATAGTCTTTCCATCCGACCGTTTTTTGCTTCTGACGACGATTTTAGAATTTTTTGGATTTATGGAATATTGGGCTATAAGCTGTAT
>JACEEZ010000487.1:0-35000 GCA_016584305.1 Chionoecetes opilio
AGCGATACATTGCTTATGGTGTGATATTACCAGGGTTTTTTCTACCAACATTCATAACGCTGTACTTATCAATATTAATTTCCATCTGCCATCTGACTACCCACTTATTAAGTTTATCTGAGTTCACAAAGAGTTCCACCCCACTCCTTAAGCTGAACAGTGAACACGGAGTGTCGACGGATCACATCCAGATTGTTCACCCCGTTCCTAGCGAAAGCCAGGGACGAGCTGCACTACCGAGGCAGCCCCAGAAGCCTCATAAGGATGTCATTGTGACAGACCTTAAGGCGGTTCAGAGTGGCCACCTTGAACCGCGACCACAGCGAGTTGCAGTATATAGAGTAGCAGTGACTCCTGAATAACTCCATCTTCACCTCTCTGCTACAGTAGGAGAATTTCCTCTGATGAGTATTTCCCACGACAAGAAGCTTGGTGGTCTGCTTGATGATATCATCATCATCAGTCATGTCGTGGGATATAACATGGCCTAAGTATGCGAATCTATCCACAAAAGTGAGGGCAGACCCACCGAGCCATGCTGTTTTGAGTTAATTCACCTGAGCGCGTGCCGGTGATACTACCATGCACTCTGTCTTAGTGGTATTGTAGACAATGTCATGCTTGGCAGCACACACCTGACCAAAGACTACTCTATACTGAACTTGCTACTCGTGCCCCGCGCCAACCCGCCCATGACCAGTGGAGGCCAGTTTTGCGATCCCTGCCATTTTTAGAACATCACCCCTATTTCCCTTCCTAAGGTTTATCAGTATATATGATATACCGTTATCTTCGTAAATGTTTGTTCTATAATATTATCAAATAAAAAACAGTAAAATACACTAAAGAAATGCCATTATGAGAGAGTGAAGAAATATGCATGACCTCAATATATACTTAAACTCTTCGCCATTAAATATTTTGCGAGAAAACATTTTAGATGAAACATATCAATAGAAGCGGATTTTCATTAGCTTTCCATTGATATATTTCGTTTTCTGATAAATGAATTAGAACCATGCATAAATTAACGTTAACTAAAAAAATAACATCATCAATCGGATCGGCAAGTAAAACAGTGTTCCATGAATACAGTAGACTATGGCTTATCAGTATAAATGATACGCTTTATCTTCGTAAATGTTTGTTCTATAAAATTATCAAATAAAGAACTGTAAAATACACTAAAGAAATTCCATTATAAGACTGAAGAAATATGCATGAACTTATATTCACTTAAATTCATCGCCATTTAATATTTTGCGTGAAGACTTTTTACATGCAACATATTGATAGAAGCGGAATTTTATTAGCTTTCCATTGCTATATTTCGTTTTCTGATAAATGAATTAGAACCATGCATAAATTAGCGATAACTAAATAAATAACATCATAAATCGGGTAATTATCCCGATAGATGATTTTATTTTTTTAGTTAACGCTAATTTATGCATGATTCTGATTCATTTATCAGAAAACGAAATATATCAATGGAAAGGTAATGAAAATCCGCTTCTATTGATATGTTTCATCTAAAATGTTTTCTCGCAAAATATTAAATGGCGAAGAGTTTAAGTATATATTGAGGTCATGCATATTTCTTCACTCTCTCATAATGGCATTTCTTTAGTGTATTTTACTGTTTTTTATTTGATAATATTATAGAACAAACATTTACGAAGATAACGGTATATCATATATACTGATAAACCTTAGGAAGGGAAAAGGAAGTGATGTTCGAAAATGGCAGAAATCGCAAAACTGGCCTCCACTGGAAATAGCCCAAAATGAGTAGCAAGTCCAGTATAGAGTAGTCTTTGACCTGACACACATTGATAAGGTCTTGCAACACATCCGCAGTGGGTGCGAGCAGTACCATATCATCAGCATAGCTCAGTGAGTTGATGCACCCATCATGTATGTGGCAGCCGATACCTGTATCACGAAGGTTGGCCCTGAGATCATCCGTGTACACATTGTACAGGTAGGGGGATAAAATCCCCCCCTGCCGAATACCATTGGCAGTACTAAAGGACAGCGAGTACTTTACGAGACAGGACAGCGAGACAGCCTCCTACTTTAAGGAAAACATATTGAAGTTTCGCAGGGTCTCTTCATAAGATGAATTTAGCAGATATGGAATCAATTTGCTTGCTCTTCTTTGAACAGATTCTAATTTGGCTTGATCTTTTACGAAACAAGGCAACCCGAATTGAACAACATATTCTAAGTGCGGCCTAACCAAAGACGTGTATAGTCGTGTCATTACTTGTGACAGTTACTTGCATTATACACTATACATTATACACATACAGCATTACGTGTGACTTGAGTGAGGAGGAGGAGGAAGAGGAGGAGGAGGAGGAGGAGGAGGAGGAGGAGGAGGAGGAGGAGGAGGAGGAGGAGGAGGAGGAGGATTACATAGGATTACATAGGAATAACAGACACCAGGAGACCTATTGGTCCATGACGAGGGTGGAGGAGGAGGAGGAGGAGGAGGAGGAGGAGGAGGAGGAGGAGGAGGAGGAGGGGTAGGGGTAGGAGGAGGAGAGTGGAGGATGAAAAATACGAAGATGAAAGGTGACATGATGCTTAAGGAAGAAGAGGAGGAGGAGAAGGAGAATATGTTAAAGGAAAATATTACTTCACTTACTTCCTCCTCCTCCTTCCCTCTTCCCTCCTCTTCTCTCCCCTCCCAATCCAAGCCTAGCGGAAATCCTGCCTGCCTCTTTCATCCATTATTTTGACACGTCCATTTATCATCCATTTCTAAAATTTTTATCTATCTGCTATCTATTTAACAGCCATTAATATACAGGCAACACTCTGACAAGGATGAATATTTATTTATACGTGAAGGAAACAAACGATTTAAAAAAAAAATCATCATTGACTCCATGAAATAAAAAACAAAAGAAAAAAAAAAGCTTTGAAAATGTGAAGTCAAAACATAAGTTATCTTAATGAAAGACATGAAAGAAATAAAAAAATTTCATCCTCTCCATGAAATGAAGCAAATGAAGAAGGAAAGAAAAAAAATATAGATAAAGACATATATATACTGTAAGAGGAAACAAGCTTAAAAAAAAAAAAAAAAAAAATAGAAGAAAAAAAAACCAAATATATATCTAAAGAAAAAAAGCCAAGTGAAAAAATACAAATGCAAAAAAAAAGCAAAAGAAAGAAAAATAATATATAGAGATAATAAAAAAACAACAACACGGAGGGAAACAAGAACGCAGCACAAAAGTAACCTCGGCGCAAAACGTGACCTGAGCATTTATTTATTTAATTTATTTTTGCATTGGTGACTTTTTTCCTCCGTTTTACCCCTTTCCTTCCACATTTTTCTCCATATTTCCCTCTCTCTCCCCTTTCCTCCTCTTTCTCCCCCTTTCCTCAATGTTTCTTCCCTCCCTCCCTTTCCTCAATGTTTCCCCGCTCCTCCCCTTCCATCCCTAGTTCCTCCCCTCCCATCCTTTCCTCCTTGTTTCACCCTCCATCTCCTAACCTTTTCTCCATGTTTCTCCCTTCATTCCCTCCTTTTCCTTTGTTTCCCCCCTTTCCTCCATGTATACCCGCCTTTTCCATACCCTCCTTTTCCTCCATGTTTCTCTCCAACCTCCTTCCCCTCTCACGTACATGTAAAAGAAAGGTTTTGCATATATTATGTTCCATTACTTTTGCGAGCACTGGTGTTGGGAAAGTTACGTATGCAGGAGTGTCTTATTTATATGGTTTTATTTTATCAAGGTAAGATTTTTCGGGAATATTAAAGCCACTGTAGTCTAGTATACATATATAGTCTATTGTTAACTTTTCTAGTCTTTTATTAACACAGTTTTTTTTCAAGAGTATGCCACTGTTGGCTAGTATATATGTAGTCTATTATTTTCTTTTATTACGCAGTTTTTTTTTTTATGTGATATTAAAAAACTATAGTCTAGTGAGTATATTTGTAGTCTTATTATTTTCTTTTATTCACGCAGGTTGTTTTTCTTTAGGAATATTAAGCCACTGTCGTCTGTTCTGCAAGAAGATTCAAGTCTGAAGTCTCAAGTTTGAGTCTGCAAGATTTTTAAAAGTATAAGTTTGAGTATTTGCTACTGTCGTCTAGCATTATGTACTATGTAGTCTTATTATTCTCTTTTATTACGCAAGATTTTTTTTATTTTAAGAGGATTAAGCCACTGGTCTAGTGTATCGCCCTCACATGACGGTAATTGTTGTTATTGCCGCAGCGTTGGCAAGATTGAATTAAATTTACTTGCAATTTTAATTATTTTAATTTTATTTATTTAAATTTTGTATTTTAAATTTTTATTATTCAATTTTTGTCATTATTTCCACCTCACTGTGTGAAATGAACCCATATTTTTACCTATTTTTCTTTCATGCTAATCTATATAAATCATAAAAAGTATTGCATTTGTGTTCAGGTATTGCATTAGGACAGGTATTGCATTAGGACAGGTATTGCATTAGGACAGGTGTTGCATTAGGACAGGTAGTGCATTAGGACAGGTATTGCATTAGGACAGGTAGTGCATTAGGACAGGTAGTGCATTAGGACAGGTATTGCATTAGGACAGGTGTTGCATTAGGACAGGTGTTGCATTAGGACAGGTATTGCATTAGGACAGGTATTGCATTAGGACAGGTATTGCATTAGGACAGGTATTGCATTAGGACAGGTATTGCATTAGGACAGGTGTTGCATTAGGACAGGTAGTGCATTAGGACAGGTATTGCATTAGGACAGGTAGTGCATTAGGACAGGTAGTGCATTAGGACAGGTAGTGCATTAGGACAGGTATTGCATTAGGACAGGTATTGCATTAGGACAGGTATTGCATTAGGACAGGTAGTGCATTAGGACAGGTAGTGCATTAGGACAGGTATTGCATTAGGACAGGTGTTGCATTAGGACAGGTAGTGCATTAGGACAGGTGTTGCATTAGGACAGGTAGTGCATTAGGACAGGTAGTGCATTAGGACAGGTAGTGCATTAGGACAGGTGTTGCATTAGGACAGGTAGTGCATTAGGACAGGTATTGCATTAGGACAGGTGTTGCATTAGGACAGGTTTGCATTAGGAAAGGTAGTGCATTAGGACAGGTATTGCATTAGGACAGGTAGTGCATTAGGACAGGTAGTGCATTAGGACAGGTATTGCATTAGGACAGGTGTTGCATTAGGACAGGTAGTGCATTAGGACAGGTAGTGCATTAGGACAGGTATTGCATTAGGACAGGTAGTGCATTAGGACAGGTAGTGCATTAGGACAGGTAGTGCATTAGGACAGGTATTGCATTAGGACAGGTATTGCATTAGGACAGGTATTGCATTAGGACAGGTATTGCATTAGGACAGGTAGTGCATTAGGACAGGTAGTGCATTAGGACAGGTAGTGCATTAGGACAGGTATTGCATTAGGACAGGTGTTGCATTAGGACAGGTAGTGCATTAGGACAGGTGTTGCATTAGGACAGGTAGTGCATTAGGACAGGTAGTGCATTAGGACAGGTAGTGCATTAGGACAGGTATTGCATTAGGACAGGTATTGCATTAGGACAGGTATTGCATTAGGACAGGTATTGCATTAGGACAGGTATTGCATTAGGACAGGTATTGCATTAGGACAGGTATTGCATTAGGACAGGTGTTGCATTAGGACAGGTATTGCATTAGGACAGGTATTGCATTAGGACAGGTATTGCATTAGGACAGGTAGTGCATTAGGACAGGTAGTGCATTAGGACAGGTAGTGCATTAGGACAGGTATTGCATTAGGACAGGTATTGCATTAGGACAGGTGTTGTATTAGGACAGGTAGTGCATTAGGACAGGTAGTGCATTAGGACAGGTAGTGCATTAGGACAGGTATTGCATTAGGACAGGTGTTGCATTAGGACAGGTAGTGCATTAGGACAGGTATTGCATTAGGACAGGTAGTGCATTAGGACAGGTAGTGCATTAGGACAGGTATTGCATTAGGACAGGTGTTGCATTAGGACAGGTAGTGCATTAGGACAGGTAGTGCATTAGGACAGGTATTGCATTAGGACAGGTAGTGCATTAGGACAGGTAGTGCATTAGGACAGGTAGTGCATTAGGACAGGTATTGCATTAGGACAGGTATTGCATTAGGACAGGTATTGCATTAGGACAGGTATTGCATTAGGACAGGTGTTGCATTAGGACAGGTATTGCATTAGGACAGGTAGTGCATTAGGACAGGTAGTGCATTAGGACAGGTATTGCATTAGGACAGGTAGTGCATTAGGACAGGTAGTGCATTAGGACAGGTAGTGCATTAGGACAGGTATTGCATTAGGACAGGTATTGCATTAGGACAGGTATTGCATTAGGACAGGTATTGCATTAGGACAGGTATTGCATTAGGACAGGTGTTGCATTAGGACAGGTAGTGCATTAGGACAGGTAGTGCATTAGGACAGGTAGTGCATTAGGACAGGTATTGCATTAGGACAGGTATTGCATTAGGACAGGTATTGCATTAGGACAGGTATTGCATTAGGACAGGTATTGCATTAGGACAGGTATTGCATTAGGACAGGTATTGCATTAGGACAGGTATTGCATTAGGACAGGTATTGCATTAGGACAGGTATTGCATTAGGACAGGTAGTGCATTAGGACAGGTATTGCATTAGGACAGGTATTGCATTAGGACAGGTAGTGCATTAGGACAGGTATTGCATTAGGACAGGTAGTGCATTAGGACAGGTATTGCATTAGGACAGGTAGTGCAGTGTTCTTAACCTTTTATCAGTATGCACCCCTGCCAGACTCGCAACTATTTCTCTCGCAACTATTTCTCTCGCAACTATTTCTCTCGCAACTATTTCTCTCGCAACTATTTCTCGCAACTATTTCTCTCGCAACTATTTCTCTCGCAACTATTTCTCTCGCAACTATTTCTCTCGCAACTATTTCTCTCGCAACTATTTATCACCCCCCCTACTCTTGCGCACTAGCTTAGGAGTAGGGGGTTGGTAAAGAACTTTAATAAATATATATTTATATATATATAATATATATATATTCAAATATTCAAACATATATGCAAAGGTGTGTCTAAGACGGATGAGTGTTCGTTTGGTTGAATTCATGTTTAATTGAGTATTCCCAAGTAAATGTAGTGACGTGATCTTTCATAGCATCTCGCACCCCCAGAGGCTGGCCTCGCACCTCTTTGGAGTGCGCGCCCCCCGGTTAAGAACACGTGAGGGGTTGTATTAGTACAGGTATTGCATTCTTAAAGGTATAACTCGTGTATATATCGAAGGAGTATATACACAAATATTGCATTGGTAATATTGCATTGGTAATATTGCATTGGTAATATTGCATTGGTAATATTGCAGTGGTAATATTGCATTGGTAATATTGCATTGGTAATATTGCATTGGTAATATTGCATTGGTAATATTGCATTGGTAATATTGCATTGGTAATATTGCATTGGTAATATTGCATTGGTAATATTGCATTGGTAATATTGCATTGGTAATATTGCAGTGGTAATATTGCATTGGTAATATTGCAGTGGTAATATTGTATTGGTAATATTGCATTGGTAATATTGCATTGGTAATATTGCATTGGTAATATTGTATTGGTAATATTGCAGTGGTAATATTGCAGTGGTAATATTGCATTGGTAATATTGCATTGGTAATATTGCATTGGTAATATTGCATTGGTAATATTGCATTGGTAATATTGCATTGGTAATATTGCATTGGTAATATTGCAGTGGTAATATTGCATTGGTAATATTGTATTGGTAATATTGCAGTGGTAATATTGCATTGGTAATATTGCATTGGTAATATTGCAGTGGTAATATTGCAGTGGTAATATTGCAGTGGTAATATTGCAGTGGTAATATTGCAGTGGTAATATTGCAGTGGTAATATTGCAGTGGTAATATTGCAGTGGTAATATTGCAGTGGTAATATTGCAGTGGTAATATTGTATTGGTAATATTGCAGTGGTAATATTGCAGTGGTAATATTGCAGTGGTAATATTGCATTGGTAATATTGCATTGGTAATATTGCAGTGGTAATATTGCATTGGTAATATTGCATTGGTAATATTGCATTGGTAATATTGCATTGGTAATATTGCATTGGTAATATTGCATTGGTAATATTGCATTGGTAATATTGCAGTGGTAATATTGCATTGGTAATATTGCATTGGTAATATTGCATTGGTAATATTGCAGTGGTAATATTGCATTGGTAATATTGCATTGGTAATATTGCATTGGTAATATTGTATTGGTAATATTGCAGTGGTAATATTGCATTGGTAATATTGTATTGGTAATATTGCAGTGGTAATATTGCATTGGTAATATTGCAGTGGTAATATTGCATTGGTAATATTGTATTGGTAATATTGCATTGGTAATATTGCATTGGTAATATTGCATTGGTAATATTGTATTGGTAATATTGTATTGGTAATATTGCAGTGGTAATATTGCATTGGTAATATTGCATTGGTAATATTGTATTGGTAATATTGTATTGGTAATATTGCAGTGGTAATATTGCATTGGTAATATTGCATTGGTAATATTGCATTGGTAATATTGCATTGGTAATATTGCATTGGTAATATTGTATTGGTAATATTGCAGTGGTAATATTGCATTGGTAATATTGCAGTGGTAATATTGCATTGGTAATATTGTATTGGTAATATATCCGCGTCCTTGTCAGCCAAATGATGGACGTTTATTAACATGCACATTTTTCTACACTATTTTTCGTTCAGACAGGATTTATTTCCCCCCGCGTGCAGCAGGCGAGGCAGCGTGCGTGCGTGCAGGAGCGCCGCGATGAGCTGGCTGCCAGACGAGGAAAAAAAAAAGAAAAAAAATCTGAGTCTGATGCAACGAAATTAAAATACTGAGCTTGTGCAAGATTACCCGTGTGTGTGTGTGTGTGTGTGTGTGTGTGTGTGTGTGTGTGTGTGTGTGTGTGTGTGTGTGTGTGTATGTATGTGTGTGTGGTGAGGGTGATGATTACAAATATGAAAATCTATTAAGAAAAATATACAAAATAATTTACTAAGTACTATATAGGAGAGAAGTAAAAAAAAAAGACAAAACCTTATGGAAATATAATAATAAGGAAGAATAATTAGATTAAGTGGAAGCAAGATAATATAATTACGAAGGAGAAGAAAGCAAGAAGAACATAATAGCGAAGAAGAACTACAAGACTAACATGACCAAGAAAACAATGAGAGGAAGGATTTAATTCCATTCCATTATTGTTATTATTATTGTTATTATTATTATTATTATTATTACTATATTATTATTATTATTACTATTATTACTACTATTATAATTATTGTAAGTAAAAACAAATGAGCGCTCTTTGGAGACTTTGAGGAACTATAGACCAACTGAGTCCCAAAGGAAGAAGAAGAGGAGGAGGAAGAAGAAGACCATAATTACGAGGAAGAATAAGAATAAGAAGCGGAATAATAATAATAATAATATTAATAATAATAATAATAATAATAATAATAATAATAAGCAGAAGAAGAAGAAGAAGAAGACTGATAATGCATGACATCGCATGACGCAAAAAAAATCATGTGATTCATTTTGCTTGACGGTAATTAGGAGGCGGTACGATAATGAGATTGCAGGAGGAGGAGGAGGAGGAGGAGAGGAGACGAGACCCAGGAAGAGTAGGTGGAGGACGAGGAGGAGAGAGGAGGAAGTAAAAAGTGTAGAAAATTAATGGAGAGAGGCCATGGAATATAGGAGATGCGAGAGGAATGGAGAAGAGGAAGAAGAAGAGAAGAATAGGAGGAGGAGGAGAAGAGAAATACTAAGATAGAATAATATGAAGACGAATAGAAAGAAGAAAAAGAAGAAGAAGAAGAAGAAGAAGAAGAAGAAGAAGAAGAAGAAGATGCAGTAATTACGGTGGTCTGTATGTCATGATTTTTAACTTATCAGTTTCTCGAATTTCAATCTCGCGAGCATCTTTTTTTTTCGTCCAAAGTTTCATTTTTTTTTTGAAGTCGCGATGTCTTGGAGTTTCCTGTATGTGTGTGCGTGTGTGTGTTGTGTGTGTGTGTGTGTGTGTGTGTGTGTGTGTGTGTGTGTGTGTGTGTGTTGTGTGTGTGTGTGTGTGTGTGTGTGTGTGATTATCAAAGGAAGAAGAGGAGGAGGAAGAATAGAAAATGAAGATGAAGGGAAGATTAGGAAAAAAAAAGAAAATATATAAGTCGAAGGAAGATTGGCAACAGGAGTAAAATTTTCTGAAGGAAGAAGAGGCGGAAGTAAAGAATATGATTAGAAGGAGGAGGAGGAGGAGGAGGAGGAGGAGGAAGAGGAGGAGGAGGAGGAGGAGGAGGAGAAGGAAGAGGAGGAGGAAGAGAAGGAGGAGGAGGAGGAGGAGGAGGAGGAGGAGGAGGAAGAGGAGGAGAAGGAGGAGGAGGAGGAGGAGGAGGAAGAAGAGGAGGAGGAGTAGATAAAGAAAGGTGAATAATCTATAGGCAAGGGGATGAGAAAGATGGATAGATAGGAAGAAGAAGCGAAGGAGGAGGGAGAGGAGAAGGATGAGATGGAGGAGGAAGAGATGGAAGAGGAGAAAGATGGAAAGAAAGGATGGAAGATGGAAGGGGAGGAAGCAAGAACAGAAGAAAGATGGATAGGAAGAGTTAGGGGAGTAAGACGTAAGTAAGAAGAGGGAAGAGGAAGAAGAGGAGGATAACGATTTGGAGGAGGATTTTACATAGGATTACATAGGAGTAACAGACACCAGGAGACCTATTGGTCCATAGCGAGGGTATCTGCTGAACTACATACTACTAACTATCAACTACTTGTAAGAAAACAGTTGGAAAATGATACCTTGTCCCTAAAGAGAATAGGAACATGGAAGTTTCATAGTGCAGAATGATAGGATATGAAAAATACTAACTACAACTACCACTACCACTACGACTAATCGATACCGGGGACTAGATACGAATTCGCACTATCAATACCCATTTACTTTACAGTGCGCGTCAAGTCTGTTTTTGAATGTAGTTATTGTGCTGGCTCCGACAACATTTGCTGGTAACTTGTTCCATCGTTCAACGACTCTAACATTGAAATAATTTTTACGGAGATCGGTGATGCAACGTTGACCGTTTAGTTTTAAACCATTATTTCTTGTTGTCACTTGAGTTGAAAGCTCGAATAGGTTCTCTTGATTAGTGACATCAAAACCTTTTAGAATCTTAAAGGTTTCTATCAAGTCCCCACGGATTCTACGATCCTTTAAGGAAAACATATTAAGTTTCCGCAGTCTCTCTTCATAAGATGAATTTCGCAGAGATGGAATTTGTTTGGTTGCTCTTCTTTGCACTGATTCCAATTTGGTTTGATCTTTTACGAAACAGGGCGACCAGAATTGAACGGCATATTCCAAGTGCGGCCTAACCAAGGAGGACGTGTATAATTGTGTCATTACTTTCGGAGTTTTATGTTCAAAATTACGTTTAATAAAGCCCAACATCATATTTGCCTTTTTACTGGCAGCTAGGCAATGCGGACTGGTTTTCAGATCATTACTGATAATGACACCTAAATCCTTTTCCTGCTGTACTTCAGTTAACGATTTATTTTGCATTTGATAGTTATATTTGAGGTTATCGTTGCCTATATGCATTACTTTACATTTATCGGAATTGAATTTTAATAGCCATTTATCACTCCAATCTGATAGTTTGTCGAGATCACTTTGTATGAGTTCGCAGTTTTCTCTAGTATATGCTTTACCGCCTAATTTGGTGTCACCTGCAAATTTCGATATTTTAGATACAAGTCCGCAGTCCAGATCGTTGATATATATCAGAAAAAGAGTAGGACCCAAGACCGAGCCCTGAGGCACCCCACTAGTAACATCAAACCAATCAGATGCCTTTACTACCCGTTGTTTACGATTTGAAAGCCAATCGCCAATCCATGAACATAATTGCTCTCCTAAGCCATGTGCCCTTAGCTTGGTCAAAAGTCGCTTATGGAGAACTGTATCGAAGGCTTTCTGAAAATCAAGGTATATTACATCCGAGGGAATTTTAGCGTCCCTGTTTGAATAAATGACATTAAAAAAATCCAGTAGGTTTGTTAAGCAGGATCTCTTATTTCGAAATCCATGCTGGGAGTTTAGTATTGAGTTATTTTCATCGAGAAAAGACACTATTTTATCCCGCAATATTTTCTCAAATAGTTTAACAATCACGGACGTTAGACTAATTGGGCGATAATTACTTGCGAGGCTCTTACTCCCTTTCTTGAATATCGGTGTAACATTAGCTAATTTCCACATACTAGGAACATTTTTATCACTTAGCGATTTATTGAAAATAATCTTTAATGGGAGCGAAAGTTGACTGTGACATTCGCGAAGTAGTCGCGGCGAGATTTCGTCCACCCCCACGGATTTTGCTGGGTCAAGTTTCAGCAAATACTTTGATATTTCGTCTACTGTTATCTCTCCCTATCCCTAGTCTATCCCTTTCGAGTCCTGCATACATGTTTACTGGTTCTGGTAATGGAGTTTCGTCTTCTTTAATAAATACCGCATTAAAGTATTCATTGAGTACGAACGCCATACTCTTATTATCATTTACCAAGATATTATTATTATCTTTCAGTGGCCCAATACTTGTTTTGACGTTTTTCTTACTTCGAACGTATTGAAAGAACCTTTTCGGGTTTGATTTGGATTCCTTTGCAATTTTTTCTTCATACTCGCGCTTTTTAGACTTAATTAGTCCTTTGCAGCGACGTTTTACGAGGAGGAGGAGGAGGAGGAGGAGGAGGAATACAGAGACAGTGTCCATCATTTCTACTTGAGTGACATACCTGAATACTCTCCCCTTCCCCCCTCCCCTCCCCCCCCCCATGTCTCCCTCCTCCTCTCGTCCCCCTTCCCTCCCTCCTTCCTCCCTCTCCCCCTCCCCCTTGTCACCTGTCCCCACGCTAATTAGAAACACACACACACACACACACACACAACACACACACACACACACGCACAACACACACACACACACACACACACACACACACACACACACTGTTTACCTCCTACACCCTTCCTTTACCACTCCTTCCTATCCTTTACTTCCTTTACCTTCCTTTTGCCTAGTCATTCTTCTATTCATTTTTCCTATTCATATATCTCACCTCATACCTTTCCTCATTCCCCTCATGTCTCCTCATCCCCCTCATTCCCTCATTCATGTCTTATACACACCTCACACCCACACCTCATTCATTCCTCATACACATCTACCTTCATACACTTACCACTCATACATACCTCATACATTTCCCTCTCTCTCTCTCTCTCTCTCTCTCTCTCTCTCTCTCTCTCTCTCTCTCTCTCTCTCTCTCTCTCTCTCTCTCTCTCTCTCTCTCTCTCTCTCTCTCTCTCTCTCTCTCTCTCTCTCTCTCTCTCTCTCCCTCCTTACTCATTCCTCACATATCCTCCTCCCTTCACTCACTCTTTATCCCCTCATAACCATCATAACATTTTTGCAGTCCTCCCCTCATCGTATTTACTTCCCTCTCTCCCCTGTCTCCTTACTTTCCCTCTCTTCTTCCTCCCTACCTTCCCCTCTCTTCTCCTCTCCTTTCCCCTTGTATCTTTCTCCTGTCATGATCTACTTGTCTGTCTATATTGGTCTACTTGTCTGTCTACTTGTCTGTCATATCCTTATCTCTGGACTCCTATCAAGGGTGAGGGCTTGTAACACACACACACACACACACACACGCACACACACACACACACACGCACACACACACACACACACACACACACACACACACACACACACACACACACACACACACACACACACACACACACACACACACACACACACACACTCCATAAATGTATATTGTCTCCTTTTCGGATTTCTCCCTCTCTCTTCTCCTCTTCTTTATTTTATTCGTCTTTATTTTATTTTATTCTTTTTTATTTTACTTTATTCTTTATTTTATTCTTTATTTTTTTATTTTTTTTTTATTTTATTTTATTCTTTATTTTATTCTTCTTTATTTTATTTTATTCTTTATTTTATTCTTTATTTAAATTATTCTTTATTTTATTTTTTATTTTATTTTATTTTTTATATTTTATTCTTTTTTATTTTATTTTATTTTATTCTTCTTTATTATATTTTATCCTTCTTTATTATATTTTATTCTTCTTTATTTTATTTTATTCTTCTTTATTTTATTTTATTTTTTATTTTATTTTATTCTTATTTATTTAATTTTATTCTTTTTAATTTTATTTTATTCATTATTTTATTCTTTTTTATTTTATTTTATTTTATTCTTTTTTATTTTATTTTATTCTTTATTTTATTCTTCTTTATTTTATTTTATTCTATATTTTATTCTTCTTTATTTTATTTTACACTTCTTTATTTTATTTTATTCTTCTTTATTATATTTTATTCTTCTTTATTTTATTTTATTCTTCTTTATTATATTTTATTCTTCTTTATTTTATTTTATTCTTCTTTATTTTATTTTAGTCTTCTTTATTTTATTTTATTCTTCTTTATTATATTTTATTCTTCTTTATTTTATTTTAGTCTTCTTTATTTTATCCTTTTTATTCTTCTTTTACGCTCATTAATTATTCTAAGTCTTATCTCCGTCACTCCATTCATCACCACCACCTCCATCTCTTTCCCTTCCTTCTCCTCCTCTGTTCCATCCATGTATTCCCTCCTATCCCTTCCCTCCATCTCTCCATTACACACCCATCCTTCCCTCCTCCTCTTCCACTTCTGTATTTTCTTCCCACACGCTCTCTTCCACCTCTCCGTTATATTGTCCTCCTCTTCCACCCATGTATTCCCTCTTTTCCTATCCCCCCATCTTTCCATTTCATTCCTCCAAGCTCTCCTCCTCCCTCCAACCACCTCCTAAGTCTCAAAATAGTCTCCAAAACTCTGTCTCCAACGCTTCTAAAACAACAAGTAAGTGAGAATCTGATCCGCCGACATTCGAGGCGAGGTCGTGAGAATTCGAAGCGACGGGAACGGGAGTGTGACGTCATTTCTAGGGCTGAGAACTAGAAGGGCCAATGTCAAAAAATGGCTAATTTTAGATAAGTCCACCACCGAACTGGAAATGTATGTATCTATCATTGCAAGAAATGATAGGTTATAATCTAAGTAATTACTGGAAAAAAAATCTTGCATCTGCTGTTATTACCTGACGCAATGATGAAGGATGCAATATTTCAAACGCATTTTTCTCAAAACATAGATTTGTGACATTGGCCTTTCTTGTTCTCAGCCCTAGATTTGTAACTCCTGTCTTGTAAAGGTAACTCCATTTTCTCCTGTTTCATTTTTTTCGTTTCCTTTTCCCACTTCCCTTCTTTTTTCCCTTTTTCTCTTCCCTTTCCTATATTTTTTCCCTTTTTCTATCCCCTCACAAATTTCAGTTCAATGACCTTGTTTTCCCTTCCCTTCCCTCCTTTCTCCTGCCCTTCTATTCCATGTTTATCACCCTTTATTATGTTTATCACCCTTTATTCACCTTCTCGTCCCTTTATCTATCTCCCTCGCTCCTATTTGGTCTCCCTTTCTCCTCATCTCTTATTATTTTTCTTTGTTCCTCTCCCTTTTATCAATAGATTCATTTGATCAATTCGTATGTCAATTATTTCACCTAAGTTTTTGTTCTCATTTACGGTGTTTTTTCCATGTTCTTTCCTTTTCCTTTCTTAGTTTCTCACGTTTTTTTCATTTTTTTTCATTTTTGTTATGTCTCTTCTTTTCTCTTCTCGCCTTTCCCTTTTCCTTTCTTAGTTTCTCACGTCTTTTCCAGTTTTTTCATTTATATTATGTCTTCTTTTCTTTCTTTTCTCTTATCTTTTCCTTCCCCATTCTTTTCTCTTCCTTCCCATCGCTTCCCATCCTACAGTGACCTTGGGAGTCCTTATTTCAACCTTATTTTATCCTTATTTCGACCTTATTTTACCTTCCCCTTCGCTTCCCATCGTTTCCCATCCTACATTGACCTTGGGAGTCCTTATTTCGACCTTATTTTCCCTTCCCCTTCCTTCCCATCGTTTCCCATCCCATCATGACCTTGGGGTGGACAGGTGTTACAGGTGATGGGGGGGGCGTGACGAGGTGTTGTGTTGAGGGCAGGTGTTGAGTCCCACCTTCATTAATCCTCAGGTGTTGTTCCCATTGGTGGTGGTGGTGGTGGTGGTGGTGGTGGTGGTGGTGGTGGTGGTGGTGGTGGTGGTCGTGGTGGTGGTGGTGGTCGTGGTGGTGGTGGTCGTGGTGGTGGTGGTCGTGGTGGTCGTGGTGGTGGTGGTGGTGGTGGTGGTGATGGTGGTGGTGGTGGTGGTGGTGGTGGTGGTGGTCGTGGTGGTGGCAGATTATTTTGTCTTTTATTGGTATTCTTGCTTGTCATTTTCTTTTCTCCTTTATTTTATTACGTTTTTGTTGTTTTTGATAATGTCAATGGTGGTTTTTTATCGAGGCATGACAGGTTCTCTCTCTCTCTCTCTCTCTCTCTCTCTCTCTCTCTCTCTCTCTCTCTCTCTCTCTCTCTCTCTCTCTCTCTCTCTCTCTCTCTCTCTCTCTCTCTCTCTCTCTCTCTCTCTCTCTCTCTCTCTCTCTCTGGATAGTCCACAGAAGTGGCGGGGGTACACAGTCTTTGCCAGACTATCTATGACACATTGGATACTAAAATGTTTCAGCTAACACTATTTTGTGATTTGGCTAAGGCATTCGATACGATTTCACATAGTATTTTGTTAGAAAAATGATTCATATACGGGATAAGGGGAACTGCAAATCATTGGTTTAGGAGTTATCTAGGAGACAGGAAGCAGTATGTAATTTTCAATGACAAAATATCCACTATTAAAACAATCAAATATGGCATTCCTCAAGGATCAGTTCTGGGACCTATACTATTCTTGATATACATAAATGACATAGTGCACTCAAGTGATAGACTGAATTTTCTTCTATTTGCAGACGACACTACTATTTATCTTAAAAGCCGTGACCTTAGAGAATTAGAAACTACTTTAAATAGCGAATTAGTACACGTATCGAACTGGATTGATAGTAATAAGCTCTCTTTAAACCTTAACAAGACACAGTATTTATTATCGCATCCTAGCTTGCGACAGCCAATAACCAACACTGCCATTAAGATAAACAACATTGAAATACTTAAGAGTTAAAGAAGCAAAATGCTTAGGGGTAATAATAGATGAACATTTACGATGGAAAGCTCATATAGATTACATTAAACTGAAAATTAGTAGAATAATAGGAGTGGTATATAATATAAGATCTAATATGAATGATAGCAATGTTAAGCAAATATATATGTCACTGGTTTACCCACACTTAACATATTGTGCCGCAGTTTGGGGAGGTGCATGTCCCACATACCTTCATAACCTCTTTGTTACACAGAAACAAATATTGAGAGTAATGTATTACTGTAGTCGTTATGAACACACTAATCCTTATTTCAAGAATAATTCCTTATTAAAATTTCAAGATATCATAAGCTTTCGAACAGGTATTTTTGTATACAATGCATTAAGTAACTGTGTCATTACTATTGCCTCTACACGGGCACCACACAACATTGCGACAAGGAGCACACGTCATGAGCTGAGACTTCCTCGGTGCAGAACATCACACGCCCAGCAGAGTGTCCTTGTCAGGGGTTGTAGGACATGGAATACACTCTCAGACCACACTAAAAATTCCACTTCCAAGAACATGTTCAAGTCGAGGATTAAACGAGAATTATTTGCTGGATACGAATCGTTACTATAGGTACCTGTGTATGATCATGTAGGTGTGGATGAATATGTATATGTGTGTATATGTGTGTATTTGCGAATGTGTGTATGTGTATGTATTTGTGTATGCGTGTGTATGTATGTATTTATGTATGAGTGCATGCATGTATATACGACTATGTATATATGTATGCGTTTATGTATGTATATATGTGTGTATGTATATGTATGCGTAAGTATGTAGGTGTATACAAATCAGAATAGATAAAAATTACATTTATGTATATTATGTTGAGTTGTCTGCGGCCATCACTGTGAGAGAAATTTAACCTAAAGATAATGATTCAGGCCCGTAATAGAGCATTTGCTCATCGGGCCTTGCCATATAACTCACCATGTATTTCCTTATACTGAATTGTAACATGACGGCCAATAAATTATTATTATTATTATTATTTTCTCTCTCTCTCTCTCTCTCTCTCTCTCTCTCTCTCTCTCTCTCTCTCTCTCTCTCTCTCTCTCTCTCTCTCTCTCTCTCTCTCTCTCTCTCTCTCTCTCTCTCTCTCTCTCTCTCTTTCACTGCATTAACACAGCAATAACGTATCTCTATATCTTTCTGCCTTCAACTCTTTCTTCCTTAACGCCCTTGTATTTTTGTATACCTTTTTTTAACCGTACATTTGTCCTTAATTTCGTATTCTTCGTTGTTTCCATTCTCCTTCCTTTCCCTTTCTCCTGCATTATTTACCCTTTATTCTTCCATTATTTTCAAGTTTCTTCGTCCTTCCTTTCTTTTCTCTTACGTATTTCTTTTCTTCTGTCCATCCTGCCTTCCTTCCTTCTTTCCTTCTTTCCCTTACAACGTATCATGCATTTTTCCAACCTCCATTCCTTTTGATTTATCCTGTCCTATCTTTTCTATCCCTTCCTTCCTTCTCTTTTTCTCCATCTATAAATTCACCCTTCCTTCCTTGTTTCCTTCCTAGCCATCCTCTTAGTTCTCCCCTTCTTCCCTGATATATCCTTCCCCTTCTCTCGATCCCCTTCTTCCCCTTCTTCCATGTATATAAGCGTGTAGATGGAGGAGGTAGAGGCTAAGATAAAGGAGAGGAAGGTGCTATAGGATCAAAGCCAGGCTAGAGAGATCCATTCTCCTGCCGGCCGCTGGAGCAATCCCCGCGCTGCCACCTATGTAATGCTGCGGGCCTAGGATTATGGGACATTGGGACATCCGGGCGCTAGGTCAAGGCTGGTCTAGATCGCCTCCCTTTGATACGGTTCTTGTTAGTGATGATTGGTGATGGCCTTGTCTATCCTTGCTTGTTATTTATATATGATTGTTGTTGATATTGATTTAGATGTATGTGTTCTTGGTGTTTTCGGTATTTTTGTGTTTGCATCAGTTTTGTTTAGTATTATTAAGCCCAGGTCCCACTATGAGGTTACGGGGCCACGTCAACCCGCGTTATGCTAACGCGGGTTGACGTAGTAAAAACACGACTTAACATGGTCCTGACTTTTATGGTAACGCGGGTTAACGCGGGCTGACGAGGCCTCGTTCCTGACGTGGCGTGATTTTTGAACATTTCACAGAACTGTTGCGTCAGCCCATGTCAGTCCCCTGGACAAATGACATGGCAGTGTCATGGCCATGAAGTGGCTCTGTATTTGTCTGACGTGGCTGACGAGTCAATAACGTCGCTGACGTGGCGATCAGCCTGGCGTTGGCTGAGGCGAAAACTTTTCAAGTCAACCAGCGTCAGGCAAATTTCTCTAACGTGGGTTGGCGTGGACCAGTAACCACACAGGAGGAGCCGGGCTTCTTCACGTTGTACTTCGTGGTGGTCTTGATGGGTTGCTTTGGTTACTGCTGTGCTTGTTATTTCTTTCCTGTCACTTTCCCCGTCACTGCTGTTCCCTCCGTCGCAACTGTCCTCGTATCATCGTACCTGTCACTGCTGCCCTCTGACTTACCCTACTGTTTCTGTCCCCGTGTCTTACCCTGCCGTCCTTGTCCTCCTGTCTTACCCTGCCGTCCCTGTCCTGCTGTCTTACCCTGCCGTCCCTGTCCTCCTGTCTTACCCTGCCGTCCCCGTCCTCCTGTCTTACCCTGCCGTCCTTGTCCTCCTGTCTTACCCTGCCGTCCCTGTCCTCCTGTCTTACCCTGCCGTCCCTGTCCTCCTGTCTTACCCTGCCGTCCCTGTCCTCCTGTCTTACCCTGCCGTCCCTGTCCTCCTGTCTTACCCTGCCGTCCCTGTCCTCCTGTCTTACCCTGCCGTCCTGTCCTCCTGTCTTACCCTGCCGTCCCCTGTCCTCCTGTCTTACCCTGCCGTCCCTGTCCTCCTGTCTTACCCTGCCGTCCTGTCCTCCTGTCTTACCCTGCCGTCCTTGTCCTCCTGTCTTACCCTGCCGTCCCTGTCCTCCTGTCTTACCCTGCCGTCCCTGTCCTCCTGTCTTACCCTGCCGTCCTTGTCCTCCTGTCTTACCCTGCCGTCCCTGTCCTCCTGTCTTACCCTGCCGTCCTTGTCCTCCTGTCTTACCTGCCGTCCCTGTCCTCCTGTCTTACCCTGCCTCCTTGTCTCCTGTCTTACCCTGCCGTCCCTGTCCTCCTGTCTTACCCTCCGTCCTTGTCCTCCTGCCCTTACCCTGCCGTCCTGTCCTCCTGTCTTACCCTGCCGCCCCTGTCCTCCTTCTACCCTCCCGTCCTTGTCCTCCTTTTTTACCCTGCCGTCCCTGTCCTCCTGTCTTACCCCTGCCGTCCCTGTCCTCCTGTCTACCGGGCCTTTCCTTGTCCTCTGTCTTACCCTGCCTCCCTGTCCTCCTGTCTTACCCTGCCGTCCCTGTCCTCCTGTCTTCCCGGCCGTCCCTTGTCCTCCTTTTCTTACCCTGCCGTCCTTGTCCCTGTCTTACCCTGCCTCCTTGTCCTCCTGTCTTACCCTGCCCCGTCCCGGTCCTCCTGTCTTACCCTGCCGTCCTTTTTCCCTCCTGTCTTACCCTGCCTTTCCTGTCCTCCTTTCTTACCCTGCCGTCCTTGTCCTCCTGTCTTACCCTGCGTCCTTTCCTCCTGTCTTACCCTGCGTCCTTGTCCTCCTGTCTTACCCTGCCGTCCTTGTCCTCCTGTCTTAACCCTGCCGGTCCTGTCCTCCGTACTTAACCCTGCTTCCTTGTCCTCCTGTCTTACCCTGCCGTCCCTGTCCTCCTGTCTTACCTGCCGTCCTTGTCCTCCTTCTTACCTTGCCTCCTTGTCTCGCGTCCTTACCCTGTCGTCCTGTCCTCCTGTCTACGCCTGCCGTGCCTGTCCTTCCTGTCTGACCGCTGGCCGTCCTGTCCTCCTGTCTTACCCTGCCGTCCTTGTCCTCCTTCTTCCCTGCCGTCCTGCCCTGTTCTTACCTGCCGTTCCCTGTCCCCTGTTTACCCTGCCGTCCTGTCCTCTCTCTTACCTGCCGTCCCTTCCTCCTGTCTTACCTTCCGTCCGTGTCTCTCTGCTTACCCTGCGTCCCTGTCCTCCGTGTCTTACCCTGCCGTCCTTTCCTCCTGTCTACCCTGCCGTCCTTGTTCCTCCTGTCTTACCCTGCCGTCCCTCGTCTCCATTCTTACCCTGCCGTCCTTGTCCTCCTGTCTTACCCTGCCGTCCCTGTCCTCCTGTCTTACCCCTGCCGTACCTGTCCTCCTGTCTTACCCTGCCGTCCTTGTCCCTCCTGTCTTACCCTGCGTCCTTGTCCTCCTGTCTTACCCTGCCGTCCCTGTCCTCCTGTCTTACCCTGCCGTCCTTGTCCTCCTGTCTTACCCTGCCGTCCTTGTCCTCCTGTCTTACCCTGCCGTCCTTGTCCTCCTGTCTTACCCTGCCGTCCCTGTCCTCCTGTCTTACCCTGCCGTCCTTGTCCTCCTGTCTTACCCTGCCGTCCCTGTCCTCCTGTCTTACCCTGCCGTCCTTGTCCTCCTGTCTTACCCTGCCGTCCGTGTCCTCCTGTCTTACCCTGCCGTCCCTGTCCTCCTGTCCTACCTGCCGTCCTGTCCTCCTGTCTTACCCTGCCGTCCTTGTCCTCCTGTCTTACCCTGCCGTCCCTGTCCTCCTGTCTTACCCTGCCGTCCTGTCCTCCTGTCTTACCCTGCCGTCCCTGTCCTCCTGTCTTACCCTGCCGTCCTTGTCCTCCTGTCTTACCCTGCCGTCCCTGTCCTCCTGTCTTACCCTGCCGTCCTTGTCCTCCTGTCTTACCCTGCCGTCCTTGTCCTCCTGTCTTACCCTGCCGTCCCTGTCCTCCTGTCTTACCCTGCGTCCTTGTCCTCCTGTCTTACCCTGCCGTCCTTGTCCTCCTGTCTTACCCTGCCGTCCTTGTCCTCCTGTCTTACCCTGCCGTCCCTGTCCTCCTGTCTTACCCTGCCGTCCCTGTCCTCCTGTCTTACCCTGCCGTCCCTGTCCTCCTGTCTTACCCTGCCGTCCTGTCCTCCTTGTCTTACCCTGCCGCCTTATCCTCCTGTCTACCCTCCGCCCTGTCTCCTTCTTACCCTGCCGTCCTGTCCTCCTGTCTTACCCTGCCGTCCCTGTCCTCCTGTCTTACCCTGCCGTCCTTGTCCTCCTGTCTTACCCTGCGTCCCTGTCCTCCTGTCTTACCCTGCCGTCCTTGTCCTCCTGTCTTACCCTGCCGTCCCTGTCCTCCTGTCTTACCCTGCCGTCCCTGTCCTCCTGTCTTACCCTGCCGTCCTGTCCTCCTGTCTTACCCTGCCGTCCCTGTCCTCCTGTCTTACCCTGCCGTCCTTATCCTCCTGTCTTACCCTGCCGTCCCTGTCCTCCTGTCTTACCCTGCCGTCCCTGTCCCTCCTGTCTTACCCTGCCGTCCTGTCCTCTGTTTACCCTGCCGTCCTGTCCTCCTGTCTTACCCTGCCGTCCCTGTCCTCCTGTCTTACCCTGCCGTCCTGTCCTCCTGTCTTACCCTGCCGTCCCTGTCCTCCTGTCTTACCCTGCCGTCACTGTCCTCCTGTCTTACCCTGCCGTCCCTGTCCTCCAGTCTTACCCTGCCGTCCTTGTCCTCCTGTCTTACCCTGCCGTCCTTGTCCTCCTGTCTTACCCTGCCGTCCCTGTCCTCCTGTCTTACCCTGCCGTCCCTGTCCTCCTGTCTTACCCTGCCGTCCTTGTTCTCCTGTCTTACCCTGCCGTCCTTGTCCTCCTGTCTTACCCTGCCGTCCCTGTCCTCCTATCTTACCCTGCCGTCCCTGTCCTCCTGTCTTACCCTGCCGTCCCTGTCTACGTGGCGGTAGGGAGAGCAAGGCAATGTGTTCTCGTCCTCTCCCTCAAAATGGGTTCACCAGGACATCGGCATCTCAATTTTGTATTTTTTATCAATTCCTATATCCATTTTTTCACCTCTTGCGATTTTTCCATTACTTTTTTCATGTTTCTTAGGAAGTTTTATTTTGTTGTTGTCGATTTATAGGTAGAAGGAATCTATTTTGTCACCCTTTTTACGATTTTCCCATTATTTTTTATCATATTGCTAAGGGCGTTTTTTGTTGTTGATGTCGAGTAGTGGTGTATGGTAAAGGAATTTTTTTTTTTCACCCTGTACGATTTTTCCGTTGTTTATTTCGTGTTTCTTATAGAGTTTTTTTTTTTTTTTTTTTTTTTTTTTTTTGGCTTGTCGAGTGTTTTTTTCATGTTTCTTCGAGAGTTTTTTGTTGTAGTTGTTGTTGCTGTCGAGTATGAGGCAGAGGGAAGGGGAATTGGCAGTTTGTGTTTTATTTACAGTGTGACCGCCTTTTCCGCCTCTCTCCCGCCTGCCTCCCCATTCCTTCCATTCTCCCTCTTTATTTTCCTTCCCCCTGAAAGCTCTGTCCCGTTCAACAGTAAAATAAATAAATAAAAAAACAAATTAAACAAACAATACAAATGAAATAGGTCAGCACAGGTCAGGGAAGGCGCGAGGGGTGAAAGGAGGTCATGTCTAGGGAAGCTGAGGGTCATTGAATGCTTTTTTATATCCACGATGACATTGTTTTTATTGTTCATAGATTATCCGGATTGTTGAAAAAGTAAATAAATTCAATTTGTCATCGTCTGGTTCTGCGTATTATTTTTATTTGTGTATTTATTTATTTATCAGAATGAGGTATGATCAGAAACCGCACTAGGGGAGAGCCCGATTGAAGAGCTATGTGTGTGTGTGTGCGCTGTCTGTCCGGTTGAACTCCTCCGAGATGGCTGAACACACAGACTTCATATATGCATCAATATACTGTCTATGCCTCTGTGATGGCCGAGAAGTGTGCGAAAAAAAAACAAAAAAAAAACGCCCACCAAGGAGGAACGGGCATTCTTCGTGTCCAAGGTGGCAAGCATCCCCTTCGAGCGACGCAAGAGTGCAGCACGGAAAGTGTGGACGCCATTCGATGCCTCATGGGTGCCATTAAGGTGGCCAAGCTCGATTTCTAGGACAGCGTGAACACCGAAGCTCAAGCTCATCAGGGAGGTCAAGCTTTGCTGCCCGGAGCTAAAATGGCCTCTTGTATGGAGTGTGGTCAGGGTCGGCAATAATACATTTATCAAAGTATATGTGCTGGAGTCCTTCTTAATGTAAGGCCATTCCTGGGTATGCAGTTTTCCACTTAAGACTTCTGTTTCTGACAAGGATTTAACATTGATTGGTGTACGGAGAAAGCTGCACGTCTACCTAATTATTATTATTTCTTAGGTCAACTTTAATTAGGTCAGATCGTTTAGGCGGTGCTGCAGAGGTTTGATGAAGCTGAAATT
This sequence comes from Chionoecetes opilio, assembly GCA_016584305.1. Taxonomy (NCBI): domain Eukaryota; kingdom Metazoa; phylum Arthropoda; class Malacostraca; order Decapoda; family Majidae; genus Chionoecetes; species Chionoecetes opilio. The sequence continues at coordinate 24,630 of JACEEZ010000487.1, forward strand.
AAGAGTGAAGGGTATTGATAATGGCCTTTAATATACGTATTCATTACCCTTATTACTACCAGCATTATTTTCTTCATTATATTATTATTACCTACCATTATACTATTGCATTATTACTACCAACATTTTTTGACAGCCATCACCATCATCACCATCATCATTATCACCGACAAAAGCACCGTTACCATTACGTGTGTGGCAGGGATGGTGTTGTGTGTTGGTGTTGTGTATGTGTGTGTGTGTGTGTGTGTTACGTTTATCTTTGTTGTATCGGTTGTCATGGAAGACGAGGAGGAGGAGGAGGAGGAGGAGGAGGAGGAGGAGGAGGAGGAGGAGGAGGAGGAGGATATATGTAAGAGGACGAAATGGAAGGAGGAGACAGAGGGAAAACGAGGATGATGAAGGAGGAGGAGGAGGAGGAGGAGGAGGAGGAGGACGAAGGAGGAGGAGGAGGTAAGAGATGAAAGAGGGGAATGGAGGAGATAAGAGGAAGGAAGGGAAGGAAGATAAGAAAACTGAAGAGGAAGAGAAATAAACTGAAAGAAGGGAAGAAGCAAGGTCGAACATAAATATAGAATCAGGAGGAGGAGGAGGAAGAGGAAGAGGAAGAGGAAGAGGAAGAGGAAGAAGGAACTAATTAGAAGACAAGGAGATTAGTGGAGCATAAAAACAAAATTGAAGTAAAAAAGGAGATGAGAGAACAGTAGAGGAGGAGGAGGAGGAGAAGAAGAGAAAGAGCAAATTGGAAGAGGAGGAAGAGGAGGAGGAGCAGGCTGGAATAGGAAGAGGAGGAGGAGGCTGGAGGAGGAGGAGGTGGAAAGAACAGTCTGGAAAAGGAGGAGGAAGAAGAGGAGGAGGTCACTCGAACATAGAAACATAATTGAAGGAAAAGAGGAGGAGAAAACCCAGGAGCAGGAATAGGAAGAAAAACAGGAGGAGGAGGAGGGTAAGGAGGCGGAAAAGCACATTCCGGCAGTACGTTCGCCTTGTTAGTGTACAGCAGGTCGTGTGGAGTACGTGTGTGTGTCGGGTGAGTCATGGGGAGTACGTGTGGGTGTCGGGCCACTGTCGGGTCACGTGCGTAGGAAACTATTGCAGCACGTACGACGGTTGTGGTGTGGGGGGGAGTACGGTAACACTCTCTACTGTGTATCTGTAGCTTGACTTTGCCTTACTAACACCAGTCTCGTTACATTTGCTATAATGCAGTTAATGTTGTTGTCGTTGGTGTATTTGGTGTTGTTATGTAGAAGGAAGCTGATAATTATACCGCCCACTCTCTTTCTCTATAAAATTTTGTTCATGAAACGAATGTGTAATTGCAGTGAAGTAAGTCTTTGTTCACTGCCTTAAATATTTGTACTGTTATTATTTGTTTGTGAGACGAAGATCAAACCTCGTCCACACACACCGTCCCTAACATTTGATTATCATTGTTTACTATAACTTTACGATTATATTGTTTATACTTTACATATATACTGTTTACTACTGTATTGTTTATATGAACTGTGTAGAAGGTGATGATTATAGCTTTACTCAGGCCTACCAACCCTCCCTTCTTCACCACCAGGAAATAATGTGTTCGGCGTACCAATTCCTTACCAGACTTTGCTGGAACTTCGTAAAAAAATGCGTTAAGAGTTTAAAGTTTAGACGAAAGTAGAAATGTGTTTAGAGTTTAGACCAACCCTGCGTGGTGCTCTTTATTGTATTTCTCTGTGTGTGTGTATGTGTGTGTGTGTGTGTGTGTGTGTGTGTGTCTGTGTGTGTGTGTGTGTGTGTGTGTGTGTGTGTGTGTGTGTGTGTGTTAATCAGAGATGGTTGGAATGGAGGGAAAGAAAAAAAAGTTATGCATGGAGGAACGGAATTGGTGAAGGGTTATGTCGATAAGGGAGTAAAGACAAGGAGGAAGAGAATGTGAGACTGAGTGCAGGGTTTTCTTTTTCGTATTGTCTGCCCCGTAGAAGGTGATTTGTGTATATATAAAAGAAGAGATGAATAATTGCATGTTTATATTTTTAGTTTTGCATTTATATTTATATTTGTATATCAGTTTGTTTACTTCGAACTGTGTGTGTTTGTGTGTGTGTGTGAGAGAGAGAGAGAGAGAGAGAGAGAGAGAGAGAGAGAGAGAGAGAGAGAGAGAGAGAGAGAGAGAAGAGAGAGAGAGAAGAGAGAGAGAGAGAGAGAGAGAGGAGAGAGACTGACCAATCATGCATGGAGATAACACACACACACACACACACACACACACACACACACACACACACACACACACACACACACTCGGTATGTATACACGGAAAATACATATGCATAGACCAAGGTTTTTTGATGGAGGGTGAATATTTTATCGGTCCTCCTCCTCCTCCTCCTCCTCCTCCTCCTCCTCCTCTCCCTCTCTCTGTCTGTCCCTTATCTCTCCATCTCTATTCGTCTCTCTCCTCTCCCCTCTTCATTTGTTTCCTCCATTTCCTCTTTCCCTCTCTTATTCATCTTGCTTTCTCTCTCTCTCTCTCCCCTCCTCCTCTCTCTCCTCTCTCTCTCTCTCTCCTCTCTCTCTCTCTCCTCTCTCTCTCTCTCTCTCTCTCTCTCCTCTCTCCTCTCCTCTCTCTCTCTCCTCTCTCCTCTCTCGTCTCTTCTTTCCTTCTCTCTCCTTCTCTCTCTCTCTTCCCGTCAAACTAGTCAATCTTTTGAGTGATGGTAAATAAAAACTTTTTTTTCTCTGTCTCTCTTTCTCTCTCTCTCTCTCTCTCTCACTCACTCATCTCTCTCTCTTCTCTCTCTCTCTCTCTCTCTCTCTCTCTCTCCTCTCTCTTCTCTCTCTCTCTCCTCTCTCTCTCTCTCTCCTCTCTCCTTCAACCTGTCAAACTAGTCAATCTTTTGAGTGATTGAAAATAAACTATCTCTCCCCCTGCGTGTGTGTGTGTGTGTGTGTGTGTGTGTGTGTGTGTGTGTGTGTGTGTGTGTGACATTCATTCACCCATGGTCTTGTCCACGCGAGTCGGACTCGCGATCGCCAGTTTCACCCTCCCGAAGCGAGCTTGGAGCTCATTATTACCGGCCCGTCAGGGTGGCAAGGTTGGTAGAGACGTGAGCTCGCAATGTGCAACGTCCCTGTGCATTCGGTCAGCGGTTCGAGTCCGCCTAGTTCGTGCTGACGTGGCGGCGCTTTGTATAGTCAATAACCTTGTAGTTGGTATTTGCAAAGTGTCTAGATAGGATGAAAATCTTATCTTATCATTATTACCGATCTCAAAGTAATGCTAGGACCTCATACACCCCCACCCCCCCATCCCCTTGCTCTAAGGGGACAGTAACCGTCCAAATTTCTCAGTGGAAAAATCCCCGGGAACGAGCGGGGCCGGGGATCGAACGCCAGACCACAGAATGGCACAGGGCGGTATAACCCACCAAGCCTTCACACTTTTTTTAGGAGGCGGTGGCCGAGTGGTTAGCGTCTTGGAGTGGCGAGCTGGATGTTCCGAGTTCGAATCCTGTCGAGGGCAAGTTTTTTCGACCATCTTTAATGCGGTCGACAAGAGCCTGGTAGGTGAGCAGAAGGTCCCGAGTTCAAGTCCCACCAAGGAGCAACTGTAAAATTCATCGTCGTGTGGCTGAAGAAACCCGCATGCAGCATGCCTGTTCTTTCGACTGCGACTACAAATGCGGCGGAGGGAGCACCAGGTGGCAGCATGAGCCTAACTGAGGATCCGAACATCACAGAAAACGGGACCTTCACATATAACATCACAGGTGTCACTATAAAAATCCAGCCTGCACCACCATAGTCCATGGGCCGGACCCCCCAAAATAACTTTTTGGTACCATCCGAGGTGGCAAGGACCTAGTGATGTTTTTTTATATTCCCCCATGTCTATAGGATATATTTTGATATGATAGCCCTTGCTAGGTGGTAGCTTAGTGCTAGTAATTGAGACTTTTATAGCCGCACCCAACGGCACTCCACTACGGACATCCGCAACTGTGAAAGTGATATTACTATTGGTTAACCTTCTGAAAATGATCAAAATCGAAGTTTATTCAATTTCAGTTTTATTTGCTAATATACACACAATAACATAATAAGCTGGCATCAGGTTAAATGACATAAAAGTTAAAACACTAATACTAATGAACAGAAATGTGTCGCTACCATATGCAGTGAAGTCTGAATGTGTACTTCTATGCGACTTCTTTTGAACATAACAAGGACTAATTATATTCTTGAAACTATTGTATTAATAATTTGTTGAGTCATATGGAACCTTTAGACATGCATAGAGTCGCCAGAAACATAAGTATCTGCTGTACCGTTTACTCATCCTCTGAATCCTCAGAATCCGGCTCAAGGTCGGGTTCCTGCTGCTGCACTGCTTGGTTGGTGCAGGTCTGGAGCTTGCACATATCAGTGCACGTGAGGCCATTGACCAGGCATGCACAGTCAGGCAGCTTGCAAACCCGTGAACACTTGCAAGCCAGTAGCTCCAACACCACCTCTGGTGCTGGTGCCGAACGCATCCAGAGGATTGTTTGTTTGATTTGTTTGTTTGAAGAATTTCGTCAGTTATCGACGCAGCTGAGATGGATCTCCACTGTAACCAGACAGACTCCCCCCAAGGAGGAGAGAGAGCTGTCTGCTAGTACTTATAGTGTTGGCTGAAGCCAGCACCCCGGGAGGCGGGTCACAAACTCCCGGCTAACAACCAGTACCCATTCACTGCTGGGTGGACAGGGGCTCGGGTTTTAAGGAAACAGCCCAACTGTTTCCGCTCCGCCCGGGGATCGAACCCGGAACTTCTCGGTTGTGAACCGAGCGTGCTACCCCTACACTACGGAGTACCCAGCTTCCCGTCTTCTTTCGTCCAGCCATGCTCACTGGGGCTTGGCACGTTGGCCTTGGGCTCTAAACAGCGTCTCCAGATAGCAGCCAAGAAGTTGGCTCTCTCTGCATGTAGGAAGAGGCAGTCTCTGCATGGTGGCAGCTGGCTTGACTCTGCTTCCCCTCTCTTTGCACAGAAGGACGTAATTCCCTGTGCGACGTACCTTCGCCACTCAGCGTCTCTTCTAGACGGTCGATGTTGTCCCAAGCCAAGGTTGTGAAGACACCGGGAAAGATGTTGCTTGGCAGTGCGGGATAACCTCCTGAGGCAGACAGCTTCTGCAAGCAAAGGGCGGTGTCGATCTCCTCCATCTGCGAGGACGCAACACAATGCCCAAAGCGGTTGAGGATGCTTATCAGCTCAACATTTCCTGTCAAAGACTTGACACTGAAGGACAGGGCAATGTGTTTGGGCGGCTTGGCTTTGCCACATGTCACTGCATACACAATGTCCTGGCCAAACGATTGCAGGAGACGCTGAACTCTTGGGGTTACACTGTCAATGCTGTCAGGGTCGTTGGACCTGTGAGCAGGGTGCGCAAGAAGCACAAGACTGATTCTGGAACGATATCAGGTTTGACACTCTATCTCTGGTGGCCAGGATTGGTTGATATCTTTGGCTTTGGTCTTGATGTCGGCCCTGAGTTGCTTGGCAGCCTTTGTTTGGAGTTATAAGAACATATAAGAAAATAAGGAAGCTACAAGAGGCCGCGAGGCCTACACGTGGTAGTTCCTGGGCATCACCTCTGGACAGGGTCTTCAACTGTTTCTTTAGAGATTGGTTTTCCCTGACAAGTTCCTGCACAGTTAAGCTGTCTGGATAGATGAGAAGCTTGCCATTATGATCTTGGATGATGTGAAGAAATCCACTAAACTCCTTCTCAATCCTTTGTCGCAGATGCTTTTTGGTGGAGTCCTGCACTTGGTCCACACCAAAGCTCTTCATGGATGCCACAAGTCTAGAGGTAACATCAGTCATCATCAGGACCTTTGGGGTACCGAAAAGCTCCATTCTGATGTAATGAAAGAGCTCACTGTATGACTGACTAACAGCCGCCTCATATATATCTTCATCTTCTTTGTCATCGGCACTGACAGCACCCTTCTGCTGTGAAGTTTCGCCCCGTGTGTAGAATCTATAGCAGGACCTGTGGTAGTGTGCTTCAGCGGCCACAATATCTCTGCTTACAATGCCAAGTATTCTGCTGTCCAGTTTCTTTGTGGCGGCATTCCTGATCTTAGCATCAGCTCTCAGTTCTCTGCACTTCACCAACACTTCTCCAGTCTTCTGTCGTTTGGCGTACTTGTTTGTTTTCTGGCAAAATATGCACTCTGCTTCATATGTTGTTGAGGTGCTAGGGATTGCACGAGCAGCCCTTGCAGCGTTGCTATCCTCAGGACAACCATTGGTAGTCTTCTCTTTTTGAGCAAGGATGCCATCTAGTGCTTTCTTCATCGTGAAGATGCTGCGACATTTTCTGTGGTAATTGAGAGCAGGGATCTCTCTTTCAGGAGTGTCTTCAGCCAACTCCAATATGGGTTCATGACGCCGTATTTGAGCTGCCCGGAGGAGAGTTTTCCAGGAGTCGACTGATTGTGGTGAAATTAGGTTTTCATTGTCATGGGAACAATGAATGATGCACTGTAGCCGCGGGCGCTTTGGAGTCGGATCAGTACAAGGGTGCTCAGTGTCCGCCATCATTCAGCTTGTCCATCTGCAACAGACAAGAACATGGATTAGAAAACATTTTTTTCCAGTTCTTTCAACGTAAATACTCTGGTAATATATAAGGCTTAAGACGTAAATGATATCAAGATATGGATTTCTGTGAATATACAGTTTTTTGTTTTTAGCCTCTTAGACGTCAATATATAACATTTGAAGAATAATAAGAGTACCATTTAAAAGATGAATCATCACCCTACAATCTCATCTCTATGGATTTTTATCGAGAAATTACTTGTTTTAGAGTTATTGAATGAAATATGGCTGGGAAACGCAATTTTTTCAATTATGATGAAAACATGCCTTCAACTTCCGGCTTCATTTGCGCAAAAACTATGACATATATAGCAAAAATGCATGGAGACAAACCTGTGCAGAATTTAATTTACTAAATCCTTAGTCAATATACCCTTAATGCCTACGATGCACCGTTTCATAAATAAAAACGGAAAATATGAAAAAATTACCCTATGAAAGTGGGTTTTTCACAAAAATATACCGTAAAGCTACCATCATGGAAAGGCTATCATACATTATTTTACTTCTATTGATGCAACAAACAAAATGGCACAAGTATAGTTTTGCCACCTTGGGTGGTACCGATATCTGGTCCGGCCCATGGACTACCAACGGGCGAGGGCCAACCATCACGACCCTGCAGAATATGCAGAGGCCTCAGCCCTCAAATAATAAATAGCCTTCAGGCGCTATAGGCTCCAACGTAAGAAGGAAAAGCCGTTCAGGCGGTATTTGTGTGTGTGTGTGTGTGTGTGTGTGTGTGTGTGTGTGTGTGTGTGTGTGTGTGTGTGTGTATATTCATCTAGTTGTATTCATCTAGTTGTATTTTACAGGGCCAGAGCAACGCTCGTATGGCCCCGTCTCCATATCAACATTTATTTTTCTCTTTCATCTTTAGTGTTGGCCGAAGCCACCACCACGGGAGGTGGGTCACAAACCCCCGGCTAACACCCGGTACCCATTCACTGCTGGGTGGACAGGGGCTCGGGTTTTAAGAAGACCGCCCGTCTGTCTTCGCTCCGCCCGGGGATCGAACCCGGGACTTCTCGGTTGTGAGCCGAGCGTGCTAACCCTTACACTACGGAGTTCCCTAGTGTGTGTGTGTGTGTGTGTGTGTGTGTGTGTGTGTGTGTGTGTGTGTGTGTGTGTGTGTGTGTGTGTGTGTGTGTGTGTGTGTCGGCGCTAGCTTCTGTATACTCCAATATCCTTCTTTCCTCCTCCTCCTCCTCCTCCTCCCCCTTAAAGGATCGTAGAATCCGTGGGGACTTGATAGAAACCTTTAAGATCCTAAAAGGTTTTGATGTCATTAATCAAGAGAACCTATTCGAGCTTTCTCCTCAAGTGACAACAAGAAATAATGGTTTAAAACTAAACAGTCAACGTTGCATCACCGATCTCCGTAAAAAATATTTCAATGTTAGAGTCGTTGATCGATGGAACAAGTTACCAGCAAATGTTGTCGAAGCCAGCACAATAGCTACATTCAAAAACAGACTTGACGCGCACTGTAAAGTAAATGGGTATTGATAGTGCGAATTCGTATCTAGTCCCCCGTATCGATTAGTGGTAGTGGTAGTTGTAGTTAGTATTTTTCATATCCTATCATTCTGCACTATGAAACTTCCATGTTCCTATCCTCTTTAGGGACATGGTATCATTTTCCAACTGTTTTCTTACAAGTAGTTGATAGTTAGTAGTATGTAGTTCAGCAGATACCCTCGCTATGGACCAATAGGTCTCTGGTGTCTGTTATTCCTATGTAAAATCCTATGTAATCCTCCTTTTCCTCGCTGCACGGAGAAATAACAAGCTTTTCTTATGCTGTGTTCAAACATCTTTTCTCAGAGAGAGAGAGAGAGAGAGAGAGAGAGAGAGAGAGAGAGAGAGAGAGAGAGAGAGAGAGAGAGAGAGAGAGAGAGAGAGAGAGAGAGAGAGAGAGAGAGAGAGAGAGAGAGAGAGAGAGAGAGAGAGAGAGGTTATAATATCTCTTCATACCTTCAAGTACAACACAACACACACACACACACACACACACACACACACACACACACACACACACACACACACACACACACACACACACACACTCTCTCTCTCTCTCTGAATGATAGTCAAATCCTCTTTCGGACTCCAGCTGCTTTCACCAATCTTTCCTCCCTCCCCTCCCTCCCCTTCTCTCTCTCTCTCTCCTCTCTCTCTCTCCTCTCTCTCTCTCTCTCTCTCTCTCTCTCTCTCTCTCTCTCTCTCTCTCTCTCTCTCCTCTCTCTCTCTCTCTCTCCCCTCTCTCTCTCTCCTACCCCTCTTCGCCATGTCTTTTCTTCCTACAGCTTCTTGCCTTTCCTTCGTACTATTTTTTCCCCTCTCGTTCTCTCTTCGTTTCCAATTTTTATTCCTTTGTTTTTCTTCCCTCCTTCCTTGCAATCCTATTATCTTAAACCAGACCTATACTTTCTCCTTTTTATCTTCCCTCTTTCTCCTATCATTTTTATTCCTTATTCCTTCTTCCACCTTTTCTTTTCTTCTCGTTTTCTTATTCCTCTTTATCTCTGTTTCTTATCGTCTTCCGTCCCTTTCTCCTGCTACCTTTCTTCCTATTCTTGCGTTCCCTTTTGTCAAACCTACGATTTTTATGTCCTTTCTCCTCTCAATGCTTTACTACCTCCTCCTCCTCCTCCTCCTCTTCCTCCTCCTCCTCCTCCTCCTCCTCCTCCTCCTCCTCCTCCTCCTCCTCCTCCTCCCTCCTCCTCCTCCTCCTCCTCCTCCTCCTCCTCCTCCTCCTCCTCCTCCTCCTCCTCCTCCTCCTCCTCCTCCTCCTCCTCAGTGCAAAGAAGAGCAACCAAACAAATTCCATCTCTGCGAAACTCATCTTATGAAGAGAGACTGCGGAAACTTAATGTTTTCCTTAAAGGATCGCAGAATCCGTGGGGACTTGATAGAAACCTTTAAGATCCTAAAAGGATTTGATGTCATTAATCAAGAGAACCTATTCGAACTTTCTCCTCAAGTGATAACAAGAAATAACGGTTTAAAACTAAACGGTCATCGTTGCATCACAGATCTCCGTAAATATTATTTCAATGTTAGAGTTGTTGATCGATGGAACAAATTACCAGCAAATGTTGTCGAAGCCAGCACAATAACTACATTTAAAAACAGACTTGACGCGCACTGTAAAGTAAATGGGTATTGATAGTGCCCTGCGAATGCATATTGTAGTCCCCCGGATCGAGTAGTGATAGTGATAGTTGTAGTTAGTATATTTCATATCCTATCATTCCTCACTACGAAATTTCCATGTTCCTATCTTCTTTAGGGACATGGTATCATTTTCCAACTGTTCCTCTTACATGTAGTTGATAGTTAGTAGTATGTAGTACAACAGATACCCTAGTTATGGACCAATAGGTCTTCTGGTGTCTGTTACTCCTATGTATTCCTCCTCCTCCTCCTCCTCCTCCTCCTCCTCCTCCTCCTCCTCCTCCTCCTCCTCCTCCTCCTCCTCCTCCTCCTGTTTCTCCTGCTATTTCACTTCCTCTTGGACATGGTATCCTTGGCATGGTATCCTTTTCCAACTGTCCTCCTACATGTAGTTGATAGTTAGTAGTATGCAGTTCAGCAGATACCCTCGTTATAGACCAATAGGTCTCCTGGTGTCTGTTATTCCTATGTATTCCTATGTATTCCTATGTATTCCTCTCTTCTACTATCTCTTCTGACAATCTTTCTCCTATCAAGTTTGTAG
>JACEEZ010000487.1:40000-55000 GCA_016584305.1 Chionoecetes opilio
CATTCCTCAAACTAATGGTCAACATAGCTAATTTTAATCCCACTTCCTCTCCCTCCCTCATTCTTCCTTCCCCTCTCTTCCCTTCTCTTCATTTCCCCTCTTCCCTCTATCCAATTTAATCCCTCTCCCTTTCTACCCTCTCTCCTCACCCCTCTTATTTATTTCGATTTCTGGCGCCCATCTTGAACTTATGCAAATTAGACAGTGCTCCCATACATTTATTCGAGTAAACTTTTGATATGTTATTCTCGACATATTTTTGTGTTGAATAATGTTAGTTTCATTACTATTGCAATTTGTTGAGGGTTGACGCCTTTTTTGGTCTAATTTTCCCGGACCCTTTCTTCCTTCCCCACCTCTCCATCCTTCCCTCCCCTCCCCATCAATCCCCACCTATAAGCGGAGGCGTGTATAGGATCTTGAAACATTGGAGCCGTGCCTAGAGATCTTTATATTTTTACCGGATAATAATGATCAATTTATTTAAGAATATAATACATATAAGATGCGAGACACTGTGCTCCAGTAAAAGGCTTCGGTCATTGGCTGAGGCTAACTTTCGAAACATGAAATAAAACAAAATTAAGACCATCTGAATGTTCAACTTGGTTATTATTTTTATTTTCATCTGCAGGAATACAACCCTAAGAGATACAATGAGAGCTTTGGCGTGAGGAAGCAGTCATATAGATTGTATATTGCCAATGCCTTGTTCAATACTGAAATCTGACCAACCTCGGTCTTATAACTTTTGCTTCTATTGTGTGACAAATGTAAAGGCTCCTTTTGAACTGTGTCAACTGTGTGTCTTGTCCATCTGATATTCTTTTTTTTCACCTCTGCAGAAGGCCTTTTGGGATCTCATCTGTCTGTTGCACTCCTCATCTCCTCTGTTCTCTCCGCCTCTCTCTTGTCCTGCTCATAAAAAGGGTGTCGTCAGCATATGCCAAGTAACATCTAACCAAATCTCTTGTTTCTTACTATAATTATATTTGGCCCCAGTCACAGCTATTCCTATTTTTGTAAGAAATAAAACCCTCTATGAGATCAGGGGCTATCCATAAAACATTGGGGGCGACAATAGCCCCCAATACACAGGCCTAACTACGCCAATAAGTAATTAATAATGCTTATAAGTAATGGCTTACCTAACCTCCCCTCTTCCACTCCTCCCCTCCCAACACGTCTTCCCCCCTCCCTAAATTACCTCCTCCTCCCAATACACCCCTTCCCCCCTCCTAACAGATCCCCCCCCTTCCAAACACATCTTTCACCCCCTCCCAACGCATCCCTTCCTCCACTTCCCCCCTCCTAACAGATCTCCCCCCCCTTCCAAACACATCTTTCACCCCCTCCCAACGCACCCCTTCCTCCACTTCCCCCTCCCCACACACATCTTGCTGCCCCCGCCCCTTCGTTACAGTATTGACAACAGCCTCCCCTATAACGCGCCTCCTGTAATGGCAGTGTCGACAGCCGCTCCTCCTGACGGGTGCGCCGCCGGGCCTCCCTCATTGGTCCGCCAAGGCTACACAGGCCTCGCTGATTGGCTGGTCTTAGCAGGGTCTTCTAATGGATTGGTTGTGGTGGTGGTTGTGTTGGTGGTGTGTGTGTGTGTGTGTGTGTGTGTGTGTGTGTGTGTGTGTGTGTGTGTGTGTGTGTGTGTGTGTGTGTGTGTGTGTGTGTGTGTGTGTGTGTGTGTGTGTGTTATTCACCCATGGTCTTGTCCACACGAGCTGGCTCGCGATTGCCAGTTTCACCCTCCCGGTGCGAGCTTGGAGCTCATTATTACCGATCTTTGGGTAATGCTGGGACCTCACATACCACACACACACATCCACTTGCTCAAGGGGGACAGTAACCACCCGAATTTGTCAGTGGAAAATCCCCGTGAGCAGCGAGGATTCGAACCGGCTACCACTGAATGGCAGGCTAGCACGCTATCAACCGGACCATCGGGACGGTGTATGTGTGTGTGTGTGCAGAGCTGGGCAGTATTTAAATACAATTGTATTTAAATACGTATTTAAATACATTTATGTATTTAGAAATGTATTTATAAATACATTGGTTGTCATGTGTTTAAATACAGTATTTAAATACTTTTATGAGTATTTAAATACATTGTATTTAAATACAGTTAATATAAAAATTTTAATACTTTTTTCACAGTTAATTTGGCCATAAACCCGCCCCACTATCTGGCAACCCCGATGTTACAGTGAACCAGTGCTTCCACTGCCAAGGAAATGTCCTGATTTGAAGGAAATTTAGGCCTGGGAAGGAAATTTCTAAGGAAACCCAAAATCTAAGGAAATCCTAAGGAAATTCATTTTTTTTCGGACATGTTAAAATTTGTGTGTATTTAAAATGTATTTACAAATGTATTTAAATACAATTGATGTATTTAGTATTTAGTATTTAAATAAATTCGTAAAATGTATTTAGTATTTAGTATTTAAATACATTACTCCCATGTATTTAGTATTTAGTATTTAAATACATTCAATGTATTTAGTGCCCAGCTCTGTGTCTGTGTGTGTGTGTGTGTACGTTCGTGTGTATGAAGTATGCACGAGTGTAAGTACGTACGTACGTGTACGTGTGAGGGGGCGGAAGTGAGGCGTGATGTTTTAATGACTGAAACATTAATGAGACTGACTGTGTGTGTGTGTGTGTGTGTGTGTGTGTGTGAGGAAGGGAGTGAGGATCAGTCTTTAGTATTCACAGAAATACGGTACATCCTCTTTCCAGTTCTCTCTCTCTCTCTCTCTCTCATCTCTCTCTCTTCTCTCTCTCTCTCTCTCTCTCTCTCTCTCTCTCTCTCTCTCTCTCTCTCTCTCTTGGGGGCACACACACACACACACACACACACACACACACACACACACACACACACACACACACACACACACACACACACACACACACACACACACACACACACATAGAGCCTGTGTGGTCAGATTCGAAGCATCTTCGCTTGCTGTTCAGTATGTCGGTAGTTCAAGCCACGCTCAGGGTGGATTCCGCTGACAGCACAGGTGGTTACTGTCCCCCTTGAGCAAGAGGATGTGGGTGTGTGGGGTCCCACCATTATCCAAAAATCTTTGGGGGAGGGTAATAGCTAACGATAGAGGCCAGCTCGCGTGAACAAGACCGTGGGTGAAGGACACACAACTCGTTATTTCCTCCTCCTCCTCCTCCTCCTCCTCCTCCAGCGTGCATTCCCTTCCTCCTCCGTTGTCCTCGTCCTCTTCCTCCTCATTGGCCTTATCTCTCACCTCACACGCCGTTTCCTTCTCTTCATTTCTCTCACCTCACCTCTCTCTCTCTTCCTCCCCCCCCCCTCCTCATCCCGCTATCTCTCTCCTTGTACCCGGCATCAGCCTCCTCACGCCTTTTATTTGGTTTATGTTTTTTTTTTGCTCTCCTGCTCCTCTTGTTCTGTCTTTTATTCCTTTTATTTCTCGTCCCTGCTCTCGTTGTCCTCGTCTTCTTCCTCATCCTCCTCGTCTTCTTCTTCGCTACTTCTTTCGTCCTCCTTCTATTCCCCTCGAAACAAGTAATCGTTATGATGCGGTTATTTTAGGGGACTTTAAAACTCGCCAGTGTCAGGATGGGGCGATCCGCTACACTCTCATACAGGGCGTGACATGTATGGGAGAATTTCCTGGATGGTGATTTATAGCAACACGTCAACATACCGTGGTGTCGCCTCCTTGTCGCCTCCGTGGTGTAGTGGCTAGCGTGCCTGGCTACGAATCTTCGTGCCGTGGTTCGAATCCGGGCCAGGACAAGTCGGCGACCAGCCCAAACCAGTTGCTCTTCCTCCCTTTCGGGGCTGATAAATGGGTACCTGGGGAAACCTGCGGAAGGTAACTGTGGTAATCCGGATGTCACACAAGCCCTGTATCCCGGGGTAACGGGTCTTCACCCACCACAGGCTCAAAGGGCTAATGAGACGGAGATGAGCACCGAGGCCACGCGGAGCATAGCGTAGCGTCAACAAACCGACGCGAGCTATAATAATAACATCCTTGATCTTGTCTTTCCAACCACAGATACTTTGTTCAAAGGCGTAATGGTGGGCACAGTTTGTATTTGTAGTGATCTGCGATTCATCTTATTCAATATCACAGTGCAAGGAGGCCAAGTATAAGGTAGTGAGGACAAAACTACCGTATGACCAGAGAGTAAATTTCAATAGCCTCTGATCGATTCTGAACAACGCTGACGATTGTATTTTTGACGAATTGCTGACGAATAACATTTGAACGGAGACGCGTATTGATAACTTTTTGTCTCTTTACCATTGAAATATATCAGCGTAATATTTGCATGTTACACAGTATGTATTCTTCCTGCCCTGCCCGCCTCGGATGGAAGGGTTGTAGGGTGGGGAGGAGCCTTCGCCTTTGCTATCCTACGTCCCTCACTGTAGATTAAATAGTGAGGTTTATCATAAGGACTCAAAGGTATGGAACTGTTTGCTCTTCCTTTGTGTTCCTTTGTGACCCATCATCCTCTTCCTCCTCCTCTTCCTTCCTCCTCTTCTCCGGTCCACTAAACGACACAATTTTCATAAATTGGACAAAACTACTCACTTAATTTTGTGTAACAGCGCGTTGTACAGTGTGGTGTGTGTGTGTGTGTGTGTGTGTTGTGTGTGTGTGTGTATGTGTGTGTGTGTGTGTGTGTGTGTGTGTGTGTGTGTGTGTGTGTGTGTGTGTGTGTGTGTGTGTGTGTGTGTGTGTGTGTGTGTGTGTGTGTGTGAGCGAGGTGCATGAGAGGGGGGAGTGAGGGGAGGAGAGTATATTTGTGTAGTGGGAGGAGGGGAGAGGGGAGGTGTAGGTGTGGCACAAGGGAGATGAGAGGGAGATAAGGCCAAGAATAATGTGCTGTGAGGAAGGAAGGGGTGAGGAGGTGTTGTGTTTTTGTGTGAGGAGATAGGAGACGATAGGAGATTATTTACTATGGTAGGCGGTGGCAAGGGGAAAAAGTGAAGTTTTTTTAAGGTAACAAATGGAAGAAAGACGTGAAGGTTTTTTTAGGTGGTAGATGGAAGGGAAGGCATGGGAGGTTTTTTTATGTGATGGATGGAAGGGAAGGCATGGGAGGGACGACTAACATGGAGAAAATAGGTTTAGAAAGAAAGGAAGGGTGAATGAAATAGTGGAATAGTATGGAACAGCGGTTCATAACCTGAGTGGCGTGGGTAATTAATTATCTATGGGGGCGTGGGCCAAGAGAGAACAAGGAAGAAGTGTCAAGTATTTCACAGTTAGCTCGGCCTTCGTTTTAACATGAGTGTCGCGCGCGAGAGTGAGCGAAGAAAGTCGCCACAGAGAAGCAAGCGTGGCTGAACAACTCTGCGGTGACGCCTTGCCGGGTTTCACTAACTCTCCCCTAGACCTTCATGCTAGAGTATTTAATTTTATTATTATTATTATTGTTATTATTATCAGTATTATTATCATAATCATTATCGTTATCATCATTATCATTGTTATTAATTTTATTGTTATTATTATTATAATTGTTATCATTATCATTATTATTACTATTTATTATTATTATTAAAATTACCATTTTATCTGTATATCATTAAAGAAAAGTATCATTATTATTATCATTATTACTATTATATTATTGTTATTACTATTATTACTATTATTAATATATATCAGTTATTTTTATTTTTATTATTATTTTTATTATTATTATTATTATTATTATTATTATTATTTTTAAACGGCCAGAGCGTGATCAAATTTTTGTAAAGTTCTCGCTCGCTTTCTCGCTGCCAGTGCCGCGGAACTCCTATAGTTATTAATGCTGCCCTACATGATATTATCCAATGGCAAAGGAAGGGTGATTGAAACTGCTGGTGAGGTATGAAAGGGAACCAAAGAGTGGAAGAAGGAAAGAAAATAATTAGTGATAAGAAGAAGGAAGAAGGGGAGAGAAGAAGGGAAGAAGGGAAGAGGAGGTTAGGGTGATGGGGTGATGGGAATTTTGAAGGGGTGATGGAAGGGCTGGCTTTAGGGTGAAGGGAGGGGCTTGAGTGGGTGGTAGGGTGACGGGAAGGGGTTGAGTGGGTGGTAGGGTGAGGGGAAGGGGTTGAGTGGGTGGTAGGGTGACGGGAAGGGGTTGAGTGGGTGATAGGGTGATGGGAAGGGGTTGAGTGGGTGGTAGGGTGACGGGAAGGGGTTGAGTGGGTGGTAGGGTGACGGGAAGGGGTTGAGTGGCGTGGTAGGGTGACGGGAAGGGGTTGAGTGGGTGGTAGGGTGACGGGAAGGGTTGAGTGGGTGGTAGGGTGACGGGAAGGGGTTGAGTGTGTGGTAGGGTGACGGGAAGGGGTTGAGTGGTGGTAGGGTGACGGGAAGGGGTTGAGTGGGTGGTAGGGTGACGGGAAGGGGTTGAGTGGGTGGTAGGGTGACGGGAAGGGGTTGAGTGGGTGGTAGGGTGACGGGAAGTGGGTTGCAGGTTGAGGGGAAGGGGTTGAGTGGGTGGTAGGGTGAGGAGTTTTTAAAAAAATGGAAAGGAAAGTAAAAAGGCATGAGAGAGAGAGGAGAGAGAGAGGAGAGAGAGAGAGAGAGAGAGAGAGAGAGAGAAGAGAGAGAGAGAGAGAGAGAGAGAGAGAGAGAGAGGTTCGTGTTGAGGGAGAGTTTTTACGGGGCGTTAATTAGTTCATGAGGGAGGGAGGGAGAGAGGGGAGGGGAGAGAGAGAGAGAAGGGAGGAAAGAAGGGGAGGGGAGGGGAGAGAGAGAAGGGAGGAAAGGGGGAGGAGGAGGGGGGAGGGGAGGGAGGGGGGGAAGGCGGGGAGAGGACAAGCAAGGACAGGGAAAGATAGCAGGGAAAAGGGAGGGAGGGAGGGAGGGAGGGAGGGAGAGTGGACAGCAGATGGAAAAAAAGGAGGAGGAGGAAGAGGAGAAAAGTATATGTCAGGGGAAAATATAGAAACGTGCTCATGTATAAAGAACATGTTTGTGAGGAGAAGGAGAAGAAAAATACAGATTAATATATCCTCCTATTTTACACACACACACACACACACAGACACAGACACAGACACAGACACAGACACAGACACAGACACACACACACACGCACACAGACACAGACACACACACACACATACACACACACACACACACGCACACACACACACACACCCACATGAAAACCAAAATGTAATAATCTCCCAGTAGTATTCAGGAGATGCTCGGATGCTCTCTCTCTCTCTCTCTCTCTCTCTCTCTCTCTCTCTCCTTATCATAATGTCTTGTTTTCCGAGATGTTTTTCTCCGTATCAGTTTTCCTTATCTAACAGAGAAAGAGAGAGAGAGAGAGAGAGATAGATAGATAGAGAGAGAGAGAGAGAGAGAGAGGAGAGGGGAGAGAGGACGGGAGAGGAGAGAGAAGAGAGAGAAGAAAAGGAGAGAGGAGAGACGAAGGGAGAGAGAGAGAGAGAAGTAAAGTGTAAGGAGAAGAGGGAGACAGCGATAAAGGAAGGGAGAGGGAAGGGAAGGGAAATATACAAGGGAAACTGTAGGAAGGAAAGGACGAAATGCAAACCAGAGTGAAAATAAAAGAATATGAAGCAGAAAAATAAGAAAAATAATGAAACACGATGAATAAAAGTAAGGAAATGAAATAAAAAAAAAAAATATACAGCTGGAAATTCAAAGATATATAGACAGTTTTTTTTAACCTAGAAGAAGAATACGAGATATCACTAGACAAATATATAGAAAATAAAATATAGTGTAAAAGAATTTAAAAGATATTGTAACATACGTAGAGAGAGAGAGAGAGAGAGAGAGAGAGAGAGAGAGAGAGAGAGAGAGAGAGAGAGAGAGAGAGAGAGAGAGAGAGAGAGAGAGAGAGAGAGAGAGAGAGAGAGAGAGAGAGAGAGATTACAAAGAAAAAATGGATCACCTGAAGATCCGTCACCCCAGAGTTTGGCAGGGTGACGGTTCTTCAGGTGGGATATCCTGGGGTGACGGTTCTTCAGGTGGGATATCCTGGGGTGACGGTTCTTCAGGTGGGATATCCTGGGGTGACGGTTTTTTTCAGGTGGGATATCCTGGGGGGGGACAGTTCTTTAGGTGGGATATCCTGGGGTGACAGTTCTTCAGGTGGGATATCCTGGGGTGACGGTTCTTCAGGTGGGATGTCCTGGGGTGACGGTTCTTCAGGTGGGATATCCTGGGGTGACGGTTCTTCAGGTGGGATATCCTGGGGTGACAGTTCTTCAGGTGGGGTCAAGACCTGACCTGACTTCACCTTCGAAGTGAGCATACCGCAATATTCAAGGTCTTGGATACACGCACAGAACTGTAAAGCACTCAGGCAATGTTGTGGATGTGAACACTGGTGTGCGCACACAGACGATTGCATCATATTGGCACAAACACAAGAGTTACATCAAGACCATGCAGGGCTCCAAACGAAGCTTTTTAAATTTTTACCTTCAGGAATTCATGTGGCACGATCGTTTTTCTGATAATTCTCTTCAAATTTTATGCCAACAAATTGCTGTTTAGTACCCTGTGTAACATGTATCATGTACTGCATTTTGGAATACTGAGTAAAGTATAATGTATTTTGTATTTTGGAACACTGTTTATCACTCTTACTTTTTCTTTATAACTTTCACAATAAAGATGACACACAGGAATGACACATAAAGATGACACATAGGAATGACACATAAAGATGACACATAACACAAAGGAATATATTTGTTATATAAATTTTATATATTACAATTCACAGTGAACTGGAGCAGGACCGGTGCTTCAGGTGGAAAATCCGGGGGTGACGGTTCTTCAGTGGGGAATCCTGGGGTGACGGTTCTTCAGGTGGGAAATCCTGGGGTGACGGTTCTTCAGGTGGAATCCTGGGGTGACGTTTCTTCAGGTGGGAAATCCTGGGGTGACGCGTTCTTCTTCAGGTGGGAAAATCCTGGGGTGACGGTTCTTCAGGTGGGAAATCTGGGGTGACGAATTCTTCAGGTGGGAAATCCTGGGGGGACGGTTCTTTAGGTGGGAAATCCTCGGTGACGGTTCTTTAGGTGGGAAATCTGGGGTGACGGTCTTCAGGTAGGGAAATCTTGGTGGTGACGGTTCTTTAGGTGGGAAATCCTGGGGGTGACGGTTCTTCAGAGTGGGAAATCTGGGGTGAAGTCTTTAGGTGGGAAATCCTGGGCGACGTTCTTCAGGTGGGGAAATACATGGGGTGACGGTCTTCAGGTGGGAAAATCCGGGGTGACGTTCTTTAGGTGGGAAATCCTGGGGTGGAGTTCTTAGGTGGGAATCCTGGGGTGAGGTTCTTCAAGTGGAAAATCCTGGGGTGACGTTTCTTCAGGGGGAAAATCTGGGTGACGTTCTTCAGGGGGAAATCTGGGGGTGACGGTTCTTTTAGGTGGAATCCGGCCGGTTGACGGTTCTTTCAGTGGGGAAATCCTGGGGTGCGGTTCTTCAGGTGGGAAATCCTGGGGTGACGGTTCTTCAGGTGGAAATCCTGGCGTGACGGTTCTTTAGTGTGGAAATCTGTGGGTGCGGTTCTTAGGTGGGAATCCTGGGGGGACGGTCCTAGGTGGGAAAATCCTGGGGTGGACGGTTCTCAGGTGGGAAATCCTGTGGTGACGGTTCTTTAGTTGGGAAATCCTGGGGTGACGGTTCTTCAGGGGGAAATCCTGGGGTGCGTGAGGGTGGAAATCCATGGGGTACGTTCTTCAGTGTGGAAATTTGACTTTCGATCCGGGTGACGGTTCTTCAGGTGGGAAATCCTGGGGTGGACGGTTCTTCAGGTGCGGGGAACATCATGGGGTGGACGGTTCTTCAGGTGGGAACCTGGGGTGGACGGTTCTTTCAGGTGGGGAAATCCTAGGTGACGGTTTCTTCAGGTAGGGAAATCCTGGGGTGGGACGGTTCTCAGGTGGGAAATCTGGGTGACGGTTTAGGGTTTGGCAGGAAATCACTGGGGTGACGGTTCTTCAGGTGGGAAAATCCTGGGGTGGACGGTTCTTTAGGTGGGAAATCCGGGGGTGACGGTTCTTCAGGTGGGAAATCCTGGGGTGACGGTTCCTTAGGTGGGAAATCCTGGGGTGACGGTTCTTCAGGTGATCCGAAAAAATGCACCATAGCAAACAATTGGATGTAATTAAATAGATATCAGACACACACACACACAGAGAGAGAAGTATCGAGAGAGAGATGTATGATTGGAGAGAGAGGATGAGAGAGAGGAGAGACGAGGAGAGAGAGAGAGAGAGATTCCCTCGCTGTATGGTTCAGGTAACTTGCAATCGCCCAACCTCCTCTCTCATCACTCCTGCCTGGAAGCCCCTAAGACGCATCCCTCACACCCTGCGCATGCTAAACCCGACCTTATGCCTTCCTAGTAACACAGGGGAAGAGGGAGTCACAAGGGAGGTGTACGTAAGGCTCAAACTTGCTCGACTTAAGATATGATGTATAGGACCTTTATGTCTTGCCTCTCAGACTAACTTTCTATAGGGGAGATGACTTCAATTTTCTTCCACAATTTGCTTTTTTTTTTTTTTAGTTGACACGCTCACTTGGTCATGTATTTACTAGGGAGGGGAGGGGGGAGGGGGGGAGGGGGAGGGTAGACGGCGTGGCGGGGGAGGCTGTGGAGGGTGGAGGGAAGGTATGGAGGGGTGGATGGAAGGGGGGGAGGGAAGGGGGTGGAAGGAATCTGTTATATATTTGGAGTAAGAGAATTATTTTGTTTATATGCATTGGGAGAGAGACGAGAGCGAGATGAGAGAGAAAGAGAGAGAGAGAGGAGGAGAAGAGAGAGAGAGAGAGGACGAGGAGAGAGAAGATGAGAGAGAGAGAGAGAGGAGAGAGAGAGACGAGCGAGATAGAAGAGAGAGACGAGGAAGAGAGACGAGATGAGAGGAGAGAGAGAGAGAGAGAATTCATTGATCTTAGAAATAATGCCTTTCAACGGCAGACTTTACAAGGAGTAGCGAGGAAGGAGAGAAAGAACAGGGAGGAGGAGGAGAAGGAGGAGGAGGAGGAGGAGGAGGAGGAAAGATTTGAGAGACATGATAAAGCTTAGAGAAAAATCGATGACTTGGGAAACACATGTAAAGGAGAGGGGAAGAAGAGAGGGGAAGAGGAAGAGGAGGAGGAAGAGGAGGAGGAGGAGGAGGAGGAAAGGGATTGAGAGATGTCACTTAAAATCTGATTGTTTACGGTTGTTGGAAAGAGGAGGAGAGAGAGGACGAGGAGGACGAGGAGAGAGAGAGAAAGAGAGCAGAGGAGAGCAGAGAGAGCAGGAGAGAGAGGAGAGGAGGAAGAGAGGGAGAGACGAACGAGAGAGAGAGAGAGAGAGAGAGAGAGAGAGATGTATTTGCCATGACAACATCACATCATCGCCTTCAATATTGTAATGGCTCGAGAACGTTTTGATGTGTGAACGTTTGATTCCGGGAACGTTTGAATCTCAGTTAACAAGCTTGAAACTTTAGTGCGGAGTCAGAGTGGCAGAACTTGACACGTTTGGGCGTCAGATAATGTTGAGTGTTAAAACGTTTGGTATTGGAACGTTTACGCTTATAGCGTCATCTTATAAAATTAATAATCTGTAAAACTTATGGAATTAGAATGTTTAAGCTGAAATTGTTTTTTATGGCTGAAAACGTCATATTTTTGTTAAGTTTAGCTTTTTTCTTATTATTATTTCAATGTTTCAGTTAGTTAACAAAAAAATAGACAAACAGATGCATACATACAAGTACATACGCACATAGAAAAACAATGAAATTTACACATAGACTTAGATAAACTTCGATACGCAGACGATATACAAAGAAGGACAAATAAGAGATAGATAGAGAGGCAGATATAGATGTATCAAAAGATAGATATTTCAAAAGCTATATCAGGTCTATAATAATTCAGTGGCTTGATTATTATTACTACTACTATTATTACTACTACTACCGTAGATAACACTATAGTCGCCACGGTGCACTAATGTCGCCAGGCGCCATATATTACGAATTATAGCATCACTACTGATTTGTATGTACCACTGAAGATGATACACAGTAGTTTATATCATGAGTGTATAATCTACCCTGTTTCAGCGTTGTTTATGCTTTGTATCTGCAAGTATATACGGTTTAAATATCCCGCACCCGTTTTTTTTTTTCGGGGCATCGATACGGAGGGAAGGACACTCTAAAACATAAACATTAGATGGGAGACTTAGTGTAGCCGGGTAAACAACGTTCGCCTACTCGGTGTATATTTTGTAATTTGTTAATTTATAGCCCATAATATGACACAGATTAAAACACAAATGACACCAACTCTCCAAGATAGCCCCTTCTAACTTTCATGAAATCATGGATGTAGAAATGTAAGTATAACGGCCACCAACACGTCTGTTACATAAAAACGTTTGTGTTCCTGGAGACTTGTTGTTATCTACACGGTACTACTACTTTTTCTCTATACTACTACTACTACAATACTACTACTACTACTACTACTACTATACTACTACTACTACGTACTACTACTACTACTACCACTACATACCACTACTACTACATACTACACTACTACTACCTACTGATACTACTACTATTACTACTACTATACTACACTACTACTACTGACTACTACTATACTACTACTACTACTACTACTACATTATTATTACTACACTACTAATACACTTCGCTACTACTACTACGTACTACTACGTACTAATACTACTACTACTTACTAAACTACTACTATACGTACTCTATACTACTACTACTACTTACTAACTACTCCTACTACTACTACTACTACTACTACTATCGCTAACAGGTTAAAAGAAAGACTCATATTGAAAGGCTTAAATGTGACGTGATTAAAAGTAAAAGTGTTAGTGATGAAGGGTCTCGCGTGTTACGGTCAGGTCTCGTGTTTTCCGAGTGTTGGGGAGAGAAATAGGACCATGGAATTTAAGGTTTATAGTGTGTTTATCATTATGTTGTTGGGTTATTCTCTCTCTCTCTCTCTCTCTCTCTCTCTCTCTCTCTCTCTCTCTCTCTCTCTCTCTCTCTCTCTCTCTCTCTCCTCTCTCTCTCTCTCTCTCTCTCTCTCTCTATCTCTCTCTTCTCTCTCTCTCTCTCTCTCTCTCTTCCCTGTGATGACTGAGTTATCATTTGTTTGCTGAAAGTTTGTCTTCTTGATTGTCTATATTTGTTTGCCTCCTGACTGCTGCTCTGTGTGTGTGGTGTGTGTGTGTGTGTGTGTGTGTGTGTGTGTGTGTGTGTGTGTGTGGGTCGTGTGTGTGTGTGTGTGTGTGTGTGTGTGTGTTTCATCCTGTCTGTATTTCTGTCTTCCTGTCTGTCTGTTTATATCCTCTTTTCCTCATCTCTTCTCTTTCTCTTCTCTTTATTTACCACCTTGTTATCTCTCTCTCTCTCTCTCTCTCTCTCTCTCTCTCTCTCTCTCTCTCTCTCTCTCTCTCTCTCTCTCTCTCTCTCTCTCTCTCCCTTACTCCCTCCCTCCTTCCCTCCCTTACAGGTCTCTTCACATAATACTTTTTCTTTACATGATCTAAGACTTGTTAGTCACGACCACTTAAGACCTCCTTAGTCCTTACCTTGTCTTGCCGTAACAACCTCCTAAGCCTCATAACAGCCCCTCTCTCTACCCTTACCCTTGCCGCGCCGCCTTAGTACTCAGAGTCTTGAAAAACATCACGCCCTCACCTCACCCTCTATATACCGCCACGTCCTCAGGTGTGGCGGTGTGTTCTAGGGTTAGGTGTGGTGTGAAACGTCCAATAATCGTCCTTAGGTGTGGCGGTGTGTCTATGGTTAGGTGTGGTGTGAAACGTCCAATAACCGTCCTTAGGTGTGGCGGTGTGTCTATGGTTAGGTGTGGTGTGAAACGTCCAATAACCGTCCTTAGGTGTGGCGGTGTGTCTATGGTTAGGTGTGGTGTGAAACGTCCAATAACCGTCCTTAGGTGTGGCGGTGTGTCCTAGGGTTAGGTGTGGTGTGAAACGTCCAATAACCGTCCTTAGGTGGATGTGGCGGTGTGTCTATGGTTTAATGTTGTGGTGCGAAACGTCCAATAAACCGTCCTTAGGTGTGGCGTGTTTCTATGGTTAGCGTGGGGTGTGTGAAACGTCCAATAACCGTCCTTAGGTTGTGGTGGTTGTATCTTAGGGTTAGGTGTGGATTGTGGAAACTACAATAACGTCCTGGGTTTGCAGGGTATCTTCGGGTCAGGTGGATGTGGTCTGTGTGGTGTGAAAACGTCCAATAACCGTCCATTGGGGTGTGGCCCCCCCGGTGGATCTAGGGTTAGGTGTGCGGGGAAACTCCCCCCCCACGTCCAAATAACCGCCCTTAGGTGTGGCGGTGTGTCCTAGGGTTAGGTGTGGTGTGAAACGTCCAAATAACCGCCCTTAGGTGTGGCGGTGTGTCCTAGGGTTAGGTGTGGTATGAAACGTCCAATTACCGTCCTTAGGTGTGGCGGGACGATGGTGTTTGTTATGTCTTGTTGCTGGTGTGTTCTGTAGCTGTTCTGTTATTGTGTAGGTGTGCGGGTGTAGGTTTAGGACCAGCCTATGACCCTAGCTATACAGCATTACTTTATACACCAGGGGCAGGAACGAGAAGGAAACAGGCATGTGGCGATGGTAGTGGAACACAGACCCACTAACTGGTTGACTAATGACTTCTTACAAGTTATTAGACTGTGGTAGTGAGTGTGGCGGCGGGGAGCGTGGTAGCTGTGGGTAGCGAGGCGGGTGGAGGCCAGCACGCGTGTCCCGTGGTCTGGTGTGTCTTTCAGTGTGTGTCCTTAGTGTGTGTGTGGGGGGGGGGGAAGAGAATACTCAGTTGGAGTTGTAGACTGGAGGATATATATTTCCAGGAATGTTGTAATCTACAGAGACAAAGGGATGCTGTTAGGTGGGCCGTGGCCTGCCTGGGGCAGC
>JACEEZ010000487.1:60000-62500 GCA_016584305.1 Chionoecetes opilio
TTATTTCATTTTTTTTGTCTTTCATAGGGAAGATCAGCTGGCTGCTTGTTGAATTTTATGTGTTTAGTAGTTTATCGTAGTAGTAGTAGTTTTAGTAATTATTTTTTGTTGGACTACAGTTTGTTACTCAAAATTTGTGGGAATGTTTAATTTTTTGGACATTAAGTGTTTTGTCTATTTATTAATGATGTTATGTGTAATTTATGTATAAAGCTGTGGTCAATAAATATCTATCTATCTATCAATAAATATCTATCTATCTATCTATCTGTGTGTGTCTGGATCTGGGGTGAAGAGTGCCGTGTTTACCTGTCTTAATTGCACAGGTGATGAGCGTTTCACTTAATACATCATAGAGAGAGGCTGGCTAAGGGGAGTGAACAGAGGGATATCTAAAGCACGTGTAATTACGAGCCTCTCAACAGTAAGATTTAATCGTGAGTTTTGGAAATTAGGGAAAGAAAGACAGTCAGAGTCACACAGGAGTAGTAAGTGGGTAGAAAGGCATGAAGGGTTGAGGAGTAGCAAGAAGGCATTGTTGGGGATCAGGTACATCGTGACACCTGTATATTAAGGCAACACAGATAAAGTACGGTAGAGAATAGTACAGTACATAATACTTACATTAGATAATACAATAGAGGCATATACAGAATTTACAGAATACATACAAATATACATAGAATACATAATGCATACAGTAGATAACAGTATTGATAACATTTCATTAGTAAGGGTATTTATGTTTCCCTATCAAGCTGGAAACAGGGTAAAGAGAGAGAGAGAGAGAGAGAGAGAGAGAGAGAGAAGAGAGAGAGAGAGAGAGAGAGAGAGAGAGAGAGAGAGAGAAGGAGAGAGAGAGAGAGAGAGAGAGAGAGAGAGAGAGAGAGAGAGGAAGAGAGAGAGAGAGAGAGAGAGAGAGAGAGAATAATGAACACCACTACTAATTAATTGATACTAAAGAGATATTAACGATGTGCTGGACCAGTTAATGATGTGTTGTGTTGCATTATTAGGATGGAGTGAATTAATGAAGACATACAACAATAATGACATAGCCGAGGGTGATGAATAAATCGATGTTGTATGAATGACTAATAATGAATGAAAATAAATGAAGATAAAGAAATACAGATAAATGAAATAAATAATGAATGACTGGACAGCGTGTAATGAATAATAAAAGTATATATGGTGCGATGAATGACATGATGTATAGCAAATTCGATGTATAGTATGAAATAATGAATGATGTGACTGTATAATGAATTGAATATGTAATTAGTATGATGAAACGAATGACAAGATGACAACAGCGTGCAGTAAATTATAAACCATGATATAATTACATAAAATTGTATGGTGGCGGTGTATTGTATTGTAAGGCGGTGGTGGTGGTGGTGGTGGTGGTTGCGGTGGGGGGAGGGGGTATTTAAAGGTAACACTTACAAAGAAGCGGAATTGTATTAGCTTTCCATTGATATATTTTGTTCTCTGATAAATGAGTAAGGACCATGCAAAAATTAGCACTGTACACATGGAACCATACAGAGTGCAGGTGCAAACACGCAGTGATAGGCATCTAAATGTGTACACGATTATAAGTATATAATATATAAAAAGGTTTCCCATGTCTACAATTCATAAGGAATAGTAAAATCGCACTGCACTGTTTAGTACACAGCTTAAACACTGCAAAAGTGGTACTAATAATGAGCTGCACTGTGTGAGTGGTGAGGGAGTTGAGTGGCGCGCTGCTTATACCCCTATTGATGATGTGATATATTTATTTAACGTGAATTTTTCCATGGTGCTTACTCATTTATCAGAAAACGAAATATATCAATGGAAAGCTAATACAATTTCGCTTCTATTGATATACTCCATGTCAAACGTTTGCTCACAAAACTATTAATTGCGACGAGTTTGATTGACTCCCTATTTATGCATATTTCTTCACAGTCTCATAATGGCATTTATTTAGTGTGTTTCACTGTATTTTAAGTGATAATCTTATAGAACAAACATTTCCTAAGATAACAGTATATCACTTATACTGATAAATGTATTTGGTAGGTGGCAAATTACTCTGGAAAGTAAACTTTTTCCCCGTGTTCCTGACGGCCAGGGACGCTTTGTTATTGTTTTGTCACGTGATACTGACGTCACCTGCAAATCATTTATAGTGGCGCAGGGAAACAACATAAGAAACATCCGAAAAAGGAAGCTACAAGAGGCCGTGAGACTTACACGTGGTAGTTCCTGTGATGGAACACGAAAATGAACAGGTCATTGTGTGGGAAAGCTACATTACTGCACCTGAAAAATCCGGAAAGTGAATCATAAGTTCAAGACAGCCAGCTGATGGGATGCTGGCGCGGGGATATTGAGGCTGATTAAACTATATGAATAACTGAACCTGCCGTGTTTACCTCCCCGGCGAAACACGAATACTGGAGATACACACGAAAAGGCTGCAGGGTTTGGAGGTTTACTTATT
>JACEEZ010000487.1:67500-80000 GCA_016584305.1 Chionoecetes opilio
TGTTGTGAAAAGTCTTCTTCCTCCTCCCCCTTCCCTTCCTCCTCCTCCTCCTCCTCCTCCTCCTCTCCTCCTCCTCCTCCTCCTCCTCCTCTCTCCTCCTCCTCCTCCTCCTCCATCCCCGCCTCTTCCTCGTTGCATTCAGAAACATTGCAACATCATGAATGCAGACTTGTAAGAATAAAAGCTCCTCCTCCTCCTGAGACGGTGCGTTTATTAAAGTTTGTGGCCTTTCTCTGTTGATATTCTGTCGCTGACTTTTTTGTTTTACCTCCGTGACTCCCTGACGGCAGCAACTCGTTCTTGTCATATGTTTTTGAGCTGCGTTTCATGAGTCAGTCTCTCTCTCTCTCTCTCTCTCTCTCTCTCTCTCCTCTCTTCTCTCTCTCTCTCTCTCTGGAGACGGTTGGAACGGCTGGAACAACTTACCAGAACATTTTATTACTGATGAAAACTTAAAATCTTTCAAACGTAACTTGATAAAAAGCATGCTTGACAAATACAATGAAAATTTATAAACTCTTTACAACCATAAATGTCATGTTGTGTATTTTGAAATTTCACTCTTATGTGTTTTTTTTTTTTACATTATTGGCTATTATACATTATTCCAAATGATAGGATGGTTTTTTTTTTTTTTTTTTTTTTTTTTTTTTTTTTTTTTTTTTTTTATGGTTATTAAGATTTTTGTTTTTTTATGCATTTAAAATGATTGGTTTAGTATTGTTAACTTCCATATTATCATCCATAAAATGTTATATTTTCAAAATGGCCTGACCAGTCCCTTGCTATGTTATTATGTATTATAGCTTTCAGGTCCTATAAAAGCTTCGGCTTATTGGACCTGGCTTTATCACTATGTGTAATATGTTCATATGTACAAAACTACATGGCCAAATAAATATATCAATATCAATATATCAATATCTCTCTCTCTCTCTCTCTCTCTCTCTCTCTCTCTCTCTCTCTCTCTCTCTCTCTTCTCTCTCTCTCTCTCTCTCTCTCTCTCCTCTCTCTTCTCTCTCTCTCTCTCTCTCTCTCTCTCTCTCACACACACACACACTATATTGATCATATAATATTCTATAAACGTGAAGGAACAACTACATATCTTGTTCTTTTTCCCCCTTGTCTACACAGAGCAGTCAAGAACACTCAATACTGTTTGTTGTGTTCGTGTGTTCTCAAACAAACTTCCTATCGGTGAGGAGTCTGTCAGGACGGAGTGAACTGAGGCGACGGAGGAGGCGGAGGAGGAAGCGGGAAGAGGTATAGATAAGGGTGAAGGGTGGAAAGAGTAAGGTGGAGGAGGAGGAGGAGGAAGAGGAGGAGGAGGAGGAGGAGGAGGAGGAGAAGGAGAAGGAGGAGGAGGAGGGAGGTAAAAGTAGCGAGACGGCCCCGCCAAGTAAGTCTGTTTGTCCATAAGAATAATTTCCACGAATTAGGCGGCGGCGTCGATACTTCCCCGTCAGCGGCGCGGCAGAGACCCCTCGGCAGGGACCCCTCGGCAGGGACCCCTCGGCAGGAACCCCTCGGCAGGGACCATCAGGCAGGGACCCCTCGGCAGAGACCCTAGACAGGGACTTGGCGGCCGGTGATTCAAGCTGAAGGGCCTGTGAAATGCGTGCGTGGTTCTGCCCTTGAATAACAACATACATTTTCTTTTATTGGATTTTGTATTATTAGAAATCCTGAAGGTGCGAGTTACTCTTTTTTTACTGGGTTTTGTACTGTTAGTAATCCTGGCGGTGCGACTTACAGACGTTGCTGTGGCGTTGTGACGTCAATAAGTGCAGCTCCTCGTGTGTCATCCTTCACTGGTGTGCTTAGCTTCCTCCTTTTCTTCATCTCTCAGTCCACATTTCAGAGAGCAATTCCTTACTTCTTATTCTGGTCATTAATAATAACCTTAACATTAATAATAACCTTAACATTAATAATAACCCTAACATTAATAATAACCTTAACATTAATAATATATCGGGCGGAGGGCCAACCATCACGACCCTTCAGAATGTGCCGGGCCATCTACCTGAGACCTCAAGGAAAAACATAATAGCCTACACGCGCTATAGGCTTCAACGTAAATATCATAAAAAGAAACCTTACATTCCCGGATAAACCTAAAGACAGAGCAAGGTAAAGCTGTCGTCGAGGGTGTCAGGTGTTCGGTCCTCGCCCTCCCCTTCACCCAGTGTGTTATAACGCCCCTCCAGCCTCTCTCTGTAAGGCCGAGGACGGTGTTTTATTGCCACATGTGTTGTTTTGTTTCCCGCGTGGCAGCCGAGAACTTAACTTTAAAAGGATTGTCTGTAATGAAGGAGACAGGTGGGAGAGGCATGGAGGGGGGATGGAGGAGGAATTGAGGGAGTGAGATGGAGGAGGCAGGGGGGGAGGGATTGAGGGGGGGCAGGGATGGGAGGAGGTAGGGGGGAGATGAAGGGGGAAGGTGGGGGAGGTTGAGGCAGGGAGAGTGGGAAGGAGGGGAGACAGAGGGTGGGAGGTGAAAGAAAGGGAGGAGGGAAGAGTGGAATGATGAATGGTAGAAGATTAAGATGGCAATGAAATGTCGAGTCTGAGATGATGAAGGAGGAAGAAGAGAGGAAGATGAAAGAGGAAGATGGAGGAGGAAAAATAGGAAGATGTGGGAGAAGAGGAAGGTGGAGAAACAGAGGAAGATGAAGGTGAGGGGGCAAAGATAAGTGGAGGAGAAAGAAGAGGAAGAAGAAATTGAGGAAGGAGAGGAAGATGAAAGAAGAGAAAGAAGAGAGAAAGATGAAAATGTGGGAGGAGAGGAAGGTGAAGGTAGAGGTGGAGGGGATGATGAAGGTGAAGGAATAAAGGAAGGTGGAGAAAGAGAGGGAGGTGGAGTGACGACATGAAGACAGAAGCTAAAAAGTAGGCGAATATCAAATAAGGAACCATGAGTAAAGGGATGAATTAATATATTCGTTCTGAACCTTTTCTGCCCCGCTCAGCCTTAGAACACTTACTGCCTTAACTCCTTTTGAACTGCCGAACACATTTTGAACATTTACTGCCTTAACCTATCTACTTTTTAAGCCTTCTGTAAGATAAATAACTGTTTAAATAGAAATAGAGAAATATAAAAAGAAACATTTGTCACATTGTCATTCGCCCTGTACAATTTTACTGGACTCAAAAGATCCTCTCCATATACCATTTTTTTTTTTTTTTTTTTTTTTATACATCTCTGCCTATAGCGCCTGTAGGCAGTGGTGACCCAGGGCTCGGATGGTAGGCTCTGGAGGTTCACTTGAGGGTTCTGATGGTTGGTCCTCGCCCGTTGGTGACGCAGGCAGGATTTTTATGGTGACGCCTGTGATTAGAGGCTCATGCCGCCCCCCTATGTCCTCCGATGCACTCGCAGTCGAAGGAAGAGTTGATAGGTAGGGCATGTGGTTGTTCTTAGGCCACTTGACGGTGCAGAAAGATTTTGGGTTTCTTCGGGGATCGAACTCGGGTCACCGAGAACGCCAGTCGGAGACTTTAACCGCTCCGCTACCGCCTCCCCCGTACCCCCTCCCAATACCATGCATATACTTCTGAAAATATTTGGTTTTATTCTATCTTATTTGCTGAAGGTAACCGATGTGTACTGCGTGTTTAATATCCTGTAAATCTTCCCTCTAGTGATTTTCCCCCCGTTTGAAAACTCCTGAATTAGAGGATACATAGGAAGCAGTTGTTGGATATTTGTTTGATGAGTGGGGAGTTAAACAAGATTTAGCCCCATAATTGAGAAAGGTCAGATATTAATACAACTTTATTATTAAGAAAGTTCAGATATTTCAGCAACCCCATCAACGAGGACGTCATGTATATTTGTACACCCCATAATCACGAAATTTCAGATATTTCAATAACCCTATAATTGTGAAAGGTCACCATCATTTTGTTTTGTTTCGTTGGAGCCTATAGCACCTGTAGGCTGTTATCCTTCTTAGGTTTTATAATCTTTCCTTGAGGGCTCAGGTGGTTGGCCCTCGCCCGTGGTGGCGCAGGCTGGATTTTTATAGTAACACTTGTGATGGTTTGACCTGAGGCTCATGCTGCTCCCCTGGTGTCCTCCGCCGCACTTGCAGTCGCAGTCTAGATTAATGGGTAGCATGTGGGTATCTTCGGCCACTCGACGATAGAGTGGCACTTCGGCACTTGCAGTCGCAGTCTAGATTAATGGGTAGCATGTGGGTATCTTCGGCCACTCGACGATAGAAGAAACAGTTGCTCCTGGCTTGACTCGAACTCAGGTCATTGAGCTCACACTCCCAGACGCTAACCACTCGACCACTGCCTCCTAATAATAGCACGAAACGGTAACTAGATAGAAACTGCCAAAAACTGCCAGATTCACTAGACAAAATAATATGATGAAGAAAAAGTTGGTCTACTTGGAAGAAAGGCTTATTCCACTGCACTTAAAACACAAAAGTATAATACTAAGATCGATTTTCTTCTATATGTATATTGTATAGAAGCCTGACTATGTAAAACATGTATGTAACCAAGGAGGTTATATCGGAGGAGGCGATGGAAATTTTACTTTATGATATTACATAGTCAATAACGAATGTCTGGAAGTTAACTACACCTAGGCAGTCATATTTTCCTGTTATTGTTGTTTACCAATTAGATAAAACGCCTGGAAGTGCAATGAGTCGACGTGTGAAGTCGCAGTGTTTTGAGTCAATCTCCCCGCCCTAATGCGGGGCGAGTGGCTTCACCTGCCGCAATGCGCGGCATGCCGCCTCCACATTCATAACCTACCTGGTCACAGCCCTAAAACCTTTAGCAAGTAAAATCATTAACAGCTGGGTCCTTCTTTCGTAAAGAAGTGCAGTCAGAAACAACACATGTGTAAAGTGGCTATATATTATGCTGAAGCAAGTATATTGTTCCTGCTAAGGCGTCACCTGCTGATATTGTTGTGGTAGTTTGAAAGCATTCGGCGTCACTGACTTCGGTCGCTTTTCATCACAGAAAGATTTCGGCATTCTATATTCTTCTTCTTTTCAAAGCATTGTTTATTGTATTTTGACAAGCGTTTGCCAGACGCAGCAGTACTGTCTTAGAAACAGTGTGAACATTGCCCCCAATAAAATATGCTACAATATACATGTACAAAATATATTAAGCATTGATACGCGAGGGGAGTAATTTGCATTAAATTGCTGTCTTAGAACGTTCAATCGTAATGCATGTCATCCATACAATTATTAGAACAACAGAAGAAATGTATTTTTTGGTATTCAGATGCGGTGCATCAATATTTATCGCGAAATTGATTTACGAAAATGCGAGTCGCGGAGGGAAAACACAGCAGACCAACCTTTGAGTTAAAACTGCCAGCGACCACTGGCATTTACGAGTTACAGTTCTCTAATATTGAGAAAGGTCGTGAGTTCTTGCAGCCTCACCATTCACTCCTACAACACAACCTATTCTAACCTCGTGCAGTCAAACAACTTTTTAATCTCATCTGTTTCACAAAAGCAAAAGGACCGACCGAGTAAAGCCTCTTGTGGAAGGTCAAACGGGTGTCACCTGACGTAGTATTGGGGTCAAGGGCGTCTTTGGATTACCACCCACATCCTCTGTGTGTGTGTGTGTGTGTGTGTGTGTGTGTGTGTGTGTGTGTGTGTGTGTGTGTGTGTGTGTGTGTGTGTGTGTGTGTGTGTGTGTGTTTTCTTTTTCTAGATTTTACTGTTCACCCTTTAAAAGTTTTTTTTTCTATCTCTCTCTCTCTCTCTCTCTTTCTCTCTCTCTCTCTCTCTCTCTCTCTCTCTCTCTCTCTCTCTCTCTCTCTCTCTCTCTCTCTCTCTCTCTCTCTCTCTCTCTCTCTCTCTCTCTCTCTCTCTCTCTCTCTCGCTTATTCCAAAACGGTTTTATCTCCTCTCTTCATTTCTAAGTGAGAGAGAGAGAGAGAGAGAGAGAGAGAGAGAGAGAGAGAGAGAGAGAGAGAGAGAGAGAGAGAGAGAGAGAGAGAGAGAGAGAGAGAGAGAGAGAGAGAGAGAGAGAGAGAGAGAGAGAGAGATTTTATAGCTAAACTCGTGTTGTCGTGTGTCCATTATGTGCTTTCATCCAACTTAGTCTTAACTCACAACTTTTCCCTCACCACACACACACACACACACACACACACCACACACACACACACACACACACACACACACACACACACACACACAACACACACACACACACACATACACCACTACCCCCTACCACCCCCTTACCACCTTCCCCACCACCTTTCTCAAGAGTCAATATTTCAACGAGCAAAGTAAAATAGCTCTAACACCCTTTACACATTAAGTCTATTTTCTTTTAACAGTATTCCCCTTGTTCTTCCGTCACCTGTTATGAGTGTGTTCATCTTGCACCTTCTTTATGTCCTCCAGATCCCTTATTGCTGTAAACGGGGTCATTAGTAAGAGTAAGTCTCCCCTTCCTAACGTCTCTTTTAGTGAATACATAAAGTGTTACCTCGTATAACAGCTGCTTCACAATTAGGAATACAAAGGAAGAACAGACAGCAACATCCCTACTAGGCTAAACGAGGCTGCCTGTGTGACTACTTTCTACCAATATAGTGTCTACGTGTTAGAGGTACAAGAATAGTAAAGTGGAAGGCTCCTCTTGATACCAGGTTAGGTGTTACTCTCTGTGGATTTTCTCTGGTTGTATCATGTGTGTGTTTTTCTATTTAGTGTGTGTGTGTGTGTGTGTGTGACTGAATCAAAGTGTTGTGTGTGTGTGTGTGTGTGTGTGTGTGTGTGTGTGTGTGTGTGTAGGTCGTTCCAGTTGTAGACCCCACACATACACACACACACACACACACACACACACACACACACACACACACACACACACACACACACACCACACACACACACACACACATACTTTAACGACTCTTCTTCATAATACCAAAGAATATCATCTTAAGAAGTATCAATGAGAGAGAGAGAGAGAGAGAGAGAGAGAGAGAGAGAGAGAGAGAGAGAGAGAGAGAGAGAGAGAGAGAGAGAGAGAGAGAGAGAGAGAGAGAGAGAGAGAGAGAGAGACGAGAGAGGAGAGGAGAGAGAGTTGGGATAGAGAGAGTGAAAGGAGGAGGAGTGAGGAAGAGAATAAAGTTCCGATAGAAATTAGAACGAAAAGGACAAGAAGGAATTAGAAACGTAAGTAGGAGGAGAAGGAGGAGGAGGAGGAGGAGGAGGAGGAGGAGGATGATTTACATATGATTACATAGGAATAACAGATACCAGGAGACCTATTGGTCCATAGCGAGGGTATCTGCTGAACTACATACTACTAACTATCAACTACTTGTAAGAAAACAGTTGGAAATGATACCATGTCCCTAAAGAGGATAGGAACATGGAAGTTTCGTAGTGCAGAATGATAGGATATGAAAAATACTAACTACAACTACCACTACCACTACAACTAATCGATACGGGGGACTAGATATGAATTCGCACTATCAATACCCATTTACTTTACAGTGCGCGTCAAGTCTGTTTTTGAATGTAGTTATTGTGCTGGCTCAGACAACATTTGCTGGTAACTTGTTCCATCGATCAACGACTCTAACATTGAAATAATTTTTACGGAGATCGGTGATGCAACGTTGACCGTTTAGTTTTAAACCATTATTTCTTGTTGTCACTTGAGTTGAAAGCTCGAATAGGTTCTTTTGATTAATGACATCAAATCCTTTTAGGATCTTAAAGGTTTCTATCAAGTCCCCACGGATTCTACGATCCTTTAAGGAAAACATATTAAGTTTCCGCAGTCTCTCTTCATAAGATGAATTTCGCAGAGATGGAATTTGTTGAGGAGGAGGAGGAGGAGGAGGAGGAGGAGGAGGAGGAGGAAGAGGAGGAAGAGGAGGAGGAGGAGAAGGAGATGACCACGAAGGATTCACAAGCAGCATTACCAAGCTTCTTGTCGTGGGAAATACTCTACAGAGGAAATTCTCCTACTGTAGCAGAGAGGTGAAGATGGAGTTATTCAGGAGTCACTGCTACTCTATATACTGCGACTCGCTGTGGTCGCGGTACAAGGTGGCCACTATGAACCGCCTTAAGGTCTGTCACAATGACATCCTTAAGAGGCTTCTGGGGCTGCCCAGGTGGTGCAGCTCGTCCCTGGCTTTCGCTAGGAATGGGGTGAACAATCTGGATGTGATCCGTCGACACTCCGTGTTCAGTTTAAGGAGTAGGGTGGAGCTCTCTACGAACTCCATCATCACCTCTGTCAGGCAGAGCTCGGCCTATGTATGTGGACCTATACAACAACGGTGGCTGGGTCTGCTGTTTGTGCAGAATGTGGGGTAGCACAGGTGTCCATGTATGCTTTTCTATGTACTTTGATACTATGTCCCCTAATGTGCCTGTACTTTGTTCCTGTTTTTGTTTTTGCTCTAGTACTTAAGTTTACTCTTGGCTTGTTCTCATTGCTTTGTTGTTTGTCTGTATGCCTTCGGGCGAGAATAAAATTATTATTATTATTATTATTATTATTATTATTAGACTCATCATGACCTGGCTATTTGATTACACTACTGATCAAAATAACTATACTGTATTCATTTTGGTAAGAACACTCGATAGCTTAGTCCCGGCGACACCACTTTACCCCGGCGGGCTGGGTAGCTCCGAGCGGGAGGATGATGTAACCTACTTGTCATATTAAGTAGTCAACATAAAATGCTCGCCAATATCAAGTATCTCAGCTAGCCAGCCCGCCGGGGAAGTGGTGTCGCCAAGACTAAGCTATCGTGAGTAGCCTTGCCAAACTGAATACAGGATAGTGTGAGGAAAAGAGATAGACAGTAGAAGGTTCTTCCCTATCGACCCAGACATTAACTGACCGGAAAATGTGATACCAAACAATATTAAAACGCGAATTTATGAAAAATGTGAGGGCAACCCCTGCGGGCACTCCACGTGGAGAGCGGAAACGGAGTCAATCTAGTAAATAAATAAATAATAGGCTATCTAACCCAAATGATGATTATTTTTACCGTAACTTAAAAAAGAAAAGTGCGAATCTATAATAACTACAAGATAAAAATGGTAATGATAATGATATTATTAATAATAATAATGATAATAATAAAGGAGCGTACAGGAATCGAATGACATAAACAAAGGAACCATTACAGCCAAACATTGATAGAATAGATAAAGAATAGATAAATAAATACATCAGCTATTTATAAATGACTGAAGTAAAAGAACCGTTTAACCCAAAAGCGACTTACATAATTTTCCCCTATATGTATTTTCACTAATAAAAGCCAACAATTAACTACATCACACTCTGTTTTACCTGCCCACAGTCCTCGGGGGGGGGGGGAGGTCAGGGGGTGGGGACAGGTCAGGTCACGGGTTGAACTAGAAACCCTGCTGACCCTATGAGAAGAGTGTGACTATAAAGTAACATAAAAGAAAGAATAAAATAGACATAAATTTAATTACGAAAGATAAAACTAATTAATCGGTTAATAAAAAAAATTGACTAATATAGAATAATATTCTAGTATTAATCTGTTATTAAAAGATAAATGTGTAATTACTAGTGAGAAAACTAATAACTGAGTAGAGAAGAGAGAGAGAGAGAGAGAGAGAGAGAGAGAGAGAGAGAGAGAGAGAGAGAGAGAGAGAGAGAGAGAGAGAGAGAGAGAGAGAGACTACTGAAATCCGCTACTGAAATCGCCTCGTGTGAACAGGGCCTAAGGCAACACCTCAGCCAATCCCGTTCGTTCGGAAGGGGGTTTGAGGGGCCCCATTTTCGCTAACTTAACGTGCGGCGAGTTTTTTTTTATAGTGCTATAGCCTTGACTGCCGCTATGTAGGGAGGCAGCAGTCAATCAGGCCCAGTCACCACACGAGTATTCCACCTTTAGGCACGCCACTCATTGCTTATCCCTTAACAGTTACCTCTTAGACCTTCACTCGTTATCATGGTTACTTAAAGAATAATGGTAGTAGTGACCTATAAATTGAGAGTATCTGTGCGTGTAGGAAGATGAGGAAAGATTACACGAGGAGGATTTGAGGAAAGGTTAAAAAGAAGTAAAAAAATATAGTGAGGTATACTGTTTATTTTACCAGGTGAAAAATCCTTGTCCCCTTAATGACTTTTTTTTTTTTTTTTTTTTTTTTTTTTTTTTTTTTACATCACAAAGGACTGACCAAAGGCACAAAAAAAAGGGTAACACAAAGCCCGCTCAGTTGCCAGTCCCTATAAAGAAGACAGTAAGAGAATAAAATAAAAAAGAGGGGTGAGCCAGTTTAGTTCGGGAGGTGTCTTGTTACTCTTCTTTGAAAAGATTTAAGTCATAGGAAAGTGGAAAAATAGAAACAGGAAGAGCGTTCCAGAGTTTACCAGTAAAAGGGATGAAAGAGTAAAGATACTGATTAACTCTTGCATTAGGAAGATGGACAGAATAGGGATGAGAATGAATAGAAAGTCTTGTGCAGCGAGGCCGCGGGAGGGGGGGAGACATGACTGATATTTGATGCCAGGAGAAGGGAATACTACGCTTCTTCTTAATTTTAGTTCTATTTAATCATAGTTAACCATATTATCAGGTAAACATGGGCATCATTTTAAGCATGAAACATTAAGATAGAATGGAATTTTCACCTCGTTATAAAAAAAAATAGACTATAGTAGAAGCAGTGACCTTTAAATTTGGCGTTTCTGTGCGTGTAGGAAGAGGAGGAGGAGGGAGGAGGAGGAGGGGGGAGGATACAAGATAAGGATTTGAGCGAAGGTAAAAAGAAGGAAAAATATATATGTATAAAACATGAAAACATGGAGGAAATGTTTATCGCAGGAGTGACGGGCGTAGTGAGTGGCGAGAATGTTTAAAATACCTTGAGGAGCAAAGTTGTTGTTGTGTCAGGGAGGAGGAAGGAAGGAGGAGGAAGGACAGGAGGGTGAGGAGGAGGAGGAGGAGGAGAGGGGGAGAGGAGGAGGAGGAGGAGGAGGTGAGGGTGAAGAAAGGAGGAGGAGGAGGAGCATATTATAGAAGTCAGAAGGGTTGCAGGAGGAAAAAGAGCATAGAGGAAGAGGAGAATAATTATAAGAAGATATAGAGAGAGGAGTCAGGAGGAGGAAGAAGAGAGGCATAAGAGGAACAAAAAAGTAGAGTGCAAGAGTAAGAAGAGGAGGTAAGAGGAGGACGTAAGATGAGGAGAAGTAAGGAGTGTAAGGAGGAGGGAGAGAAGAAGGAAGGACGGGGAGGAGGGAGGAGGAAGAGGAGAA
Organism: Chionoecetes opilio; assembly: GCA_016584305.1. Taxonomy (NCBI): domain Eukaryota; kingdom Metazoa; phylum Arthropoda; class Malacostraca; order Decapoda; family Majidae; genus Chionoecetes; species Chionoecetes opilio. Next base: position 78,802 of record JACEEZ010000487.1, read on the forward strand.
GAGGTTATTCCGATACGTAGACAGAGGAGGATGGAGATGGGGTGTAGGAGAGGGAGGAGGAGAGATGAGGAGGAGAGGAGAGAGGAGTGTAGGAGGGAGAGGAAGATAGGAGAGAGGGAGAGAGGAGGAGAGAGGAGAGAGGAAGAAAGATGGTCTTGTCCTATAAATTTAATACACTGGCAAAACAAGCCACCACCTCAGAGGGTGGATGACCTGAGTGCAGGTGTCTTAGCGTATGCCTGGGGTGAGAGAGAGAGAGAGAGAGAGAGAGAGAGAGAGAGAGAGAGAGAGAGAGAGAGAGAGAGAGAGAGAGAGAGAGAGAGAGTGGCGTCCATACCTAATGTTCCTCCTATGTTGTAGTGTTAGTCTGAGGGACGAGCCAGTCAATACGTCACATACTAGACTACTAATAGCAACCCTGACCTAACCTTACCAACAACAACAGTAACTATTACCTGACCTAACTTGACCCTCTTACACCTCACACTAGTAAAAATAAAGTATACAGTAAAGTACATTGTAAAGTAAAATTAGTATACAAACAGTTATGTAGTAAAAAGGCCGAAGATTATAATATGCGGATAGAAATGTGTGAGGGAGGAATAGCTGTTCTGAATACCCTCCACCTCCCTCCTCCTCCTCCTCCTCCTTCTCCTTCTCCTCCTCCTACCCTCCTCCTCCTCCTCCTTCTTCATCCTCCTCCTCTTCTGCTCCTAACCCTGTCATAGTAGCAGTGGTGGTAGCAGTAGTAGTAGTAGTAGTAGTGGCGCCATTTTCGTGTTTAATATCCGGTTGGGTGTCAGGGGCTGAGATTTATCTGCGCGTCCCTTCCTTGAGTGACGGTGACCATGGGGCGCGTGCAGGATTTGTGGGTAAGGCAGGCTGCTGAAACCTGCTGTGATGGGTGGAAGGAAGGTTGGGAGGGTGCAGGCTGGCGTTGGGAAGTGTATGGTATTCCTATGTATGTTTTTTTTCCTTACGATGGAGCCTATAGCATCTGTAGGCTTATGGAGAGTCGTGATGTTGGTCACTTGCTTGTTAGTGGCGCAGGCTGGAATTTTATAGTGACACCTGTGGTCTCAGGTCTAGATCCCATTTTATGTGACTTTCGGATCTTCAGTCAGGCTCATGCAGCCCCTGGAGTTTTTCAGTCGCACTCGCAATCGGGGAACAGGTAATTGCTTCATGCGGGTTTCTTC
>JACEEZ010000487.1:90000-92500 GCA_016584305.1 Chionoecetes opilio
ACCAGATCGCACCGTGGATGGGGGCCTTTAAGGTGGTGGTATACTCTGGTTTATTTTACGAGACGAAAAATCCTGACCCCTTGCTGCTTACTGACTGATATTTGATGCCAGGAGAAGGGAATACTACGCTTCTTCTTAATTTCAGTTGTATTTGATCATAGTTAACCATATTATCAGGTAAATACAGGCATAATTTTACGCATGAGACCTTAAGATAGAATGGAATTTTCGCCTTAATAATAAAGATAGACTATAGTAAAGCACAGGCTGACGCGGGACTACACGAAGGTCTCTGGAGAAGATACTTCCTTGATACTTGATAGTTTATTCGGCTTAATGTAATATAGTAATGTTCATAATCAATTATACAGTCATACAAGCCACGGTCCATTAAACCGAAACCCTTTTATGGACCTTATGCCATGATATTTTCGTTGTCTTTCGTAGAGTAGAGTGGACTAGTGATGGATCGAATGTCTATTTTCCGTGTTACGCCCCGTCTGGGGAGAGGGGGCGCAACAGGGGTGAAGCTCCTGTTAGCGGACCCCCCACCCGCTACGGTTCTTCCGATCGGTCGCTGACGTGGCATGACAACTAATCCCCAGCACCCTTACCTGTAGGGTGCCGGGTTGGGCATATCTCCAATGATTCTCCATGTACTATGTACTTACGTTTCACATTAAACGGGGCAATGCCCCCTGGCGTCGGAGATACGGGGAGCTTGCATCCACAGGTCGGTAAAGCCCTGGCATAGCCGGGGGGCAACCCTCCCTGTTCCCCCCGAGGTCCCTGGTCCCTGTTACCCTCCCTGTTCCCTGTTCCCGGGGGGCAACCCTCCCTGTTCCCTGTTACAGGTTCCTCGGGGGCATCCTTGATAGCCCGCCATGTCATGCACTGTACCATAATTAATACATCACCATCTGCCACGTAGCCTCCTTGTAGACCTGTGGTAACCAAGGGGTCCTAAAACCTTGCTGTGTCGTGTGTCTCGCAATGCCCCGGGGTCCCAGGGGGGCCCAGAAGAGAAGCCACAGGGGCGGGTGTGTTACAGGACGTTGTGGCACCGTAGAGTTGCACGTACCCGCCCCGTGGGGCAAAGCGGGGCGATCCTTATAACCCCGCCGCGTGTCTCGCAATGCCCCGTAGTCCCAGGGGAACCACAGGCGAGAAGCCACAGGGGCGGGTGTGTTGCAGGACGTCGTAGCACCGTAGAGTTGCACCCCGCCCCGTGGGGCAATGCGGGGCGATCCTTAGTAGCCCCGCCGCGTGTGTCTCGCAATGCCCCGTGGTCCCAGGGGGGACAGGCGGAACCACAGGGGTAGGTATCTTGCAGGACGTCGTGTTGTACCTGCCCCGGGGGCAAAGCGGAGCAGCGGGCGTCGGGGCGTCGGTTAGGGATGCGGCGTGTATGGGCGCGGCAGAGTGGGACTCAGCCACCTACCCGAGCACGCGCGCCGCCCGAAGAGGCCTTGAAGGAATACCACGCGTTAACTCGCTCGCTGCACTAAGACACTAGTCTCGTAGTCTCGTAAGAGATCACCGTGACGCAGGCTTGCGTGTGCACGCACTCGTGTCTAGATAGATTCTGTCTCTTGTCCCGCGTTCAGAAGCTCAGCCAGCCCTCGCAAGTGCAGCTGGTCTGCAGGTGGTGGTGGGTACAGGGCAAAGGTTATATCAGTGTGACAGTTAATCAGTGAGGTGTGAAGTGAGGGGTGTGATGTGATGGTTCCTTGATAGCTGGCAATTGTGTTGGATCAGCAATATAAGCAATGCCTTTGCACTTCTTCCCCTTTCTTGTTCCTTCTTCTTCTCTTTCCTCTTCTTATTTCTCGCTTTCTCTTTCCTTTACTCCTTCTCCCTATTCCTTTTTTTGTGGATGGACCCTCAACTGAGGTCAGCAAATCTGCAGGTGGCTGCTGCTCACCCCTTGCCGGCTGATAAGGAAAATGATGTATCAGCTAAACCATCGTCGCCTGTCTCTTCCTTATTCCATCTCCTCATTTATCCTTCTCTCCTTCCTTATTCCTTGTTCCTCTGTCCTCCGAACCCTCACAGTCCGTATTCGCGAATGCAAATGCGAATATTTGGTTTTACTATTCGCGAATGCGAATGCGATTTGTGAATATTACATAACACTTCAAGTAATACACTATTTTTGATATCATACAGGTAACTGAAATATTTTGTATGTATTGTAAGAGCTCATCCATAAAAATATGAATGTCTAAAATAAATTCCATTCAATTTTCTATTTCCAGGTGGCGGGACGAGGACCCACCCTACACGAATACTTACATGATAATATCTTACATGAATAATAATTATTGCAAAGTTTACACTTTGCAATGTCATTAGAGATAATCTTGAAATACGTAATCCCAAACCCCTCTGATGTGACTGGACGCCATTACGCAGTAGGCTGCTGCAATACTGTTCTCTTTCAAAGAAAGTTGATTGTGCTCGTGGGTGACAGAGAAGAGCGCGTATATGCTTACTGCAG
>JACEEZ010000487.1:97500-105000 GCA_016584305.1 Chionoecetes opilio
GTGGCGACACCACCGCCGCCACGGCCAAGATAAGATTTTCATCCTATCTAGACACTTTGCAAGTACCAACTACAAGGTTATTGACTATACAAAGCGCCGCCACGTCAGCACGAACTAGGCGGACTCGAACCGCTGACCGAATGCACAGGGACGCTGCACATTGCAAGCTCACGTCTCTACCAACCTTGCCACACTGACGGGCCCGCCACGGCCAGGCCGCGGCCAGGGCGTGAGGGTGTCCTGGCATCCCTGCATCCAGCAGGCGTTGACGCTCTCTCAAAGATGCTTCATGTCCATCATATCTTCGTTTCCCTGCATTCCCTAAACCTTTAGCATATTCAGTTATTGCTTTACACTGACATATATCCGTAATCAATGAATATTTATATTCATAAATGCTTTCTTTTCTACATTTCATTGTTAACGTAAGCCCTGCCAGCTAGAGTTTTTATTAGCCGTGTTTTTAACATCTCGGGATTCCGGGTGTAAATCCTTTTTCATATTTTAAGTTTTATGGAAATTGTTTTTTCAGGTATCATAAAGAAACTCTGATAGATTTTGTCCTCTGCTGCGAACAGCATAAAAAAGAATTACGTAATTGGCTATCCTGTGTGTGTGTGTGTGTGTGTGTGTGTGTGTGTGTGTGTGTGTGTGTGTGTGTGTGTGTGTGTGTGTGTGTGTATTCATCTAGTTGTATTCATCTAGTTGTATTTTACAGGGCCAGAGCAACGCTCGTATGGCCCCGTCTCCATATCAACATTTCTATCATTCATCCTTAGTGCTTAGTGTAGACCGAAGTCACCACCCCGGGAGGGGGGTCATAAACCCCCGGCTGACACCCGGTACCCATTTACTGCTGGGTGGACAGGGGCTGGGGTTTTAAGGAAACAGCCCATATGTTTCCGCTCCGCCCGGGGGTCGAACCCGGGACTTCTCGGTTGTGAACCGAGCGTGCTAACCACTACACTACGGAGTACCCCACTCCGTAGTGTGTGTGTGTGTGTGTGTGTGTGTGTGTGTGTGTGTGTGTGCGTCCGTACGGAAAAAATTAAAATCAACATCCATCAAACAAAATATACCACATCCCCATTATACAAAGATTACGGAAATGCAACTAAACTATACCAAGAACACACACACACACACACACACACACACACACACACACACACACACGCGACAACCCCCTTGGTCCCCCCCCATCACCCATCCCCCAACACCTCATTCACCCAAAGAAAGCATCGCACAGCCTCCCTAAGCCCCACAAACAGGCGCGCCACCGCATTACCGTAAACAAGCCATCTATTGCCTCGTACAAAACCCACTATTACCGTACGTATATTTTTTTAAGCATAATTTTTTTCATGCTGGTAAAACTGAGGATGCCGAGAGAGAGAGGGGGGAGGGTGTGAGAGAGAGAGAGGAGGAGAGAGAGAGAGAGAGAGAGAGAGAGAGAGAGAGAGAGAGAGAGAGAGAGAGAGAGAGAGAGAGAGAGAGAGAGAGAAGAGAGAAGAGAGAGAGAGAGAGAGACTATCAGGGGTGTGGGTGTGGCTGGTAAACAAAAAAGAAAGATAAGCAAGCTACCTTTCTCCCCGTGTTTATACCGAGAGAGAGAGAGAGAGAGAGAGAGAGAGAGAGAGAGAGAGAGAGAGAGAGAGAGAGAGAGAGAGAGAGAGAGAGAGAGAGAGAGAGAGAGAGAGAGAGAGAGAGAGAGAGAGAGAATGGATGACCTTGTTTTCCATTATATTTTCATGATGTAATGTTAATGTTGAAATGAAGAGAAAGGAAAGGAACAAAATTATAAAATATTAAAGTGTTCATAAATTAGAAGGAGGAGGAGGAGGAGGAGAGGAGGAGGAGGAGGAGAGAAAGGAGGAATTACGAGAGGAGGAGGAGTGAAAGATAGAATTACGAAAAGGAAAAAGAGAAATATGAAAATACAAAAGAAGGACTAGGCAGGTAAGAGGAAAGAAAGAGGAAATAAAGAAGAGTATAAGGGATATAAGGGATAATAACTAAGGGATATAGTTAGTAATTACAGGAAATAAAGTAAGAGTAAGAAACAAGAGGACAGGGAAGGTAGGAGGAATAAGTAAGTAAGAGGCTGTAATTAATCATTTTACTGGTAAGAGTAAACGTAAGAACAAAGAGTAAGAGAAAAGTAAGATGATTTAAGAGGGAGAAGTCAATCATTGTTAACCGTAAGAGAATAAGAGTAAAAAGAGGAAGAGTGAAAGGTATACTAAGGAAGAAAGAGGAAGGTAAGAGGGGCCAAGAGGGTAAAGACAATAATTTCTTGCTGGTGTAAGAGTAAGAATATACAAAATGTAAGAGGAAGCTAAGAGGACTATGGAAGTAATAGGGTAAGAGGAGTAAGAGTAAGGTAAGATAAATAAGTCAGAAGAAAGTACGAGGAAGTTAAGAGAAATAAGTAAGAGGACGTTAAGAGAAATAAGTAAGAGGAAGGAAGTTAAGAGAAATAAGTCAGAGGAAGGAAGTTAAGAGAAATAAGTCAGAGGAAGGAAGTTAAGAGAAATAAGTAAGAGGAAGGAAGTTAAGAGAAATAGTAAGAGGAAGTTAAAGAGGGAAAAAGTCAGAGGAAGAAGTTAAGAGAAATTAAGTCAGAGGAAGGAAGTTAAGAGAAATAAGTAAGAGGTAAGGACGTCTAGAGAACTAAGTAAGAGGAAGGTAAAAAAAAAAGTTAAGAGAAATAAGTCAGAGCGAAGGAAGTTAAGAGAAATAAGTCAGAGGAAGGAAGTTAAGAGAAATAAGTAAGAGGAAGGAAGTTCAGAGAAATAAGTAAGAGGAAGGAAGTTAAGAGAAATAAGTGAGAGGAAGGACGTTAAGAGAAATAAGTAAGAGGAAGGAAGTTAAGAGAAATAAGTAAGAGGAAGGACGTTAAGAGAAATAAGTAAGAGGAAGGAAGTTAAGAGAAATAAGTAAGAGGAAGGAAGTTAAGAGAAATAAGTAAGAGGAAGTTAAGAGAAATAAGTCAGAGGAAGGAAGTTAAGAGAAATAAGTAAGAGGAAGTTAAGAGAAATAAGTCAGAGGAAGGAAGTTAAGAGAAATAAGTAAGAGGAAGGAAGTTAAGAGAAATAAGTCAGAGAGAAGGAAGTTAAGAGACAATGAGTAAGAGGAAAGGAAGTGAACAAAATAAGTCAGAGGAAGTGTAAGAGGAAATAAGTCAGTGAGAAGAAGTTAGCGAAATAGTAAAGAGGGGGGGGGGGGGGAGGGAAAGTAAGAGAAATAAGTCAGAGAAAGGGAAGTTACGAGAAGTAAGTAAGAGGAAGGAAGTTTAAGGAGAAATAAGTAAGAGGAAGTTAAGATAAATAAGGTCAGAGGAAGGGAAGTTAAGAGAAATAAGTAAGAGAAAGGACGTTAAGAGAAATAAGTAAGAGGAAGGAAGTTAAGAGAAATAAGTAAGAGGAAGGAAGTTAAGAGAAATAAGTAAGAGGAAGTTAAGAGAAATAAGTCAGAGGAAGGAAGTTAAGAGAAATAAGTAAGAGGAAGGAAGTTAAGAGAAATAAGTAAGAGGAAGGAAGTTAAGAGAAATAAGTCAGAGGAAGGAAGTTAAGAGAAATAAGTCAGAGGAAGGAAGTTAAGAGAAATAAGTAAGAGGAAGGAAGTTCAGAGAAATAAGTAAGAGGAAGGAAGTTAAGAGAAATAAGTGAGAGGAAGGAATTTCAAGGAAATAAGTTAAGAGGAAGGAAGTAAGAGAATAATAAGTAAGAGGACGTTTAAGAGAAATAAGACAGAGGAAGGAAGTTAAGAGAAATAAGCAGAGGAAGTTAAGAGAAATTAAGTAACGAGGAAGGACGTTAAGAGAAATACAAAAAAAAAAAGGGGGGTCAGGATGAAGAAGTTAAGAGAAATAAGTAAGAGGAGTTAGAGAAACTAAGTCAGAGGAAGGAGAAGTTCAGAGAAATAAGTCAGAGGATAGTTAAGAGAAATAAGTCAGAGGAAGGAAGTCAGAGAAAAATAAGTCAGAGGGAAGGAAAAGTGAATGATGAAATAAGTCAGAGGGAAGTTAAGAGAAATAAGTCAGAGGGAAGGAAGTTCAGATAAAATAAGTCAGAGGAAAGGAAGTTAAGAACATAAGTAGAGAAGTTATACGAGAAATAAGTAAGAGGGAAGGACAGCTTAAGAGAAATAAGTAAGAGAAAGGAAGTTAAGAGAAATAAGTCAGAGGAAGGAAGTTAAGAGAAATAAGTAAGAGGAAGGAAGTTAAGAGAAATAAGTAAGAGGAAGTTAAGAGAAATAAGTAAGAGGAAGGAAGTTAAGAGAAATAAGTAAGAGGAAGGTTAAGAGAAATAAGTAAGAGTGAAAGGAAGTTAAGAAGAAATAGTCAGAGGAAGGAAGTTTCAAGAGAAAATAAGTAAGGGAAGGAAGTTAAGAGAAATAAGTAAGAGGAAGTTAAGAGAAATAAGTAAGAGGAAGGAAGTTAAAGAGAAATAAGTAAGAGAAAGGAAGTTAGAGAAAATAAGTTCAGGAGGAAGGAAGTTAAGAGAAAAAAAAAAAAATTTTTTTTTTAAGTAAGAGGAAGGAAGTTAAGAGAAAATAAGTAAGAGGAAGTTAAGAGAAATAAGTAAGAGGAAGGAAGTTAAGAGAAATAAGTAAGAGGAAGGAAGTTAAGAGAAATAAGTAAGAGGAAGGAAGTTAAGAGAAATAAGTAAGAGGAAGGAAGTTAAGAGAAATAAGTAAGAGGAAGGAAGTTAAGAGAAATAAGTCAGAGGACGTTAAGAGAAATAAGTCAGAGGACGTTAAGAGTAATAATGTCAGAGGAAGGAAGTTAAGAGAAATAAGTCAGAGGAAGGAAGTTAGAGAGATAAGTCAGAGGAAGGAAGTTAATGAGAATAAAGGAAGAGAAGGAAGTTAGAGAAATAAAGTCAGAGGAAGGGACGTTTAAGAGAGAAAGTCAGAGGAAGGAAGTTAGAGAAAATAAGTCAGAGGAAGGAAGTTTTAAGAGAGATAAGTCAGAGGAAGGAAGTTAAGAGAAAATAAGTAAGAGGAAGGAAAGTTAAGAGAAATAAGTCAGCAGAGAAAGGGAGTTAAGAGAAATAAGTAAGAGGAAGGAAGTTAAGATAGAAATAAGTCAAGAGGAAGGAAGTTAAGAGGAAATAAGTACAAAGGGAAGGAAGTTAAGAGAAATAAGTCAGAGGAAGGAAGTTAAGAGAAATAAGTCAGAGGAAGGAAGTTAAGAGAAATAAGTAAGAGGAAGGAAGTTAAGAGAAATAAGTAAGAGGAAGGAAGTTAAGAGAAATAAGTAAGAGGAAGGAAGTTAAGAGAAATAAGTCAGAGGAAGGAAGTTAAGAGAAATAAGTCAGAGGAAGGAAGTTAAGAGAAATAAGTAAGGAGGAAAGGAAGGTTAGTTAAGAGAAAATAGTCAGATGAAGGAAGTTAAAGAGAAAAAAGTCAGAGAAATAAGGAAAAAGAAAAGTCAGCAGGGCGGTAAGAGAAATAAGTAAGAGGAAGGAAGTTAAGAGAAATAAGTCAGAGGAAGGAAGTTAAGAGAAATAAGTCAGAGAAATAAGGAAAAGAAAAGTCAGAGGGCGGTAAGAGAAATAAGTAAGAGGGATGTAAGAGGAGTAGGAGTGACTGGGTGTTTACAAGGGTGAGGGCGCGAGTCAAACATTGGGGTCAACAGTGCCTTGATGCCCTCTTTGTTGACATCATAAAGGAACTCCACTTACCTCATAATCATCGTATCGTCTGGTAAACAAATTTACTTAATAAGTCTCTCTACCTCCTTTACTAATCTTAACGTAAATGCCTCATCGAATATTATCTACTGCCATCCCATGCCATCCATTCCTTAATGTTACTCATTATTTTCCACTCCTTTACGTCTGTAGATCTTCTCGTCATGAAAGAAAATTCCCCTTAAGACATCTCATATTAGCTCATGTCAATTCCATTTAACTAATACTCATATTTCTACCATTCCCTCAAAGTACATTTTAAAGCATCAGTATTCTGCTCACTTCACTAAATGACTTTCCTAACTACTTAGAGCGGCCTGATACAAATGACACTGACTTGACAAATGTAAGGATATAAATTCTCATATTCCTCTTCCCTCCCATTCCCTTCCTCCTTCTCTGCTATCATTCCTCCCTCCTTCTCTTAATCCTTCTCTTCCCTCCGTTCCTACAATTCCCTTCCTTTACCTAATTGCCTCTACTAGTCTCTCTTCCTATTCCCTTCTTTCTTCAATTTGTTCTTCCTCTTCATCCTCTTTCGTTCTTTCTACCTCAGTTTTCTTCATTCATTCTGTTCTATCTCCTCTTTTATATTCTTTTCACCCATCAGCTGTACCTCTTATTTATCTCTATCTCTCTCATTGTCTCTCTCTCTTCTCCCCTTCTCTCCCTCCTCATTTTCATTCCTGTTTTCCTCTACCCTTCTATACCTTCTACTCGCTCTCTTTATGCTTTCATCTCTCTCTTCTCTTCTTCCATATCTCTCTCTCTTCTCTCGATCTCTTCTCTCTGCTCCTTCTCTCTCCTCTCTCTCTCGCTCTCCTGCTCTCTCTCTCGCTCGCTCGCTCTCTCTCTCTGGTTCTCCCACATGACTTCCACTCGCTCTCCTTCTCTCGATATCAATCCCTGCAATATGTTCTCTTCACACTTCTACAAGTACATTCCTCCCTTCCCCCCTAGAAACCCTATTGCTTGACTGCCCCCAATCCCCTCCCTAGCCCTTCCTTTTTCTTCCCCCTTCCCCTTCACCTCTGCCCCTTCCCCCTTTCCTTTCCCCCCTCCCCTTCCTGCCCCTTCCTTCCCCTCTACCTTGCCCTTTCCTTGCCCGGCTCCGCGGGAAATGGCTTGCTAGAGCCTGTGATTCGTTGATCAATCAAGGAAAAAAAAAAAAAAAAAAAAAAAAAAAGAAAAAAAAACGTTTCTGTTGCTGAACGAGTCGGTGCGGTGGTGGTGAAAGCATTTCAATTAACGAATACCTCGCCTCTTCTCTCTCTCTTTCCCTCTCTTTCTCTCTCCTCTCCTCCTCTCTCTCCTCTCTCTCTCTCTAACTCTAATGCATCTCACTCGTGCTTAAGTTGCTGTTTTATACTCGGTACATATTTGTTTCAATACTTCTTCACTGATATCCACATCCTCAATGCTATCCTGATATATCATTTCTATTTATATTCATCTGTTTATTCCATTAACTTCCATTTTCTAGTGCATTCCAATCGACTTTTTATTTAGTTAATTATTTTTCTCAACATATTTTACCTAGATATTAGATTTTATGTATTCAATTACTTACCAATTTATGTATCCGTTATATATTTGTTTATTTATCTATTTACATAGTGTCGTTTATTTAATTTATTTTTATTACCCCTAGTCCACTCTGCGTTCTATTTCATATCGCCAGCCCCTTTATTGATTGGCTTAATTGTTGCATCATTCATCTCATGTTACTTGTTTATCACTGTGTAGAAGTGATAAACCTGTATCACTCCCTCACTTTGGGAAGGCGGTGGCCGAGTGGTTA
>JACEEZ010000487.1:110000-120000 GCA_016584305.1 Chionoecetes opilio
TCCATCCACACATTCATGTATCTATCAACCTGTCCACCTCTACACATCCATCATACTCTTCACACATCCATCCACGCCAGAAAGCATGTCAGCACCACAGTGATAGTGGTGGTGGTGGTAGTGGTGGTGGTGGTGGTGGTGGTGGTGGTGGTGATGGTGGTGGTGGTGGTGATGATGATGATGGTGGTGGTGGTGGTGGTGATGATGATGGTGGTGGTGGTGGTGGTGGAGGTGGTGGTGGTGGAGGAAGGCAGCAGCAGCCAGGCACGCCATCCTCATTGGACGGACGGCTGGACGTGCACGAAATAGTTAATTATGTGTAGAGCGGTATAGGAATAAATTTGGCCTTTGATTATCTCATTTGCGAGGATAATAATAACAAACAGGGCGATCTACAACACTCAATTGCTCTGTTACAATACCCTTTAAATGAAGACAAAGAAGCGGCTATCGTAGTTTATCCTTCACTAGGGAAGAACACAAAACTGAGCTCCATTAGATGTTCCATTGTAGATTATATAAAACAGGAGAATTATAAGATGATTGTGAGAGAACTAGAAAATAAAAGTTTATTTATGAATAGTAACTACGTAGACATACTGACAGTTGGAAAAACAGGTGATAAAGGAGACACGGGCTGGGAAGTGAGTACTTTATTCCTGACTAGAAGACTCATTCCTCTGAAGAAGCCCAGTAGAGGCGAAACTAGTCAGGAATAAAGTACTCACTTCCGAGCCCGTGTCTCCTTCATCACCTGTTTTTACAATAGTAGGTACATAACATATTTGGTGACAGCGGTGGGATGCCAACGCGCATTATCAGCGCAGTAATAGTACAAGCTTAATGAGGGAAAGAGAAATACCTCAGTAGTTGCCGTTGTTACAGTGATACTTCTTCACCTACAGCTATGTATACTATAGGGATTCATTGCTATACCTACTATTAAGGCTCGTCGCCGCATTGCTCACTAACTTGTCTTAGGCCTGTAAGATTGCGTTGGGTGGTAACGCAGATGTGTAAAGCCCGGTTCCCACCTTCCCGCTTGTACGGCCGCCGTACAACAACAAAGACGTCACAATGACGTCACAACAAAGTCTACCGCACCGCCGTACCGCTGTACGGCCGCCGTACAAAGTTAAATTCATGTCATCTCTCCCGCTCGGCGGTGTCCGCTCGAGCGGAGTTGCCAACTGTGCCCAGTTACCACAAATACCACTCAAGCGGTGATGATGGTGACGTCATTGTTGAGCGGTGTTGTTGTAAGACGGCCGTACAAGCGGGCTGATGGGAACCGGCCTTAAGACGGTGTAAAGTCAGCATAAGTCACATTCCACAGGCCTCTCCAGGTATCCACTTAGCACCAAGTATTCATTAAGCTGTATAACATCACACAGGTGTTCATTAAACTGTATAACATCACACAGGTTGCACGTCTCAGGTGGCAAGGTTGTAAGACGTGTTATCAACTGTCAGCGTCCCGGTGCATTCGGTTCAGCGTTCGAGTCCGCCTATTCATAAGCTGACGTCACGGCGCTTTGTATAGTCAAAACTTGTAGTTGGTACTTGCAAAGTGTCTGATGATGAAATCTTATCTTATCACACAGGTATTCATTAAACTGTATAACATCACACAGGTGTTCATTAAACTGTATAACATCACACAGGTATTAATTAAACTGTATAACATCACACAGGTATTCATTAAACTGTATAACATCACACAGGTATTCATTAAACTGTATAACATCACACAGGTATTCATTAAACTGTATAACATCACACAGGTGTTCATTAAACTGTATAACATCACACAGGTATTAATTAAACTGTATAACATCACACAGGTATTCATTAAACTGTATAACATCACACAGGTATTCATTAAACTGTATAACATCACACAGGTATTCATTAAACTGTATAACATCACACAGTTGTTCATTAAACTGTATAACATCACACAGGTATTCATTAAACTGTATAACATCACACAGGTGTTCATTAAACTGTATAACATCACACAGGTATTCATTAAGCTGTATAACATCACACAGGTATTCATTAAACTGTATAACATCACACAGGTATTAATTAAACTGTATAACATCGCACAGGTATTCATTAAACTGTATAACATCACACAGGTATTCATTAAACTGTATAACATCACACAGGTATTCATTAAGCTGGATAACATCACACAGGTATTCATTAAGCTGTATAACATCACACAGGTATTCATTAAGCTGTATAACATCACAGGTATTCATTAAACTGTATAACATCACACAGGTATTCATTAAGCTGATAACATCACACAGGTATTCATTAAACTGTATAACATCACACAGTTGTTCATTAAACTGTATAACATCACACAGGTATTCATTAAACTGTATAACATCACACAGGTATTCATTAAACTGTATAACATCACACAGGTGTTCATTAAACTGTATAACATCACACAGGTATTCATTAAGCTGTATAACATCACACAGGTATTCATTAAACTGTATAACATCACACAGATATTCATTAAGCTGTATAACATCACACAGGTATTCATTAAACTGTATAACATCACACAGGTATTCATTAAACTGTATAACATCACACAGGTATTCATTAAACTGTATAACATCACACAGGTATTCATTAAGCTGTATAACATCACACAGGTATTCATTAAGCTGGATAACATCACACAGGTATTCATTAAGCTGGATAACATCACACAGGTATTCATTAAGCTGTATAACATTACACAGGTATTCATTAAACTGTATAACATCACACAGGTATTCATTAAACTGTATAACATCACACAGGTATTCATTAAGCTGTATAACATCACACAGGTATTCATTAAACTGTATAACATCACACAGGTATTCATTAAACTGTATAACATCACACAGGTATTCATTAAGCTGTATAACATTACACAGGTATTCATTAAGCTGTATAACATTACACAGGTATTCATTAAGCTGTATAACATTACACAGGTATTCATTAAGCTGTATAACATCACACAGGTATACATTAATGTAGCATATATGGTGGCAGCGGTGATAATGCGTTTCGGTATCCCACCGCTGCCACCATTAATAGCATGCACCGGAGCAGGTATCCATTTTATTTTATTTACATATTTATTTTATTTATGATTTATTTTCACCAGGCATACAAGTAGCACCAGGTATACAATTAGCACCAGGTATCCACTTAGCACCAAAACAGGTAGATGGACCATTCACCAGGAATCGAAACCTAGTCAAAGTAATTAAGGCTAAGCACTGCCCCGTTTTGAAAAGCTAATTACATATAGCGACAGGTTATATCCCCTAATTTGACGCAATAAAGAGAGGAAATTAAGCATACGGAGACCAATATGAGCACAGCAGTCAAGCGCCTTAGTGTACGGGGGTTTGGTGTGCTTGTGTACTTGTTCAAGTGTGTGTGTGTTCGCGGTACTCGTTTGTGACCCGTTCTTATGTTACGTTGTTCATTAAGGAGTCTGTCTGTCTCTGTGTCTCGTGTGATATTACCTTGACATGTGGAAGGAAAAATGTATGATACTGGAAGAGAGAGAGAGAGAGAGAGAGAGAGAGAGAGAGAGAGAGAGAGAGAGAGGGGAGAGAGAGAGAGAGAGAGAGAGAGAGAGAGAGAGAGAGAGAGAGAGAGGAGAGAGAATGAGAGGGGAAATGGCAGCAAAAAGATAGATACAAATTGATGAATGTGCAGAAAAAATAACGAATAAAGAAATATATTAATACACATAGAAGAAATTGAGAAGACAATTGAAGAAAAGAAGGAAAGAACAAAATTAAAAAGGCTGAAAAGAGAGGTGGACGTTGTGTGTGTGTGTGTGTGTGTGTGTGTGTGTGTGTGTATGTGTGTATGTGTGTATGTGTGTGTGTGTGTGTGTGCCTTTGTGTGTGGTGTTGTGGTGTGTGTGTGCGTGTGTGTGCGTGCCTTTGTGTGGCTGCGGTCGTGTGCGTATCAGCAAGAAACCAGAATATTAAACCACCATGTTTAATTACCTCTCTCTCTCTCATCTCTCTCTCTCTCCTCTCTCCCTCCATCTCTCTCTTCTCCTCTCCTCTCTCTCTCTCCTCTCTTCTCTCTCTCGTCTCTCGTGTGTCTCTCTCTGTTCGTTCTCTCTCTCTGCTCTCTCTTCGCTCTCTTCGTCTCTCTCCTCTTCTCTCCTCTCTCTCTCTCCTCTCTCTGTCTCGTTTCCCTCTCTCTCCTCTCCTCCCTCTCTCTCTCACTCTCTCTCCTCTCTCTCTCTCTCTTCTCTCTCTCTCTTCTCTCTCTCTCTCTCTCTCTCGTCTCGTCTCTCTCTCTCTTCTCTCTGTCTCTCTCTCTCTGTTTCGAACTCATAGAGAATACAGCAATGATGATAATGAATAGGAGGAGAGGAGGAGAGTGCAGGAGAGAGTAGGAAGAGAAGAGGAAGAGGAAGAGGAATGAGAGGAGAGGAGGAGGAGGATTGTAGGAATTGTGTAAAGATGGAGAGAAGAGGAAGAAAGAAGATATTGCAAGGCAGATGTGGAGGCGTAATTGTCGATACTGTCAAGGCAAGAAAGAAACATGAAATCCTTGCTTATCATGATATTGGCGAGAGAGAGAGAGAGAGAGAGAGGGGGAGAGAGAGAGAGAGAGAGAGAGAGAGAGAGAGAGGGAGAAGGGGAGGCTTTGAGGTAAGGATTTTCATATACAATTCCTTCATTCCTTTTGCCTCTGTTGTCGGGTTTTCCTCTGCTCCTCTTCTCTCTCTCTCTCTCTCTCTCTCTCTTCTCTCTTCTCTCTCTCTCCCTCTCTCTCCTCTCTCTCCTCTCGGGCTTCCTCCTCTCTCTCTTTTCTCTTCTCCTCTCTCTCTCTCCTCTCTCTCATCTCTCTCTCTCTCCCCTCTCTCATCCTCTCCTCTCTCTCTCTCTTCTTCTCTCTCTCTCTCTCTCTCTCTCTCTCTTTTCCCCTCTCTCTCTCTCCTCGTATGTAATCCTTCTTTGGTAATTACGTTTTTGGGCTACATATTTTTACACACACACACACACACACACACCCACACACACACACACACACACACACACACACACAACACACACAAAACACACACACACACACACACACACACACACTTGACCTCACTCGTCCGTCAGTCAGTCATCATCAGAACCTTTGACTGAGGTTTTGGTCAAGTGTTGTTTGGCCCCGGGGATAACTTGGGCCTTGCAAATACAGGTACCAATGTAAACACACTGATGACACACACACACTATAGATGACACACACACACACTATAGATGACATAAGCGCGCACACGCACACACACACACCACAACAACACACACACACACACAAACAACAGCCACCACACACACACACACACACACAACACACACACACTACACACACACACACACACACATTCAGAGTTATGAGACGTAGGTACTTGAAGATATAAGGAAGCTTTGTGAGGATATGATAGAGGAGGAGGAGGAGGAGGAGGAGGAGAGGAGGAGGAGGAGGATTTTTGTAGGTGATTTAAGGATACAAATATATATATATGAGAGAGAGAGAGAGAGAGAGAGAGAGAGAGGAGAGAGAGAGAGAGAGAGAGAGGAGGAGAGAGAGAGAGAGAGAGAGAGAGAGGAAGAAGAGAGAGTGAGAGAGAGAGAGAGAGAGAGAGAGAGAAAAGAGAGAGAGAGAGAGAGATGATTATGATGATAACTGGAGGCAAATAAAGTGACACAATAATGTAGATGACAGTGATAAGGTGGAAAGCAAGAAAGAAACATAACAGAAAATGCTGAAAATAAAGTTCAGGATTATTTGAAGAAAACAAGGACGGAAAAAAAAAAATAGAAGAATATATATATAATAATAATAATAAATAATAAATTAATAAAGGAATAGAAGGTGTGAGTAAGACAATGATACAAATGAAAATATAGTTGAGGAAAAAGAGGAAAAGAAGATAATTGTGAATGAAAAAAGAAAGGAAGAGAATAGAGGAGATAGAAGAAAGCAGGGAAGGACGAGAGAGAGAGAGAGAGAGAGAGGGGAAAAGAGAGGAGAGGAGAAGAGGGGAAAGGGAGAAGAGCAGAGAGAGAGAGAGAGAGAGAGGTGATTAAGGAGATAAATGGGAGGGAGGAGGAAAATGAGAGGTTGTCGTGGGAGGAAGGGAGGTAACTTTTTTGAGGTGGTGGTGGTGGTTGATTTGACGGTGGTGATTGTGGTGAAGGAGCAGGAAGATGAAGGAGAAGATGAAGGGGAAGAAGAAAGGAAGCAGGTAGTGATAGTAGGATTGATAGAGCAGAAGGAGGAATACATAGCAATACATAGGAATAACAGACACCAGGAGACCTATTGGTCTATAACGAGGGTATCTGTTGTACTACATACTACTAACTATCAACTACATGTAAGAGGACAGTTGGAAAATGATACCATGTCCCTAAAGAAGATAGGAACATGGAAATTTCGTAGTGAAGAATGATAGGATATGAAATATGCTAACTACAACTACCACTAAAACTAATCGATCCGGGGGACTATATTATGAATTCGCAGGGCAATACCCATACCCATTTACTTTACATTGCACGTCAAGTCTGTTTTTAAATAAAGTTATTGTAATGGCATCGACAACATTTGCTGGTAATTTGTTCCATCGATCAACAACTCTAACATTGAAATAATTTTTACGGAGATCTGTGATGCAACGTTGACCGTTTAGTTTTAAACCGTTATTTCTTGTTGTCACTTGAGTAGGAAGCTCGAATAGGTTCTCTTGATTAATGACATCAAATCCTTTTAGGATCTTAAAGGTTTCTATCAAGTCCCCACGGATTCTACGATCCTTTAAGGAAAACATTAAGTTTCCGCAGTCTCTCTTCATAAGATGAATTTCGCAGAGATGGTATTAGTTCGGTTGCTTTTCTTTGAACTGATTCCAATTTGGCTTGGTCTTTTACGAAACAGGGCGATCAGAATTGAACGGCATATTCCAAGTGCGGCCTAACCAAGGACGTGTATAATTGTGTCATAACTTTCGGAGTTTTATGTTCAAAGTTGCGTTTAATGAAGCCCAACATCATATTCGCCTTTTTACTGGCAGCTAGGCAATGCGTACTGGTTTTAAGATCATTACTGATGATGACCCCTAAATCCTTTTCCTTCTGTACTTCAGTTAACGATTTATTTCGCATTTGATAGTTATATTTGAGGTTATCGTTGCCTATATGCATTACTTTACATTTATCGGAATTGAATTTTAATAGCCATTTATCACTCCAATCTGATAGTTTGTCGAGATCACGTTGTATGAGTTCGCAGTTTTCTCTAGTATATGCTTTACCGCCTAATTTGGTGTCATCAGCAAATTTCGATATTCAAGATACAAGTCCGCAGCCCAGATCGTTGATATATATCAGAAAAAGAGTAGGACCCAAGACCAAGCCCTGAGGCACCCCACTAGTAACATCTAACCAATCAGATGCTTCGCCATTTATTACTACCCGTTGTTTACGATTTGAAAGCCAATCGCCAATCCATGAACATAATTGCTCTCCTATGCCATGTGCCCTTAGCTTGGTCAAAAGTAGCTTATGGGGAACTGTATCGAAGGCTTTCTGAAAATCAAGGTATATTACATCAGAGGGAATTTTAGCGTCCCAGTTTGAATAAATGACATTGAAAAAATCGAGTAGGTTTGTTAAGCAGGATCTCTTATTTCGAAATCCATGCTGGGAGTTTAATATTGAGTTATTTTCATCGAGAAAAGACACTATTTTATCCCGCAATATTTCTCAAATAGTTTAATGCTCGCGAGTCCGCACTGGATACGGGATTTTTCTCACATAAGCGGCCGACCCGACCCGACCGACCGACCGACCGTCACGCTTTTCAGGAGCTTATATCTTTGGAATCCCGCTTCCGATTGACAAGCGGTCTTCGCCATCTGATAGCCCCATTCAATCCCTATCTGTGCTTGACATGTTTTGTCTCACGTGAGGGGTCAGCATGGCGCGTGCTGCGTGAGGGGTGTCAGACAACGTTATCTTGCTATAGCTGAGAAACGGCTGTACCGACTAAGTTGAAATCTGGTGTGTGGTTTGAGACCACACACCTAGCAATGTCACACAGGTCAAACTCCGGGTGACGCCGCACGTGCGCACGTGCGGCGGGTTTATACCGGCTCGCTCGTCCTTCGCCGATTAAGGCGTCTTACTGGTTTAACAATCACCGATGTTAGACTAATTGGGCGATAATTACTTGCGAGGCTCTTACTCCCTTTCATGAATATCGGTGTAACATTAGCAAATTTCCACATACTAGGAACATTTTTGTCCATTATCGATTTATTGAAAATAATCTTTAATGGGAGCGAAAGTTGACTGTGACATTCGCGAAGTAATCGCGGCGAGATTTCGTCTACCCCCACGGATTTTGCTGGGTCAAGTTTCTGCAAATACTTTGATATTTCGTCTACTGTTATCTCTCCTATTACCAATCTATCACTTTCGAGTCCCGCATACATGTTTACTGGTTCTGGTAATGGAGCTTCGTCTTCTTTAATAAATACCGCATTAAAGTAATCATTGAGTATGAACGCCATAATCATATTGTCATTTACCAAGATGTTATTCTTATCTTTCAGTGGCCCAATACTTGTTTTGACGTTTTCCTTACTTCGAACGTATGGAAAGAACCTTTTCGGGTTTGATGAGGAGGAGGAAGAGGAGGAGAAGGAGGAGGAGGATACTACGCGTATTCCATTTTTTTCTTTAGTTACCTCCGCCAACGAAGTTGGAGGGGTTATGTTTTCACCCCGATCTGTCTGTCTGTCTGTCTGTCTGTCTGTCTGTCTGTTAGTGTACAGGATTTCTCGAAAAGTTGCGAATAGATTTGGACCAAACTTGGTATACCAAATCTATTTGATATAAGGAAGAACTGATTTAATTTTGGATGAAATCTATTGACAACTGTTGCCATGGCAATCAATTCATGAAATATTCGGCCGGAGGTATGCGCTCATACTGAGTGCATATATAATATTATATATATATATATATATATATATATATATATAATATATATATATATTATATATTATATATATATATATATATATATATTATATATATATATATATATATATATATATATATATATATATATATATATATATATATATATATATATATTATATATATATATATATATATATATTTTTGATGAAATATTCGGGCGGAGGTATGCGCTCTACTGAGTGCCCCCCCCTAGTTCTTCCTGATTTCCTTTCTTCACTTCTTTTCTTCATGCTTTCTTTACTTGCTTGCTCTTTCCTTTTTTAATTTCCTTTTCATTAATTCAGTTTCTTTAGCAAATCTATAATAATATAAGCGAAAGTGTGTCTGTGTGTGTGTGTGTGTGTCCGCTCCAGGTGCCGCCCCCTGTGGCGGAATCCCCTCATATGGCACGGTTTTGGAACCGGCTCGAGCAGGGGAAGGTTTTAAGCCCATTTATGAGATGATCCGATCACTTTTTATTATTATTTTTAAGCAGCCTATTAGCGAGAATTGTGAAAAAAAGTGGGTTGCGAGAATTGAGGAAACCTTGATGTAGGGTGATGGGTAATGGGTGAGTGAATGGGTGGGGTGATGGGTACTGGGTGTGGGGTGATGGGTGAGTGAATGGGTGGGGGGTGATGGGTGATGGGTGAGGGAATAGATGGGGGGTGATGGGTAATGGGTGAGTGAATGGGTGTGTGGTGATGGATAATGGGTGGATGAATGGGTGGGGGGTGGTGGGTAATGGGTGAGTGAATGGGTGGGGGTGATGGGTAATGGGTGAGTGAATGGGTTGGGGGTGATGTGAATAGGTTGGCGTTAATACATACATTTCTACATCCATGATTTCAGGAAAGCTAGAAGGGGCTATCTGGAAAGTCTGTGTTTGGTGGGCCGAAGGCCCACCAAACACAGGT
>JACEEZ010000487.1:122500-127500 GCA_016584305.1 Chionoecetes opilio
CGGCAGTGGTTATTCGTTACATACAATTATTTTCAAGATAATAGCTACATAAATAAAATTACACAGTTTTGCATTAAAACATTAAAAATATAAAATTATAAAATTGTAAAATAGAAAAATAATCGATATTAAAATATATATACAGTATATGCTAATAAAAGTAAAGGAATAAACACATTATTAAAAGAAAACAAATATATAAGTAAAATCATTATAAAAGGTACATATAGTTCTACCTAAGAATATGTTATATACATTAAAAGAAAAAGTTCTATACTAAAATTCATTTCCATCCCGAAGTACAAGTTTGAGTTTAGTTTTCAAAGACTGTAGGGTGTTAGCATCTTTAACTAGCGACGTGAGGCTGTTCCATAACTTGGGGCCCCTTACAGAGAGAGATCTGGCCCCCATGTCTGTGTTGGTCCCTTTGGGACGTACAGGTGATCTCGCTGTCTGGTGGTGCTACCAGTAACGTCCCCTACAGTTGGAAAAGCAGATTAGGATATAGATGGGTCATAATACTTGAACATTTGTGACCCCTGTGTCGTGAGTTATTTGGTCTTTAACATTCAGCCATTGTAGTTCTTTCAAAATTGGAGTCACATGATCGTACTTCCTGGCTTTACCATCTACTACTTTTGCTGCAAAATTCTGTAGTTTTTTAACATTGTTTAGGAGAGTTGTGTTTGCTGTGCCCCATATTACATTGCAATAATTAATAATGCTAAGTACAAGTGATTGTATAATTGCTGTGTGAGTATCCTTGTCGAAATATTCTTTTATTCTATTTACATACATTAGAGATCCGGTTACTTTTTTACTCATTTCACATACATGTTTGTTAAAAGTCATGTACGTACTACCTGTCCATGTGTAGTCCAAGGTTTTTTACATGTGTGGTGGGTTGAAGGGTTGTGTCGTGGTGCTGTATAGTGAGATTGTCTGGTATCTGGGATAATAGTTGATAGGTACCTATGAACATACACTTTGTTTTCTTAGTATTCAGTAGTAAACCATTTTTCAGAAAGTACAACTTTGCTTTCTGTAAGGTTTCCTGTGTTTTCTGAATGAGGGTGTCAAGGTTATTGATAAGGTTGTTGTGTAGGATTTGTGTGTCATCAGCGTATTGCACTAATATACAGTCATTCATATAATGCCTGTATATTAGTGAGAGAGAGATCGAGCGAGAGAGAGAGAGAGAGAGAGAGAGAGAGAGAGAGAGAGAGAGAGGAGAGAGAGAGAGAGAGAGAGAGGAGAGAGCGAGCGAGCGAGCGAGCGAGCGAGAGAGAGAGAGAGAGAGAAGAGAGAGAGAGAGAGAGAGAAGAGAGAGAGAGAGAGAAGAGAGAGAGAGAGAGAGAGAGAGAGAGGAGAGAGAGAGAGAGAGAGAGGAGAGAGAGAGAGGAGAGAGAGAGAGAGAGAGATAATAATAATAATAATAATAATAATTTATTGGCCGTCATGTTACAATTCAGTACAAGGAAATACATGGTGAGTTGTATGGCAGGGCCCGATGAGCAAATGCTCTATTACGGACCTGAATCATTATCTTTAGGTTAAATTTCTCTCACAGTGATGGCCGCAGACAACTCAACATAATATACATAAATGTAATTTTTATCTATTCTGATTTTTATACACCTACATACTTACGCATACATATACACACACACATATATACATACATAAACACATACATATATACATAGTCGTATATACATGCATGCACTCATACATAAATACATACATACACACGCATACACAAATACATACACATACACACATTCTCAAATACACACATATACACACATATACATATTCATCCACACCTACATGATCATACACGGGTACCTATAGTAACGATTCGTATCCAGCAAATAATTCTCGTTTAATCCTCGACTTGAACATGTTCTTGGAAGTGGAATTTTTAGTGTGGTCTGAGAGTGTATTCCATGTCCTACAACCCCTGACAAGGACACACTGCTAGGCGTGTGATGTTCTGCACCGAGGAAGTCTCAGCTCATGACGTGTGCTCCTTGTCGCAATGTTGTGTGGTGCCCGTGTAGAGTCAATAGTAATGACACAGTTACTTAATGCATTGTATACAAAAATACCTGTTCGAAAGCTTATGATATCTTGTAATTTTAATAAGGAATTATTCTTGAAATAAGGATTAGTGTGTTCATAACGACTACAGTAATACATTACTCTCAATATTTGTTTCTGTGTAACAGAGGTTATGAAGGTATGTGGGACATGCACCTCCCCAAACTGCGGCACAATATGTTAAGTGTGGGTAAACCAGTGACATATATATTTGCTTAACATTGCTATCATTCATATTAGATCATATATTATATACCACTCCTATTATTCTACTAATTTTCAGTTTAATGTAATCTATATGAGCTTTCCATCGTAAATGTTCATCTATTATTACCACTAGGAATTTTGCTTCTTTAACTCTAAGTATTTCAATGTTGTTTATCTTAATGGCAGTGTTGGTTATTGGCTGTCGCAAGCTAGGATGAGATAGTAAATACTGTGTCTTGTTAAGGTTTAAAGAGAGCTTATTACTAGCAATCCAGTTCGATACGTGTACTAATTCGCTATTAAAAGTAGTTTCTAATTCTCTAAGGTCACGGTTTTTAAGATAAATAGTAGTGTCGTCTGCAAATAGAAGAAATTTCAGTCTATCACTTGAATGCACTATGTCATTTATGTATATCAAGAATAGTATAGGTCCCAGAACTGATCCTTGAGGAATGCCATATTTGATTGTTTTAATATTGGATATTTTGTCATTGAAAATTACATACTGCTTCCTGTCTCCTAGATAACTCCTAAACCAATGATTTGCAGTTCCCCTTATCCCGTATATGAATAATTTTTCTAACAAAATACTATGTGAAATCGTATCGAATGCCTTAGCCAAATCACAAAATAGTGTTAGCTGAAACATTTTAGTATCCAATGTGTCATAGATAGTCTGGCAAAGACTGTGTACCGCCAATTCTGTGGACTATCCAGCTCTAAATCCATACTGGTGATTAGTTAATATCGAGCACCGATGTAGGTAACCTTTTAATCTTGACACCATTACTTTTTCAAATATTTTACTGAATGTAGTGAGCATTGATATGGGTCTATAATTATGGGCATTTGTGTTGTCTCCTTTTTTGTGTATCGGAATTACTTTAGTTATTTGAAGCTGCTCTGGGAAAATACCGTCTTGGAAGGATCTGTTTACAATGTGTACGAGGAATGGAGTGATAATGTCCATACAGTGCTTCACTACCCTAGGGTGAATATCGTCGTAGCCAGGAGAAGTGGATTTGAGATATTTAATACTATTAGTTATCTCTACTGCTGTAGTTGGTTGTAAATACATAGAATATGGCACAGGTTTTGGCATATACTCCCTAAAGGACACACGAGATGGTTGAATGTTCTCTGCTAGTTGTTCAGCAACACTGCTGAAATACTCATTGAAACCATCGGCTATTTCTTGGCAATTGGTTGTGGTATTATTATGAAAGGTAAACGAGGGCGGTGGCTTTTGCTTCTTATTCCTTCCCATCAAGCAGTTAACTAGTTCCCACGTTTTGTTGCTATTACCAGAGTTTGATGTTAGCTTTTCTTTGTAATAATTTTCTTTGGCTTCTCTTATTACTGATGTCAGAGTATTTCTGTATCGTTTAAACTGTCTACCATACGTTAGCGGCCACTTTGCATATCATTTTTGTAATTTATTCCGATACTTTATAGATTGTTTGATGACTGCAGTAATATATGGTTTATCAGTATGTACCGGTTTAATCTTATATTCTCTAATTTTAAAGTTTTTGTTGTATATGGTAGTAAATGCATTCACATAAGTATTAAAATCTTCATCAACATTCCTACCGGGGATATCTTGTTCCCAATTGTAATTTGTCAATTCTGCTTTAAAATTATCCATGTTTTCCAAACTCATCATTCTTCTTTTCAAAGATATAGGTGGGGAATTATCAACATTTTTTAAAGAAAATATATTAAAAACGGGGAAATGATCACTGATATTTATGTTAATTATTCCACTCCTCACACAATTATATATTTCAGTCGTCCATATATGGTCTATTAAAGTAGCTGAAGTTCTAGTTACTCTGGTTGGCTTTAGTAATGTTGGTTACATTAAGTGAGAAGAAAATATATTTACCAATTCCTTAACATTGTTATCCGTATCGTACTGAAGCAAATTAACA
This sequence comes from Chionoecetes opilio, assembly GCA_016584305.1. Taxonomy (NCBI): domain Eukaryota; kingdom Metazoa; phylum Arthropoda; class Malacostraca; order Decapoda; family Majidae; genus Chionoecetes; species Chionoecetes opilio. The sequence continues at coordinate 126,745 of JACEEZ010000487.1, forward strand.
TTAAAATTACCCATCACATAACACGGTACTTTTGACTCTGATACTAGTCAGATACTACTCTCTCTCTCTAGAGAGATAGAGAGAGAGAGAGAGAGAGAGAGAGAGAGAGAGAGAGAGAGAGAGAGAGAGAGAGAGAGAGAGAGAGAGAGAGAGAGAGAGAGAGAGAGAGAGAGAGAGAGAGAGAGAGAGAGAGAGAGAGAGAGAGAGAGAGAGACAGAGAAGGAAGCATCAGTCCCACAGGGCTCTGTGCTGGGGCCAGTCCTGTGGAACATCTACGTGGACGATCTTCTCCGGCAGCTGCCAGCAGTCTCGGCTTATGCTGATGACTGTACTCTCTCCTGCTCCTACCCGCGACATGACAGTGGGCGTGCTGCTGATGAGATCAATTAGCAGCTGAGTATTATACAGGAGTGGGGTACACGTTGGCAGGTGACCTTTGCTCCGGAGAAGACACAGGCAATGGTGGTTTCTCGGTCACCTGCTGCCGGGCCAGCAGTGGAAGGGAGGCTGCGGTTTGGTGGCGTTCCTTTCCCACTCCAGGAAGCCGTCAAGGTTCTGGGAGTATAGGTGGACCGAGAGCTAAGGTTTGACAGCCACATCAAACACATTGCTAAAAAGGCCTCTCACAGGGTCTCTGCCCTGCGAAGGGTAGCCAGCTTCCTCGACAGGGGAGGGAAGCTTTTGCTCTACAAGGCCCAGATACGGCATTACTTAGAGTACGCCGCTCTCTCCTGGATGTCGTGTACAGCCTCGCAC
>JACEEZ010000487.1:132500-135000 GCA_016584305.1 Chionoecetes opilio
GTCGGGGTAAGAGAAAACTTGCGACTAGGAGAGTTCAGAAGGCAGGGAACTAAAGATTCGTAAGAAGAGAGAGAGGAGGGGTTTAGTTAAAGATAAAGGAAAATGACAAAAAAAAGAGGAGTGCTTGAAGGTTTAATACAAACTGTAGAGTATTAAAAAAGATAGATTCCTGAGAGGAAATCTCTCTCTTTTCCGGTTAGCTTTCCGCGACCATTAACTTCATTTTAATGTTCGGGGAAAGCATTGCCTTGAGTCCAGCGTTTTAGCAGGGTGAAGGAATGGGCGTTAAGTTAGGGATTACTAGATTATCGAGGACACAAAACACATTACCGCTAAAGGTAAGATTGCTTATTTTTGGGTGTGTGGATTGGATTTTTATCGTGTTCTAGATAGAAATTAAATTCACGCCATGAATACACACACTTACGACACAACACAAACAACACAAACACAACACAACAAACCACACAAAAAAACTACCCAACTGACAAGCCACAAAGACAAACATGCAAAACTCACAAGCACATAACAATCACACTCAACGACAAAATCACAACTCACCAAATGAAACACCTGAACACTCACATCTCAACTCACACTCAGAAATCAAAAGAACAAGAACAGTAAAACTCACACTGCAACACGTCAAACGCACAAAATCAAACAATCAAACTAAACCAAGTCCACTGCAAAAATAACCAATAACATTTACTCAAACTCTCTCCAAAACTGCCACAAAGTGTGAACAATCAAAAAACACAACCACACACATAAAACAACAAACACCACAAAAAACACAAACCACACACAAAAAAACACAAAAAAAATTAAGGAACGCCTGTCTCTACGGGGGGTGAGGTTGCGCAGCTATCTGGTATCCTTTAATAGGCAGGTTTGTGTTTTATCGGGTGTTATAAAAGTTTCACCACATATGATGAATTAACTTTGTGGACTCCCTTCCTCCCTCGAGTTGTCCATTTGATAAAACTATTTAATTCATATATTTATTAATTCCAGCAGGGTTTTGAAATATTCACATTTTATCATTTGGTTCACATATTATCATCATTATTGTTGCTGTCAACGAGTTGTGGAGGAAATCCTTTAAAGGGGTCGGGAGGGAATGGTGGCGAGCCGCGATGACGGTGTGTTGGGGAGAGTTTATTTTTTTTTTTAAGTTTTAAATTATTATTTACTACCAAAGTGTTTTTTTTTTTAATAGTGTTGGTTTAGGTAACCAAAAAATTATAGTTAGGGTCTTATTATTAGTAGATTAGTAGTTCTGTTATCTATTAGGAAAAAAAAAGGTTTATTTTTCCTCTTTTTTTTTGTCACTTATTTTGCGTCCGTGTTCGTTTTTTTTTTTTTTTTTTTTCTTTTTCTGACAAGATTTTATCCCTTTTTTTTTTTTGGTAAAACACCATTTTTTTTACTTTGTTTTTTATGTTGTTTGACACGCCAAAGCACATTAACATATCTTTTCCTTTTTTTTGACACGCATCTTTTCCCTTTTTTTGACACGCATCTTTTCCCTTTTTTTTGACACGCCCATTGATATTAATTTTACTTCTGTCAATTTTTTTTTAATCGCATCTTTTCCCTTTTTTTGACCGCATATTTATCTTTACTTCCTTTTATGTTATTAATCGCAATCTTTGTTTCCTTTTGTTTGACACGTATTTATAACTATATTTTTGGAAACACGCAATATATTACCTTTTTCCCTGCACGTCGTATTATTATGATATATATAAATTTGTTTTTGGACAGGCATTTGCGACCTTTGTTTTTTTCAGGCACGTATATTTAATTGTTTTTCAGACACGTTATTTTCCCCCTCTTTTTTTTTTTGGGGACCACTCTCTTGTTTTGTTTTGAGAAGGGTTTTTGTTTGAGGAATGGTTTGAGGGAAAGGTGTTTGAGAAGGAGGTCTAGCTGTGGATGTATATAAGGATCTTTGTCGGGGTTTTGGTAAAATGTCAGTGGTTTTAAATAGGGTAGAGTGAATTATGATGTTAGGAAATGTCTAAGAAAACAGGTAGTAGTTTTTTTAGAAATGGAAATGGGAATCGGCTTTGTTTGTACTGTTTTGGTAATTATTGTATTTATTTTATAAATTGTTTTACCTGTATTATTTTTTTTCATAGGAAACTGGTTTTTTAGGGTTGTTGTACCTGGGTTGATGGTTTACTTTACCTAATGTTGTTATGTTCCACCCTCACCATTCTCGTCCTGTTTACCCGATTCATTCTTCTTAAATTTTATATCTCATTAACTATGATTTAAATATAATGTTGTTCAATTCTGTCGTAAAACGTCGTGTGAACACGTCTTTAATGTTAATGTGGGTCCTCTCGTTTTCTGTACTATCGAAATTTCTTGGTTCCTCTGTTTTAGATTAATATTTCTTCCTCCAACACAAAACTGTCTTCTTTGATTTCCATCTTTTACCGTTTTTTTTACTATATGTTTTACACCCCCACTAGGTTTCCTCCACTAT
>JACEEZ010000488.1:0-20000 GCA_016584305.1 Chionoecetes opilio
TTTTAACCTCTTCTCTCCTCTCTCTCTCTCTCTCTAACTCGGAGCCATCGAAGGAATGGTTTCCACCAGAATCTCTCTCTCTCTCTCTATCTCTCTCTCTCTCTCTCTCTCTCTCTCTCTCTTCTCTCTCTCTCTCTCTCTCTCTCTCTCTCTCTCTCTATCTATCTATCTATCTATCAAATCTATCTATTTATCTATCTCTATTTATCTATTTATATATCTACCTATTTATCTTCTGCATTCATATTCTCTTTTTTACTGTCATGAGAAAGAAAAGAAAGAAAAGAAGGAAGGGGATAGAAAAGTAGCGACGAAAATGTTAAGCGACGTCTAACCCCCCCGGCGTCAAGAGGGCAACTGCAAGGTTTTGGCGGGAAAGTGAAGGAGAAGTGGGTGGGCGAGTCCATTACTGCCACAATGGGGGAGGGAAGGAGCGAGGGCGAGGGCGGGCGAGGCCATCTCATCTACGCGGCAAAGAGACTCGAAATTGACTTGGAGTTCCTTTCTTGTCTCGGCTTATTTTCTAACCCATTTCATTTTCCTTTTGGTAATCTGTTCGCAATGATTTTTTTGTATTTTGCTATTATTATTTTTTCGACCTTTTAATGAATTCTTATAAAACGTTATTTTTTTTTAGTTTTTATCCTTCTAAGTGTTTTTTTGCTGATTGTTTTTATTACTTTTTTTTTTTTTTGGTGTTTTTTTCGTAATGCATAATTCGTGAACTTTTTTTTCTTTCATTTTTATCCTTCTGAGTGTTATTTTCTTGATTGTTTTTCATTCATCGCAGTTTTTCTTGATTTTTTGTCATTCATTGCAGTTTTTCTTCATTGTTTTTCATTCATCGCAGTTTTTCTTGATTGTTTTTCATTCATCGCAGTTTTTCTTGGTTGTTTTTCATTCGTCGCAGTTTTTCTTGATTTTTTGTCATTCATTGCAGTTTTTCTTCATTGTTTTTCATTCATCGCAGTTTTTCTTGATTGTTTTTCATTCATCGCAGTTTTTCTTCATTGTTTTTCATTCATCGCAGTTTTTCTTGATTGTTTTTCATTCGTCGCAGTTTTTCTTGATTTTTTTTCATTCATGGCAGTTTTTCTTGGTTGTTTTTCATTCGTCGCAGTTTTTCTTGATTTTTTTTCATTCATGGCAGTTTTTCTTGATTGTTTTTCATTCGTCGCAGTTTTTCTTGATTTTTTTTCATTCATGGCAGTTTTTCTTGATTGTTTTTCATTCGTCGCAGTTTTTCTTGATTTTTTTTTTATTCATGCAGTTTTTCTTGATTGTTTTTCATTCATCGCAGTTTTTCTTGATTTTTTTTCATTCATGGCAGTTTTTCTTGATTGTTTTTCATTCGTCGCAGTTTTTCTTGATTGTTTTTCATTCATCGCAGTTTTTCTTGATTTTTTTTCATTCATGGCAGTTTTTCTTGATTGTTTTTCATTCATCGCAGTTTTTCTTGATTTTTTTTCATTCATGGCAGTTTTTCTTGATTGTTTTTCATTCATCGCAGTTTTTCTTGATTTTTTTTCATTCATCGCAGTTTTTCTTTATTTTTCATGATGCATTTTTCTTTTTTCATATTTTTCCAATGTCTTTTTTTCTGCAGTTTAGTTTCATTTCACATTTAATATTCTTGTTTCAATCTTTTTTTTTGCTCTTTTATGACGTTAGTTCGAAATAATCTCTTTTCCTGCCCATTCAGTAGACAATCGTATCCGTGTTCAACTATTTGATAAACGACAATATATTTACCTCTATAAGGATTTACCTATTCGACAATTTACTCTATTTCAATTCAATCAGATATTTTGCTTCGGTTAAATTCTCACCATCTTCGAGCAAATATCTTAGTTAATATACTAGTGTTTTCAATTTAACTTTCTATTCTATTTTAACTATTCAAACTTTTCTAACTATTCTAACTATTCTAACTATTTAAAATATTCTAACTATTCTAACTATTCTAACTATTCTAACTATTTTAACTATTTTAACTATTCTAACTATTTTAACTATTCTAACTATTCTAACTATTCTAACTATTCTAACTATTTAAAATATTCTAACTATTCTAACTATTCTAACTATTCTAACTATTCTAACTATTTAAAATATTCTAACTATTCTAACTATTCTAACTATTCTAACTATTCTAACTATTCTAACTATTTTAACTATTCTAACTATTTTAACTATTTTAACTATTTTAACTATTCTAACTATTTTAACTATTCTAACTATTCTAACTATTTTAACAATTTTAACTATTTTAACTATTCTAACTATTCTAACTATTTTAACTATTCTAACTATTTTAACTATTTTAACTATTTTAACTATTTTAACTATTCTAACTATTTTAACTATTCTAACTATTCTAACTATTTTAACTGTTCTAACTATTCTAACTATTTTAACTATTTTAACTATTTTAACTATTCTAACTATTTTAACTATTCTAACTATTCTAACTATTCTAACTATTTTAACTATTCTAACTATTCTAACTATTCTAACTATTCTAACTATTTTAACTATTCTAACTATTTTAACTATTCTAACTATTCTAACTATTCTAACTATTTTAACTATTTTAACTATTCTAACTATTTTAACTATTCTAACTATTCTAACTATTTTAACTATTTTAACTATTTTAACTATTCTAACTATTCTAACTATTCTAACTATTCTAACTATTCTAACTATTTTAACTATTTTAACTATTTCAAATATTCAAACTATTCTAACTATTTTAACTATTTTAACTATTCTAACTATTCTAACTATTCTAACTATTTTAACTATTCTAACTATTCTAACTATTCTAACTATTCTAACTATTTTAACTATTCTAACTATCCTAACTATTCTAACTATCCTAACTATTCTAACTATCCTAACTATTCTAACTATCCTAACTATTCTAACTATCCTAACTATCCTAACTATCCTAACTATTCTAACTATTCTAACTATCCTAACTATACAATCCCATTCACAAAACATGAAAGATAACAAAGAATAGAAACTTAAGAGATATTTATAAACTTGCATTCATTTATTTTGTATTTATTCATAAACTTATTAAACCTATTTGTAGCCTTATGATAAACAGAAATCCAGAAATATAGTGATAAGATTATATTTTAACCTTTTTACATCTACATACTCTCTCTCTCTCTCTCTCTCTCTCTCTCTCTCTCTCTCTCTCTCTCTCTCTCTCTCTCTCTCTCTCTCTCTCTGCTGAGCATATAACTGTTGGTTGCTAAGCTGGAAAAGGAAGAAAATTGCGAATAAGAGAAGACTTGGAGGAGGAGGAGGAGGAGGAGGAGGAGGAGGAGGAGGAGGAGGAGGAGGAGGAGGAGGAGGAGAGAGGATGGAGGAGGAGGAGGAGGAGGAGGAGGAGGAGGAAGAAGAAGGAGGAGGAGGAGGAGGAAGTGGAGTTGGAGGAGGAGGAGAAGAGGAGGAGGAGGAGGAGGAGGGAGAGGAGGAGGAGGAGGAGGAGGAGGAGGAGGAGGAGGAGAGGAGGAGGAGGAGGAGGAGAGGAGGAGGAGGAGGAGAGGAGGAGGAGGAAGAGGAGTTGGAGGAGGAGGAGGAGGAGGAGGAGGAGGAGAGGAGGAGGAGGAGGAGGAGGAGGAGGAGGAGGAGAGGAGGAGGAGGAGGAGGAGGAGAGAGGAGGAGGAGGAGGAGGAGGAGGAGGAGGAGGAGGAGGAGGAGGAGAGGAGAGGAGGAGGAGAGAGACGAACAAGATTTCCTGTGAAGTCAATTTCATTCTTTCTCTTCGTTTTCGCCGCGTTGGCCATTTCTCATTTCTTTCTTTTCTTTCAATTTTCTTTTATTCCCTTCTTTCTTTTCTTTCAATTTTCTTTTATTCCCTTTTTTTTTTTTTTTTGCACCACGCGGCCCAGATGGCAACCCTCTATCATCTTCAAGTCTAAGACAGACACACACACCACACACACACACACAACACACACACACACACACTACAGGACATCATAAAAACACGATCATAAATATATCCTTTTATTTGTTTACACAGAATTGTACACATAACTTTATATCACTTAACCTATAGCTATCTTCACACACACACACACACACACACACACACCACACACACACACACACACACACACACACACTGGACTGCTTGTGTGGCTTAGACCCGTCAGGATGGCAAGGTTGGTAGAGTCGTGAGCTCGCAATGTGTAGCGTCCCTGCGCATTCGGTCAGCGGTTCGAGTCCGCCTAGTTCGTGCTGACGTGGTGGCGCTTTGTATAGTCAATAACCTTGTAGTTGGTACTTGCAAAGTGTCTAGATAGGATGAAAATCTTATCTTATCTTGTGTGGCTTAGCGGATAGAGCGTTGGGTCGCCACTCTGCTCTTTCATGACGTCACTCTTCTTGACATGACGAGAAAAGATGAGTGACTACAGACAGTTGACTTTACCACAACCTGAAAATATGACGAAATTACGCTTTTTTGTGTTACCATGCAAGAGTAAATAAAAGAGAGAGAAAAAAGTAGCCTTGATACAGTACCACATTACACTCTTAGAAAAGAAGGGCAGGAAAAGGGTAGAAAAAGGGTATTTGTAGTGATGAAATACTGCTACCCTTTTTCTACCCTTACAAATATACCCTTTCGGATCGACGCAAATATACCCTTTTGCAACCCTCTCGTCTAAAAAGGGTAGATAAAGGGTAGATGAAGGGTATAATCGGCAGCATCTACCCTCCAGCCTGGACATAGGGTTTAAAAAGGGTAGTGATGGTGCGATGTAACAAGTCGACCCTTAATATAACCCTTATTTCTGAGAGTGTACCAGAACCTGAAAATAAGACGAAATAAAGGCCTTTTCTGCGGGTTTTCGCTTGCAAGAAAAAAAACTCACTTTTAACAAATGTAGTTGCTGTTCAATCATTCGGAAAAGATGCATGCCCGACCAGCAAGAGAAACTCCTGCTGAGCAAGTGAAGTACTGTCCGGCACTGTCCGCGTTCGGCTGACTTGGCGATGCTTTCTGCTTCAATAAAAGAAAGACAACAGTGTACTTTCCGTCAAGATGTCTCCATGACTTTTTTGTGTTAACATGAAAGAGTAGAGAAAAGAGGAAAGAAAAAGAGGAGTAGTAAAGAGTAGACGCGATACACTGCACTCTCGGAAATAAGGGTTATATTAAGGGTAGAATTGTTACATCGCACCATCACTACCCTTTTTATACCCTATGTCCAGGCTGGAGGGTAGATGCTGCCGATTATACCCTTCATCTACCCTTTATCTACCCTTTTTAGACGAGAGGGTTGAGAAAGGATATATTTGGGGTTGGAAAAGGGTATATTTAGGGTTGCAAAAGGGTATATTTGTAAGGGTAGAAAAAGGGTAGCAGTATTTCATCACTACAAACACCCTTTTTCTACCCTTTTCCTACCCTTCTTTTCTAAGAGTGTGTAACCACAACCTGAAAAAAACCCTTAGTATTAGTATTAGTAGAAATATATTACTATGATATATTAGAGTATTTTTTCACCCTGCATATTTATTTCATGTGACAACCTGGCATTCTATAAGGAAATCATCTTACCTTAGTCTCACGATGGTTCCTGCCGTCTGTGTGGCTTGTGGCAGCTTGTTTCTTCTTTCTTCTTGCTTGTGTCTTGTTTCTACGACCAGGCATTTGTTTGTGGTGAAATTGTTGACCGGAAAAAAATGGCACATCTTTCCTTTGTTCATTTAATTGTTCATACTTTGTTCATCGTTCGTTTAACAGGAACTACCACGTGTAGGTCTCGCGGCCTCTTGTAGCTTCCTTATTTTTTTGTTTTTATGTTCTTTGTACCACGTAATTGATATCAAAGGAGGCTCACTTACTGTAGCCACGAAGAGTTCTAGTTACTTATAATTCTAGAACCTCATTGTGGGATAAACATAGGGGACATTTGCGTATAGGTGTGAGTGGTGAGCTTAATCTTTTCACTAAATATTTCCCCACACTCTACACATTCATATTTTAGCACCACTATGTGTCAGATTGTGTGTGGTGAGCTTAATCTTTTCACTAAATATTTTCCCACACTCTAGACATTCATAATTTACCACCACTATGTGTCTGGGTGTGAGTGGTGAGCTTAATCTTTTCACTAAATATTTTCCCACACTCTACACATTCATATTTTACCACCACTATGTGTCTGGGTGTGAGCGGTGAGCTTAATCTTTTCACTAAATATTTTCCCACACTCTAGACATTCATAATTTTAGCACTACTGTGTGTCTGGGTGTGAGTGGTGAGCTTAATCTTTTCACTAAATATTTCCCCACACTCTACACATTCATATTTTAGCACCACTATGTCTGAGAGTGTGTGTGGTGAGGTTAAATCTGCTATCAAATCATTTACCACACTCTAGACATTCATAAGTTTAGCACCACTGTGTGTCTGGGTGTGTGTGGTGAGGTTAAATCTGCTATCAAATCATTTCCCACACTCTAGACATTCATAATTTTAGCATCACTGGTTCTGGGTGTGTGTGGTGAGGTTAAATCTGCTATCAAATCATTTACCACACTCTAGACATTCATAATTTTAGCACCACTATGTGTCTGGGTGTGAGCGGTGAGCTTAATCTTTTCACTAAATATTTCCCCACACTCTAGATATTCATATTTTAGCACTACTGTGTGTCTGGGTGTGAGCGGTGAGCTTAATCTTTTCACTAAATATTTTCCCACACTCTACACATTCATAATTTTAGCTTCACTGGTTCTGGGAGTGAGTGGTGAGCTTAATCTTTTCACTAAATATTTCCCCACACTCTACACATTCATATTTTAGCACCACTATGTCTCAGAGTGTGTGTGGTGAGGTTAAATCTGTTATCAAATCATTTACCACACTCTAGACATTCATATTTTAGCACCACTATGTGTCAGATTGTGTGTGGTGAGGTTAAATCTGTTATCAAATCATTTACCACACTCTAGACATTCATATTTTAGCACCACTGTGTGTCAGAGTGTGTGTGGTGAGGTTAAAGCTTCTATCAAATCTTCTCTCACACTCTACACATTTATAAATCGTACAAATTGATGCAAAGATGACGTAATACACTTTCCATGGACACGAAATATTAAGAAGCTATTGATAAGGAAAGCAAAGCCATCTTACAAACAGGCAAAAATGACGCCAATACACTCGAAATATTAACCCCTTGAGGCCCAGAACGTAATTTCCTTTGTATTTTGGGTACCATAAGATGATTTTTGTGCATATGAACAAAATTTTATAGATATGACCTGTTTAGTATCCTTCTCCACTAGCTAATTTGGCATATGAAGCTACTTTTCGTAATTTAATGGCTAATAACAGACGATTTTATATATTAATGGAAAGATCTGGGCTTGAAGGGGTTAAGAAACTATTGATAAGGAGAGGGATACCAGTTACTTATAGACAATACTGGTTTAGAACACGACACAGTTAACAGGAGTGCCCCAGGACGGTAAATTTGTCCCATAATATTTAACAAAACCGAAATAAATGGTAATAAATAGCCTATGATAAATGGTAATAAATAGCCTATGATAAATAATAATAAATAGCCTAGGATAAATAATGATAAATAGCCTATGTAATAAAAGCATAAATAGCCTATGATAAATAATGATAAATAGCCTATGTAATAAAAGCATAAATAGCCTATGATAAATCTGAAGAAGACATTACTTTACACCTAAAACAAAACCTTATGTAACACTTACGTCATCATAGAGGTGTCACGTCATCATAGAGGTGTCACGTCATCTCATTAGTGAATCTCAGGTAACATGGACGCATCATAACACCTGGAAATATAAAGGTAATGGTTACTTAGTGTTTGTTATTTATTATGTTATCAATAAGTGTCATTACCGTTATCATTACTGAGTGTTGTCATTACTAGAATTATCAATATCATTATTAGTTTTAGTAGTAATGGGAGTTGTAATAGTAGTAGTAGTGGTGGTGGTAGTGGTAGTGGTAGTAGTAGTAGTAGTAGTAGTAGTAGTAGTAGTAACAGTGGAAGAAGCACTACTACTTTTACTACTACTACTACTACTACTACTACCACTACTACTACTACTACTACTACTATTACTACTACTGCTACTACTACTACTACTACTACCACCACTACTACTACTACTACTACCACCACCACCACCACTACTACTACTACTACCACTACTACTACTACTACTACTACTACTACCACCACTACTACTACTACTGCTACTACTACCACCACTACTACTAGTACTACTACTACTACCACCACTACTACTACTACCACCACTACTACTGCTAAAAAGTGCATTCAAGGTCTCTCATTTCAACCCCTCAAAAAAGTTACATTTCAGAGATATGAATATTAAACGGACAAAAAAACACAAAGGAATTAACATCCACATCCACACACAAAACGAGCTGCGACCATCCACTAATCATCCATCTAATCCACCAGTCCATTCATCCGTCCACACACACACACACACACACACACACACACACACACACACACACACACACACACACACACACACACACACACACACACACACACACACACACACACACACACACACACACACACACTAAATCACAAACAAAGCAATATTTCATATGTTAACAGAAACAGACAGAGCAAGAGATGTACATGAAAACATATTTACAGACAGATATACAGACAGACAGACAGACAGACAGACAGAGTCCCCAGAAAACATATATACAGACACAGACAGACAGATAGACATGCAAACAGACAGATAGACAGACAGACAGATATACAGACAACAGACAGACAGAAGACAGATAGATAAACAGACAGATAAACAGATATACATGCAAACACAGACAGACAGACAGACAGACAGACAGACAGACAGACAGAACAGACAGACAGACAGACAGACAGACAGACAGACAGAGACACAGACAACAGACAGACAGACAAGAAACGACAGACAGACAGGATCAGACAGACAGACAGACATGACAGACAGACAGACAGATACAGATAAGGGCAGAAGACGAGGTGAGAATAATATATTATAGAAAAATAAAGCATACATAGCCTATTGATAAATGATAATAATTAGCCAATGATAATTAAGATAAAGCTTGATAAATAAATAATAAATGCAGATGATAAATGTAATAATAGCCTATGATGAATGATAATAATAGCCTATGATAATAATAATGATAGGCCTAATGATAAATACTAATAAAATAGCCTGTGATAATAAATAAAAATATCCTATGATAAATAATAATCACTAGCCCTATGTAAATTATAATAAATATCCTATGAAAAATTTTTTTTTTTATGGAAATACTATAAATGCCTTTGATAAATTGATAATAATAGCCTATGATAAAATATTAATAATAGCTATGATAATATAATATAGCCTAATGATAATATAATTTCTAGTTCTCTTCTTACCTCTACGTTTCATTGGCTAAATGATAATAAATAGCTATGATAAATAATAATAATACCTATGAAGCATAATGATAATACCTATGATAAATAATAAATAAATAGCCGTATGATAATTAATAATGACTTACGATATAATAATAAATAGCCTATGATCAATTCATAATAAATAGCCATGATAAATGATATAAATAAGCTCTATGATTAATATCACTAATAGCCTATGTATAACTAATAATAGATAGTCCTATGATAAATTAATAATGGAAAAATAGCCTATGATAAATGATAATAATAGCCTATGTAAAGAATGATAGATAGCCTATGTATACAAGAATAAATGCCTTTGAGAATGATAATAAATATCCTATTATAAATATATAATTAGACTATATAATAGTAATAATTACCTTCTGATAAATTAATAATAAATAGCCTATGAATAGAATAGATAATAATAGCGCTATGATAATAATATCATGCCTATGATAAATAATAAGAATAGCTTTGATACATAATAAGACATAGCTATGATTGACATAATAATAATGCCTATGATAAATGATAATAAAAAGCCTATGATAAATGATAATAAATAGCAGATGAATAATTGATACAATAGCCCCTATACTAAATAATAATAAATAGCCTTGTAATAATAAGCTAAATATCCATAGATAGCTGATAATACATACTTGACCCCTAAACAAAACCTTATTAACACTACGTCATCTAAGAGTTGTCCCGTCTCTAAGAGTGTCACGTCATCTAAGAGGTGTCACGTCATCTACGATGTGTCACGTCGCATCTAAGAGGTTCACGTAATCATAGAGGTGTCACGTCATCTAGGATGTGTCACTGTCATCATAGAGGTGGCCACGTCATCATAGAGATTAACGTCATCTAGAGGGGTCACGTCATCATCGAGGTGTCACTCCTCTAGAGGTGTCAACGTCATCATAGAGTTGGTCACTCATCTACTAAGAGAGTTGTCACAGTCATCATAAGGTGTCACGTCATTCATAGATGTGTCACGTCATCAGAGAGTGTCACGTCATCTAAGAGGTGTCCTTCATCCATAGGTTCGACGTCTCATAGAGGTGTCCCCTTCATCTAAGAGGTGTTCACATCATCAAGATGATGCCCGTCATCATAGAGGTGTCACGTCATCATAGAGGTGTCACGTCATCATAGAGGTGTCACGTCATCATAGAGGTGTCACGTCATCATAGAGGTGTCACGTCATCATAGAGGTGTCCTCTCATAGAGGTGTCCGTCATCATAGAGGTGTCCGTCACTCGAAGAGTGTCACGTCCTCATATGAGGTTTCACTTCAATCATAGTTGTCACGTCCCTCATAGAGGTGTCACGTCAGCATAGAGGTGCCACGTCTCATAGAGGTGTCACGTCATCATAGAGGTGTCATCACATAGAGGTGTCGCTCATCATAGAGGTGTCACGTCCATCGATAGAGGTGTCACTCATCATAGATGTTGTGCACGTCATCACAGAGGTGTCCACTACTCATAGGGTTGTCACGTCATCATAAGTGGTGTCCCACGTCACATTAGAGGTGTCACGTTCCATCTAGAGGTGTCACGTCATCTAGAGGTGTCACGTCATCAAAAGAGGTGTCACTCCTCATAGATGTCCACGTCATCATAGTAGGTTGTCACGTCATCATAGAGGTTCCACGTCAATCATAGAGGTGTCACGTCATCATGAGGTCCACGTCATCATAGGGTTGTCCGTCAGCATAGAGGTGTCACGTCCATCATAGAGGTGCCTACTCATCATAGAGGTTGGTCACGTCATCATAGAGGTGTCACGTCATCACTAGAGGTGTCACTTCCATCATAGAGGTGTCACGTCATCTAAGAGGTCCACGTCATCAAGAGGTCTAAATGCCCGTCATCTCATTATGAATCCCTCGGTCACTTGCGACGCATCACAACACCTGGATATAAAGGTAATGTTTACTTAATGTTTGTGTTATTTATCATGTTGATCAATAAGTGTCATTACCGTTATCATTACTGAGTGTTTGTCATTACTAGAATTATCAATATCATTTTAATTTTTTAGTAGTAATGGGAGTTTTAAGTATAGTAGTGTGGTGGTGGTAGGAGTAGTAGTAGTAGTATGGTAGTAGAGTAAGTGCTAGTAGTATTATTAGGAGAGTAGTAAAGTCGTAGTAGTAGTAGTAGTAGTAGTCAAGTGGAAGAAGCACTATACTATTTTTTACTACTACTGCTTACTACTCCTACCACTACTAACTATTACTGCTACTACTACCACCCACTACTACTACCACTACCCTACTACTACGCTACTACTACTACCGACCACTACTACTGCTAAAATGCATTTAAGGGTCTCTCATTTCACAACCCTTCGAAAAAGTTCCATTTCAAGATATAATATTACGGACAAAAAAAAAAACCAAAGGAATTAACATCCCACAGCCACACACAAACGGCTGCGACAACTCCACATCAGCCATCTAATCCACCTATTCCTTCATCCGTCGACACAACACACACACACACAGACCACAAACACACACCACACACCACCCACACACACCACCTAATTAACAAACAAGCAATTTCAATATGTTAACTAGAAACAGACAGAGCAAGAGATGTACTATGAACACAATTTACGACAGATAAACAGACGACAGACGACAGACAGACAGACAGCAGACAGACAGACAGCAACAGACATATTCCCTCAGAAACATATATACATACCAGACATAAAAGGTAGACATGTCAAACAGACAGATAGACTACATACCAGCAGACAGACCGAGAAAGACAGACGATAGATAAACTAGACAGAAACAGATATAACAATGCAACACAGACAGACAGACAGACAGACAGAACGATACAGACAGACATACAGACCAGAGCAGACAGACAGACAGACAGACCAAACGACAGACACGGACAGACAGACGACAGACAGACATACAGCAGACAGACAGACAGACACAGAACAGACAATCAGACAAGACAGTGCGACATGCAGACAGGCAGACAGACCAAACGGGCGACAGACATACAGACAGACCGACAGACAGCAGACAGACAACAGACAGACAGACAGACAGACGACGATACAGACAACTAAACAGACATACAGACACAGACAGACAGATTACAGACAGAACAGACAGAACAGATCAGCATACAGACAGAATACACGACAAACAACAGAACACAGACAGAAAGACAGGCAGACAGACAGACAGACAGAAAGACAGACAGACAGACAGACAGACAGAACAGACGACGGATAGAACAGACAGACAACAGACATACGACAGACAGCCAGACCAGACAGACAGACAGACAGACAGACAACTTATTGTATTGTAGGTTCTAAATTAAAATTCAAAAAATTAAAAAACATAGACAGAATAAAGACAGACAGCAGACAGACAGACCAGACAGACAGACAGACAGACAGACCGAACAGTACAGACAGACAGACAACAGAACAGACAAGAACGGCACCATACAGAGACCAGACATAACGACAGACAGAAATACATACGACAGCAACATACGAGCATTACAGACAAGACAGACCATACAGACAGACAGGCATACGAGACCATGACAGAACAGTACAGCAGACCGACAGACAGACAGACAGACCAGAACAGACATAGGCTACAGACGAGACAGACAATACAGACAGACATACAGGCTACAGACAGACAGACATACAGACGACCCCGGCTAACACGCCATAATGTCAGGCAGCAAGCGTACAAAATGACCAGCATAATTCCCCCTCGCTTAATGAATGCCCTTGTTTTCTCTTAAAAATTTATGTTTTTGTCATATTTTTGGCAGAAGGAAGAGATAGAGGAGAGAGTAGAGATAGAGAGAGAGAGAAGAGAGAGAGAGAGAGAGAGAGAGGAGTAGATAGAGAGAGAGAGAAGAGAGAGGAGAGAGGAGAGAAGAGAGAAGAGAGATAGATGACAGGATAAAAAAGGTGATAAAAGGAGAGAAAGCGAAAAGAGAGAGAAGTAGAGAGAGATAAAGAGCTGAGATAGAGAGAGAGGCGATTATCGAGAGACGAAATAGAGATAAGTCGATATGCTAGATATGACAGAGGAGAGAGAGCGCAAATCAGACCGAACAAAAGGGAAAAAAATTTGGGAAAGCGATAAAAAGAGAGCAAGAGAAGGATAAAGAGCGAGAGATGGAGAGAGCGAAGAGCAGATACGATAGGAGCGAGAGAGAGATAGATGATGATATCTGATATATAGATAGAGATATAGAGAGAGAGAGAGAGAGAGGAGAGAGAGTAAGAGAGAGAGAGAGAGAGAGAGAGGAAGGAGGAGAGATAGAGAGAGAGAACTCAGCCAGAATAAATAGAAAAAAAAGGGGAAAAGGAGTAGAGATAGAGAATAGATAGAGAGAGAGAATAGAGAGAAGAGGCGAGAAGACCGAGAGAGAGAGAGAAGGGAGGCGAGATAGATACAGAGACAGAACAGAGACGAGAGAGAGACGAGAGTTATAAGAGGATAAGAGGGAGAGGAAGAGAGAGAGAGAGAGAGTCGACAAGTTTAAAATTATGCACCGCAAGACGAGATAAATAGCAAAATACTTGTTGGAATCAGAGAGAGAAATGGAGAGAGAAGGGAAATAACAATCTAGCATGAGAGAGAGAGAATTTCCACCATCTCTTTCCTTCAAAATGGGCTATTCAGGGGACTTAACCAAACGCCCTCTTTTCCCCTCTTTTCTTCTCCCTATTTCCTTCTTTATTTTTATTTCTCCTTCTCCCCTCTTCGCTCCCATAAAAATATATCCACGTATATTTATTTTGGCTTTAACATTTTGCTCCTCTCTTTCTCTTCCATTCGTTATTCCCTCCTCCTCCTCCTCTTCCTCCTCCTCCTCCTCCTCCTCCTCCTCCTCCTCGTCCTCGTCCTCGTCCTCCTCCTCCTCCTTCTCCTTTTCCATTCGTTATTCCCTCCTCCTCCTCCTCCTTCTCCTTTTCCTCTTCCTCTTCCTCCTCCTCCTCCTCCGGCTACAAAAGAAAATAATTAGGATCATTACAATTCGGCTACTTTGATCATAACTCACCCTTTCATTTAAGAATATTACATCTTGAAATTATGGACATCCAACAAAAATTACAGATTGGAATATATAGACACAAATTGTTACTGGTGGTCATTATATTTACCCTTGCTCCCTCACATAACTACGCACCGCAACTGTTAACGCCTCCGTGTACCACAACTTAACCTGACAGTTTTTCAACACTCACTAGCCTACTCTGGTCCCAAGATATGGAATAAATACCCGACTCTGTTAAGACCCGACCAACATTAGGTTCATTTAAAAGGCAATACACAAAGATATTTATTGTCCCCATACTGACAAGATTTTTTTCTTATTTGTTCTAATATTTGTTTCGAATATATTTCTTCTAATGATGGTCATGTGATTTATTATATTGCCAACATAATTTTAATTAGCATCTACAAATGAATTTTTTGAGCAATTGTCTGATGTATTTCTCCTGCTTTTTGTTTTTGTTTTGTTGTTTTGTGTTTTGTTTAACCTTGTTTTTTCTAGTTTTTCTTTGTTTTTCTTTTTTTTCTTTTTTTTTTTCTTCTTTTATGTAATTGCTACCTGACGTCCTAGGAATAAACTTGTTATAAACTACAAGCTGCCCCGATCTCCGGATTCTTCTATGGGCTGCTTACAAAAATTATGTTATAAATTTATTAACGTCATGTATTTGTATGGTAACATATTAAGTGTTTCAAGTGTTCACACGTTTTCCTCCGTTTTCCCATTCTTATTCCCGCCTCCTCCTCCTCCTCCCCTCCTCCTCCTCCTCGTCCTAGTCCCTCGTCTCCTCCTCCTCCTCCTTAATCCTTTTCCATTCGTTTTTCCCTCCTCCCCTCCTCCCATTCGTTATTCCTCCGCCCAATCCTCCTCCTCCTCTCTCCTCCTCGTCCTCGTCCTCTCCTCGTCCTCGTCCTCTTCCTCCTCCTCCTCTCTTTCCTCGTCCTCCTCCTCCTCCCCTCCTCGTCCTTTTCCTCTTCCTCCTTCCTCTTCCTTCTCCCTCCTCCTCCTCATTTTCATTCTTTTATTCCCTCCTCACTCCTCCTCCTCCTCTTCCTCGTACTCCTCCTCGTCCTCTTCCTCTTCCTCCTACTCATATCCTCCTCCTTCCTCCTCCTCCTCTTCCTCGTCCTCGGTCCTCGTCCTCGTCCTCGTTCCTCGTCCCCTCCTCTCTCCTCTTCCTCGTCCTCGGTCCTCGTCCGCCTCCTCCTCCTCCTCCGTCCTTCTCCTCCTCCTTTCCATTCGTTATTTCCCTCCTCCTCATCTTCCTCGTCCTCGTCCCTCCTCCTCGTCCTCGTCCTCGTCCTCGTCCTCCGTCCTCCTGCTTCCTGCCTCCTCCTTCCTTCCTTCCTCCTTCCTTCCCTCCTCCTCCTTCCTTCCTTTCTTTCCTTTCTTTCTTTCTTTCTTCCTTCCTTCTTCCTTCCTTCCTCTTCCTCCATACCTCCTCCTCCTCGCTCTTCCCTCCCCTCCTCCTCCATCTTCCTCCTCCTCCTCCTGCCTCCTCATAGAACTTCAGACATCATTAATTTTTTCACTAACTTCAATTTTCTATTCGAGGGGACACATTTGAAATTGAAATGGCGAGATCTCAAGAAAATAAACTCTCTCTACTCTCTCTCTTCCAGTCTCTCTCACTCGTCTCTCTCTCCTCTCTCTCTCTCTTCTCTCTCTCCTCTCCTCTCTCTACTCCTCGTCTCTCCTCTCTCTGCTCTCTCTCTCTCTCTCTACTCACTCTCTCTCTCTCCTCTTCTCTCTAATCCTCATACTCGCTCTCTCTCTCTCTCATGGCCTCTTTGTATTCCTATATTTTCTTGTTTTTCCTTTCTTCTTTCTTTCCTCTTTCTACACGTGCATCTTGTAGTTTCCTTATTGTCCTTATGTTTCCCTCTCTCCTCTCTCTCATCTCTCTCTCCTCTCTCCTTCGGTCTCTCTCCTCTCTCTCTCTCTATTCTCCTCTCTCTCTCTGTTATGCATGCGAGGGTAAAAGCGAAGCACACAAACCGGACTAATTAATTAACACCTTCAAAAGCACTGGCACTTGTCTCTACAACATACGTTTTATCTGACACCTGCTGACATACACACCACACACACACACACACACACACACACACACACACACACACACACACACACACACATACACACACACACACACACACACCACACACACATCTTTCTTTCCACTTTTTCCTCCGTTTCCCCTCACGTCCTTCCCTCTCTCCCATATGCCCCCTCTTCCCCTTCACCTCCTCCCCCCTTCCCTTCCCTTCCCCCATCCTTTCCCCCTTCCTTTTTGCCCATCCTCCCCCCTTTTTCCCTCCCTTGAACCTCCCCTTTCCCTCCTGAACCCCCTTTCTTCCTCCTGAACCCCCCTTTTCCCCTCCTCCCCCATTTCCCCTCCCTGACCCCCCATTTCCCCTCCTGAACCCCCCTTTCTCCTCCTGAACCCCCCTTTCCCCTCCTCCACCCCCTTTCCCCTCCTGAACCCCCCCTTTCCCCTCCTGAACCCCCCTTTCCCCTCCTGAAACCCCCCTTTCCCCTCCTGAACCCCCTTTCCCCTCCTGAACCCCCCTTTCTCCTCCTGAACCCCCCTTTCCCTCCCTCCCCCCTTTCCCCTCCTGAACCCCCCTTTCCCCTCCTGAACCCCCCCTTTCCCCTCCTGAACCCCCCTTTCCCCTCCTCCCCCCTTTCCCCTCCTGAACCCCCCTTTCCCCTCCTGAAACCCCCCCTTTCCCCTCCTGAACCCCCCCTTTCCCCTCCTGAACCCCCTTTCCCCTCCTGAACCCCCCCTTTCCCCTCCTGAACCCCCCTTTCCCCTCCTGAACCCCCCTTTCCCCTCCTGAACCCCCCTTTCCCCTCCTGAACCCCCCCTTTCCCCTCCTGAACCCCCCTTTCCCCTCCTGAACCCCCCTTTCCCCTCCTGAACCCCCCTTTCCCCTCCTGAACCCCCCTTTCCCTCCTGAACCCCCATTTCCCTCCTGAACCCCCATTTCCCCTCCTGAACCCCCATTTCCCTCCTCAACCCCCATTTCCCCTCCTCAACCCCCATTTCCCCTCCTCAACCCCCATTTCCCCTCCTGACCCCCCTATTTCCCCTCCTGCCCCCCCTTTCCCCCCTCCCACCCACCCCCCCGTCTGGCTCTCCTGAGGACAAAATCGATACAAAAATGTCCAAACGTGTTCCATACCAGACACATTTTGACCTAAACTTTCTCCCATAACTTTTTTTCCCCAGCTTTTAAAAGTTTGTTCCAGACTTTTATCTTTTTTTTTTTTTTTTTTCATAATATTTTCTGTTGTTGTTCTTTTTTTTTTTTTGCATAATATTTTCTGTTGTTGTTGTTCTTTTTTTTTTTTTTGTGCTTGCTAACTTAACTCTGCTTCCTATTTATTTATTTATTTATTATTATTTTATTTATTTTTTGTTGGGGTCACTTGGTTTTTTTTGGTTCACTCTTTTTGGTTTCATTGTTTTTTTATGTTTAAAAAAATATTTACATAAAAAAGAAAAAAAAAAAAAAGAGGAAGGCGATAGAGCATCAAAAATGAAGAAAAAGTAAAACAAGGAAAAAAAACACAAGAAAATGAAGAAAAATAGGAAGAGGAGGAACAACAACAACAACAACAACAACAACAACAACAACAACAACAACAACAACAACAACAACAACAACAACAACAACAACAACAACAACAACAACAACAAACACACTTTTTCCCTTTAATATACAACCAGAAGATAACAACAACAACAACAACAACAACAACAACAACAACAACAACAACTACAACAAACACACTTTTTCCCTTTAATATACTAATATACAACCACAGAACAACAACAACAACAACAACAACAACAACAACCACAACAACAACAACAACAACAACCACCACAACAACAACAACAACAAAACAACAACAAACAAACACACATTTTCCCTTCAATACACAACCAGAACACGATAAGAACACGACACAACAGGTTTGAAACATGTTACGGACAAAATCTGACCAAAGCGACGGACCACATTAGGAAGGCGAGTGGAGAGAAGTGCCTCCGAGACCACATGGAGGAGGAGAGGAGAGAGAGAGATGGAGAGAGAGGAAAAGAGAGAGCGAGGAGGATGGGAGGGAGGGGGAGAGAGAGGGGAGAGAGAGAGGGAGAGAGAGGAGGAGAGGGAGAGAGAGGAGAAGAGGGAGGAGGATGAGAGAGAGAGAGGAGAGAGAGACGAGAGAAAAGAGAAATGTGAGGAGAAAAAAAAATGGAAAAATATGTGAAGAGGATTGTTGTTGTTTTTTGTCTCTCTCTCTCTCAAAAATAAACGACAAGTTATACAAATAAGAAAAGTATCCAAAAACCACACGTTTCCATTTTACTTCTCTCTCTCTCTCTCTCTCTCTCTCTCTCTCTCTCTCTCCTCTCTCTCTCTCTCTCTCTCTCTCTCTCTTCATTATTCACCCAGCTAGGCAGATACGCACGACACACGCAATGAATAATTTCTCGGATCCCTCGCTAGTGTATAGTGAATGAGAGAGAGAGAGAGAGAGGCAGGAGGAGAGATGAGAGAGAGAAGGAGACGAGAGGAGAGAGAGTGAGAGAGAGAGAGAGAGAGAGAAGGGGAGAGGATGAGAGAGGAGAGGGAGAGAGAGAGAAGAGAGAGAGAGAGAGAGAGAGGCTGCTTTTCAATTCATCATACATTTCTCTCGACTGTTTTATAATTTCTTCACCCCAAAAAATTATTCATTCATCACATTTTTACATTTTTATTCATTCATACAATAGGGTTTTTAATTTGTCAATGAAAATGCATATATTCTCTCTCTCTCTCTCTCTCTCTCTCTCTCTCTCTCTCTCTCTCTCTCTCTCTCTCTCTCTCTCTCTCTCTCTCTCTCTCTCTCCGAACAATAAAGTTTCTTTCTCAATCGTCTTTCTATTCCTATCTCACTCACTCACTCACTCACTCTCTCTCACTCAATCTTTCTTTCTCTCTCTCTCTTTCTTTCTTTCTGCCTCTCACGATTTTCTCCTCTTTCTCCTACTCTTCCTCAACATTCTTTTCTTCTTTTATTTTCCCCTTTTCTATTCTTCTTTTATTTTCCACTTTTTCTTCTTTTATTTTCCCCTTTTATTTTATTTTCCCCTTTTCTTCTTTTTTCCCCTTTTCTTCTTTTATTGTCCCCCTTTTTTTCTTTTATTTTCCCCTTTTTTTTTTCTCTTTTATTTTCCCCTTTTCTTCTTTTATTTCCCCTTTTTTCTTCTTTTATTTTCCCTTTACTTCTTTTATTTTCCCCTTTTTTCTTTATTTTCCCATTTTTTTCATTTTAAATTTTTTTTTTTTGTCTAAACTCATTTTCTCTTTTCTTCTCTCTTTTCTTCTTCTTTTTTTCCCCC
>JACEEZ010000488.1:25000-30000 GCA_016584305.1 Chionoecetes opilio
ACCTTTCCCTCAGCATTATATATTTTCTAGACCTTTCCCTCAGCATTATATATTTTCTAGACCTTTCCCTTAGCATTTTATATTTTCTAGACCTTTCCTGTAGCATTATATATTTTCTAGACCTTTCCCTCAGCATTATATATTTTCTAGACCTTTCCCTCAGCATTATATATTTTCTAGACCTTTCCCTCAGCATTATATATTTCCTAGACCTTTCCCTCAGCATTATATATTTTCTAGACCTTTCCCTCAGCATTATATATTTTCTAGACCTTTCCCTCAGCATTATATATTTTCTAGACCTTTCCCTCAGCATTATATATTTCCTAGACCTTTCCCTCAGCATTATATATTTTCTAGACCTTTCCCTCAGCATTATATTTTTTCTAGACCTTTCCTGTAGCATTATATATTTTCTAGACCTTTCCCTTAGCATTATATATTTTCTAGACCTTTTCTTCAGCATTATATATTTTCTAGACCTTTCCCTCAGCATTATATATTTCCTAGACCTTTCCCTTAGCATTATATATTTCCTAGACCTTTCCCTTAGCATTATATATTTTCTAGACCTTTCCCTTAGCATTATATATTTTCTAGACCTTTCCCTCAGCATTATATATTTTCTAGACCTTTCCTTTAGCATTATATATTTTCTAGACCTTTCCCTTAGCATTATATATTTTCTAGACCTTTCCCTTAGCATTATATATTTTCTAGACCTTTTCCTTAGCATTATATATTTTCTAGACCTTTCCTTCAGCATTATATATTTTCTAGACCTTTCCCTCAGCATTATATATTTTCTAGACCTTTCCCTCAGCATTATATATTTTCTAGACCTTTCCCTTAGCATTATATATTTTCTAGACCTTTCCTTCAGCATTATATATTTTCTAGACCTTTCCTTCAGCATTATATATTTTCTAGACCTTTCCCTCAGCATTATATATTTTCTAGACCTTTCCCTCAGCATTATATATTTTCTAGACCTTTCCCTCAGCATTATATATTTTCTAGACCTTTCCTTCAGCATTATATATTTTCTAGACCTTTCCTGTAGCATTATATATTTTCTAGACCTTTCCTTCAGCATTATATATTTTCTAGACCTTTCCCTCAGCATTATATATTTTCTAGACCTTTCCTTCAGCATTATATATTTTCTAGACCTTTCCCTCAGCATTATATATTTTCTAGACCTTTCCCTCAGCATTATATATTTTCTAGACCTTTCCCTTAGCATTATATATTTTCTAGACCTTTCCCTTAGCATTATATATTTTCTAGACCTTTCCCTCAGCATTATATATTTTCTAGACCTTTCCCTCAGCATTATATATTTTCTAGACCTTTCCCTCAGCATTATATATTTTCTAGACCTTTCCCTCAGCATTATATATTTTCTAGACCTTTCCCATAGCATTATATATTTTCTAGACCTTTCCCTTAGCATTATATATTTTCTAGACCTTTCCCTCAGCATTATATATTTTCTAGACCTTTCCCTCAGCATTATATATTTTCTAGACCTTTCCCTTAGCATTATATATTTTCTAGACCTTTCCTGTAGCATTATATATTTTCTAGACCTTTCCTTTAGCATTATATATTTTCTAGACCTTTCCTTTAGCATTATATATTTTCTAGACCTTTCCCTTAGCATTATATATTTTCTAGACCTTTCCTGTAGCATTATATATTTTCTAGACCTTTCCTTTAGCATTATATATTTTCTAGACCTTTCCTTTAGCATTATATATTTTCTAGACCTTTCCTGTAGCATTATATATTTTCTAGACCTTTCCCATAGCATTATATATTTTCTAGACCTTTCCTTTAGCATTATATATTTTCTAGACCTTTCCTTTAGCATTATATATTTTCTAGACCTTTCCTTTAGCATTATATATTTTCTAGACCTTTCCTTTAGCATTATATATTTTCTAGACCTTTCCTGTAGCATTATATATTTTCTAGACCTTTCCCTTAGCATTATATATTTTCTAGACCTTTCCCTCAGCATTATATATTTTCTAGACCTTTCCCATAGCATTATATATTTTCTAGACCTTTCCCTTAGCATTATATATTTTCTAGACCTTTCCCTTAGCATTATATATTTTCTAGACCTTTCCCTCAGCATTATATATTTTCTAGACCTTTCCCATAGCATTATATATTTTCTAGACCTTTCCCATAGCATTATATATTTTCTAGACCTTTCCCATAGCATTATATATTTTCTAGACCTTTCCCTTAGCATTATATATTTTCTAGACCTTTCCTGTAGCATTATATATTTTCTAGACCTTTCCCTTAGCATTATATATTTTCTAGACCTTTCCCTTAGCATTATATATTTTCTAGCATCTTTCCTATGTGCTTACCTAACATTCTCTCTTCCTTAACTAACACTAACTAACACTAACATTAACACTAACCGACACTAACACTTCCTTAACTAACACTAACATTAACACTAACTAACACTAACACTTCCTTAACTAACACTTCCTTAACTAACACTTCCTTAACTAACACTAACACTAACACTTCCTTAACTAACACTTCCTTAACTAACACTAACACTAACACTTCCTTAACTAACACTTCCTTAACTAACACTAACACTCACTTAACTAACACTTAACACTAACTAACACTAACACTTCCTTAACTAACACTTCCTTAACTAACACTTCCTTAACTAACACTTCCTTAACTAACACTTCCTTAACTAACACTTAACACTAACTAACACTAACACTTCCTTAACTAACACTTCCTTAACTAACACTTCCTTAACTAACACTTCCTTAACTAACACTTCCTTAACTAACACTAACACTAACACTAACACTTCCTTAACTAACACTTCCTTAACTAACACTAACACTAACTAACACTAACACTAACACTTCCTTAACTAACACTAACACTAACTAACACTAACACTAACACTTCCTTAACTAACACTAACTAACACTAACACTTCCTTAACTAACACACTAACTCTCCCTAACAACTACTTACTGTTTCCTCCCAACTAGTAATTCCGGAACAACCTTTTTCCACATCACATATTTTGTAAGCATTTCCGCATTATTTCTTGTCTTAGTAAAGGTGAACTCTCTCTCTCTCTCTCTCTCTCTCTCTCTCTCTCTCTCTCTCTCTCTCTCTCTCTCTCTCTCTCTCTCTCTCTCTCTCTCTCCTACCCTTTATTCTACCGTCTCTCTCTTATACCTCCCTTCCTTCTATCCCCCCTTCCTTCCCCCCCTTTCCCCCCCCCCTCCCCCCCACTCCCCCCCTTTAACCCCCTCCCCCCCCTCCCCTCACACCACCACCACCACACCACCACCACCACCACCACACCACCACACCCACCACCACCACACCACCACCACCACCACCACACCACCACCACCACCCACCACCACCACCACCACCACCACCACCACCACCACCACCACACCACCACCCACCACCCACCACCACCACCCCACCACCACCACCACACCACCACCACCACCACACCACCACCACCACCACCACCACCACCACACACCACCACCACCACCACCACCACCACCACCACCCAACACCACCACCACCACCACACCACCACACCACCACCACCACCACCACCACACACCACCACACCACACCACCACCACACCACCACACCACCACCACCACCACCACCACCACCACCACCACCACCACCACCACCACCACACCACCACACCACCACCACCACCACCACCACCACCACCACACCACCACCACCACCACACCACACCACCACCACACCACCACACACCACCACCACCACCACACCACCACACCACCACCACCACACACCACACCCACCACACCACACCACCACCACCACACCACAACACCCACACAACCACCCCACACCACCACAACCCACACCACCACACCACCACCACCACCACAACACCACCACCACACCACCACCCCACCTCTATCAGAATTTTCACTAACCTTTGCACTTCGATGAAAAAGAGTCTTGGGGAGTTCCATTGCGTTCTTAAGATGGAGGAGAGAGAGAGAGAGAGAGAGAGAGAGAGAGAGAGAGAGAGAAGAGAGAGAGAGAGACGAGAGAGAGAGAGAGGAGAGAGAGAGAAGAGAGAGAGAGAGAGAGGAGAGAGAGAGGAGGAGGGATGGAGGGGAAGGAGAAGGAGGGAGGAGAGGGAAGGAGGGAAGGAGGGAAGGAGGGGAGGGAAGGAGGGAGGGAAGGAGGGAAGGAGGGAGGAGGAAGGAGGGGAAGGGAAAGGAGGGAAGGAAGGAGGGAAGGAGGGAGGGAAGGAGGGAGGGATGGGAAGGATGGAAGGAAAGGAGGGAGGGAAGGAGGGAAGGAAGGAAGGAGGGAAGGAGGAAGGAGGGAAGGAGGGAGGGAAGGAAGGAAGGAAGGAGGGAAGGAGGGAAGGAGGGAAGGAGGGAGGGAAGGAGGGAAGGAAGGAAGGAGGGAAGGAGGGAGGGAAGGAGGGAGGGAAGGAAGGAGGGAGGGAGGGAGGGAAGGAGGGAAGGAGGGAAGGAAGGAAGGAGGGAGGGAAGGAGGGAAGGAGGGAGGGAGGGAAGGAAGGAGGGAAGGAGGGATGGAGGGAAGGAGGGAAGGAGGGAAGGAAGGAGGGAAGGAAGGAGGGAAGGAAGGAGGGAAGGAGGGAGGGAGGGAAGGAGGAAGAAGGGAGGGAAGGAGGGAAGGAAGGAGGGAGGGAAGGAAGGGAAGGAGGGAAGGAAGGGAGGAATGGAGGGAGGGAGGGAAGGAAGGAAGGAAGGAAGGAAGGAGGATATGCCAGTCGTTGCCCAAAAGTAATCCCTATGATGTTTTGTCCGAGGGAAAATTATCTTGCCGAAGTCTCATCTCTTGAACCCAAAAATATAAAAACAGCCGAAATAAAATAAAGAGGCTGGGTTGCGAGAAAAAAAAATTTATGTGAAAAAATATGAAGGTGTAAATTTATGTAGGGTAA
>JACEEZ010000488.1:35000-40000 GCA_016584305.1 Chionoecetes opilio
AAATTTTCCCAAAACATGAGTTTCAGAGTAGAGGGGGGGGTAGAGGGAGGGGAAGGGGGGCAGGGAGGGGAAAGGGGGGTTAAAATGAGGGGAAGGGGGGTGAAGGGGAAGGAGAAGGGGTGATGGGGGTAGGTAAAGGGGGGGGGGTAAAGGTAGTGAGGGAGTGTTGATTAATTGAAGAAAAAAGGAAGATAAAAGAAAGGAGGAGGAGGAGGAGGAGGAGAGGGAGGAGGAGGGGGAGGAGGAGGAGGAGGAGGAGGAGGAGGAGGAGGAGGAGGAAGAGGAGGAGGAGGAGGAGGGGGAGGAGGAGGAGGAGGAGAAGGAGGAGGAAGAGGAGGAGGAGGAGGAGGAGGAGGGGAGGAGGAGGAGGAGGAGAAGGAGGAGGAAGAGGAGGAGGAGGAGGGAGGAGGAGGAGGGGGAGGAGGAGGGGGTGAAAGGAGGAGGAGGAGGAGGAGGAGGAGGAGGAGGAGACAAAAAATCGTGAGAGGCAGAGAGAGAGGAGAGAGGGGAGAGAGAGAGAGAAAAGAGGAAAAGAGAGAGAGAGAGAGAGAGAGAGAGTAAGAGAGAGAGAGATAGAGTGAGAGAGAAAGATTGAGTGAGAGTAAGTGAGAGAGAGAAAGAAAGAGTAAGAGAGAGAGAGAGAGAGAGAGAGAGAGAGAGTAAGAGAGAGAGATAGAGGAGAGAGAAAGATTGAGTGAGAGTAAGTGAAAAGAGAGAAAGAAAGAGTACGAGAGAGAGGGAGAGAGAGAAAGAGAAAAGGAGACAGAGAGGAAGAGAGAAAAGAGAGAGAGAGAGAGAGGAGAGAGAGGGGGGAGAGAGAATGAGAGAGAGAGAGAGAGAGAGAGGAGAGAGAGAGGAGAGAAGGAGAGAGAGAGAAGGGAGAGAGAGAGAGAGAGAGTGATTAATTGAGTATATGGCAGTGGCGGGAACAGGTGTGAGTTACCTTCCTTTACACCTGTCCCCCATATCCCTAGAGACACCTGACCACCTCTCTCTCTCTCTCTCTCTCTCTCTCTCTCTCTCTCTCTCTCTCTCTTCTTAGCTCGAAAAGTGTAGATTTAAACAAGAAATAGGGAGAAACTGGTTCACAAATAGGGTGGTGAATGATTGGAATGGACTCAGTCGTTAGGTAGTTAGTGCGGTCATTAGAGAGCTTTAAAAGGAGGCTAGATAAATTCATGGATGGGGATGAAAGGTGGATGTAGGTAGTGTTATGTAACAGGAACTACCACGTGTAGGTCTCGCGGCCTCTTGTAGCTTCCTTATTTTCTTATGTTCTTATGTTCTTTTATATTTATTTTTTCACTTATTTTTGGTTCATTTATCTTTTCCATATATTTTTGCCATTTCTTTAGTTTTTTCATATTTTTCCCTTTTTTCCATTATATTTTTTTCCCTTTTTTCATTATATTTTTTTCCCTTTTTTCATTTATATTTTTTCCCTTTTTTCTTATATTTTTTCCCTTTTCATTATCTTTCCCCTTTTTTTTCATTATTTTTTTTATTTTTTTCATATATTTTTGTCCTTTTTTTCATTATATTTTTTTCCCTTTTTTCATTATTTTTTTTCCCTTTTTTCATTATATTTTTTCCCCTTTTTTCATTTATTTTTCCCTTTTTTCATTATATTTTTTTCCTTTTTTTCATTATATTTTTGTCCCTTTTTTCATTATATTTTATCCCTTTTTCATTATATTTTTCCCTTTTTTCATTATATTTTTTCCTTTTTTCATTATATTTTTCCCCTTTTTTCATTATATTTTTCCTTTTTTTTCATTATATTTTATCCCTTTTATTATATTTTCCCCTTTTTTATTATTTTTCCCCTTTTTTCATTAATTTTTTCCTTTTTCATTATATTTTTCCCTTTTTCATTATAGTTTTTCCTTCATTATATTTTTTCCTGTTTCATTATATTTTTCCCTTTTTCATTTATTTTTCCTTTTTTCCTTTTTTTTCCTTTTTTTTTTTTTTTTTTTCATTTTTTTTTTCCCTTTTTTCATTTTTTTTTATTTTTTATTTTTTTTTTTATTTTCCTTTTTTAATATTTTTTTACTATTTCTTTTGCTTTTTTCATTTTTTTGTTTGTTTCTTTTTTTTAAACCCTTTTTATTTTTTTTTAAATACTTTATCTTTTCCAATTTTTACTATTTTTTTTTTTTCAAATTTTTTTTGTTTTCCTTTAAACCCTGGAACCAATTTTCCCAAAAAGTTTTACTACTCTTTTTAAAATTTGGGGCCGGAGAGCTTTAATAGACCCTAACCCAAATTTGCCAAAAAATAACTTCTTAAAATATTTCGGTTGAAAGCTTAATGAGATACAGTATGCTGTAAATAATCTTTAGCTGGAACGTGGCTCGCTGCCACGTTCCAGCCGCAAGAACTGAGGCAAAAGCAAAGGGGCCAGAGGCTGGACGCCTAGACTTGATATACAATACATTTCACAACCTCATTTACAGAAAATGAGACAAAAATTAGCAAGGCGCAAAAAATCATAATTAAAGAAGGGAAAAGACAAGAAAAGGACACTTTGGTTCCCGAGCAGTGTTACTACTGTACAATAGAGGCACGCAGTTATAGCCGTGACCACCCTGTAGCCCTGGGGCCAGATGCTGAGAGTGAGCTAGGGCGCCCTATCCACTAGGGCGCCTGTGGTAAGGCGAAACGCCCTCCCACCGCAATGCTCAGTCGAGATTGCTGCCTTAGTGGCACCGTAAAGGCGCTGAAAACTAAGGCATGGTCGGGACCCTGACTTAGTGAGCTGCTGTGGGCCTTGACGGGACATTCATTTTTCTGTTTATAAAGCAAATACAGCCTTGTTTCAGTTCCTAAAACGTAACAATTGGTGTTTACATATTAATGTGTTGCAAGGTGTGTATGAATTGATCGGCAAGATAATGGGGGCATTATAGGGTGTTATATGCTGGTGATAAGAAATGTTGTGTTGTGTGTTGGTTAGGGGCGGGCGGCGGGCGGCGGCGGCAGGTGCTCCGCCCGCACTAAAATATTGTACTATTATACGGATTATCATACTACCAGATGATATTTAGGACAGCTGAACCTACCATCATCTTCACGAGACATTAGGGCATATCAGGGAATGTATAAAAATTGCTTTAAAAACTATACCTAAAATAAGAAACGAGAGCAAAATGAAATCGTGTATAAACTTTTTTTTCACCTTTTTTATTCATCTTCTCCTTATTCTGGAATGTTGCTTGCATTAAATTTTCACCACGTCCCGGAATCGGCACACCCAAAACGATTATCATGGTGTATGGCACGTCCCAATGAAAAAATATATAAGGGGTTTCAAAACCTGCGTTGAAACGTCAAACTTGTGATGAAACAGCTTTTGGGGGGGTGGGGAGCGGGGTGTATCCTTGCCATAAGTGCTTGGTTAGGGAGGGAGGGACAACATTCCTTGCTTCAGCAGAGACGTGTTCAAGCCTTGTGATTGGTCGAAGCTGCCTAAGCAGCGCTCAGATAGGCAACGTGATTTGCTAGTAGGATTCTCGGACCACGCCCACGCCATAGGCTTTGGAGGTGTAAGGCAGTGCAAAAGCGCCTGAACTTTCGACTGTACATGGGCTTTAGTCGGTGCCTTAGCCGGGCCGTTACAAAAGCGCCTGAAGACGGGTAAGGCGCTCTTTTCGCCTTACCTCTATGGCACTTCTCAGCATCTCCCCCCTGACCCTGGGCAGTATTCCTAAGCCTTACAACAGCCATCGGAAGTTATAAATAACATAAAGGGGGGTCTGGGGCACAGTTAGATCAGGTTTCGTAACCAAAGTCCAGGTTACATAAGTTCATAAGTACATAAGGAGCTACAAGAGCCGTGAGACCTACACGTGGTGGGTTAGTTTGGTCAACTACGTAGGAGATAGGAGGGGAGGGGGCTGGGGGGCGCCGGCCCCTATTTTAGGCCAGGTTACTTAACCAAAGTCCAGGTTAGGCTAGTAAACTAGCGGGGGGATCTGGGGGCGCCTCCCCCTCTGTTAGGTCAGGTTGCGTCACCAATGTGTATGTATTGTATCACTGCAGTGTTACTGCTGACACTTTAAATCCTTCACAATGTCCAACACGTGTTCCATCACAACACAGCCTGTACGCGTGTATTAGTGCACGCAAGGGTGCGTGCTGCAACACGTGTTCCATCACAACACAGCCTGTACGCGTGTATTAGTGCACGCAAGGGTGCGTGCTGCAACACGTGTTCCATCACAACACAGCCTGTACGCGTGTATTAGTGCACGCAAGGGTGCGTGCTGCAACACGTGTTCCATCACAACACAGCCTGTACGCGTGTATTAGTGCACGCAAGGGTGCGTGCTGCACTACTGGCCATGTAGACAGCACGGGGTGTAGGTGTGGTGTGTAGTTATCGTCAAAAAGCTATATTTACAGCAGGAACTTACCGGCAGCTGGGATGCCGCAGCGTCCGTTACCGCCGCGCACCACCATGGCAACACCGAGTTCAGTTCAGTTGTTGGTCGGGAGTCAGGCCTTTTTTACCGGTGTTGAGATGAAATCGGCCCATTTCGGAAATCGTCCCGCGGACGCTTATTTAACCTAAATAACTCTACAAAACCTAACACAAACCTATCATAAACCTAACCTAACCTAAACCAGACCAGACCTAAACAACTTAAATATAACTTAACCTAAACCTAAAAACTATGTTTGGCGATCTGAGGGGCGATCTGATAGAAGTTTTTTAAAGTGGTTCAAGGGATATTATAAAGGCCATGTAGGAAAAGTTCTTACGGCTAGTAACCAGGGTAGAACACGCAGTAACGTACTCAAGCTGGAAAAGCGTAGATATAGAAAGGAAATAAGGAAAAAATGGTTCATAAGTAGGGTGGTAAATGACTGGCATGGACTCAGTCGTCAGGTGGTTAGTGCGGAGTCAATAGGGAGTTTTAAAAGGAGACTAGACAATTTAATGGATGGGGATGAAAGGCAGATGTAGGCTATAGTGTTAAGTAACAGGAACTACC
>JACEEZ010000488.1:45000-50000 GCA_016584305.1 Chionoecetes opilio
GTGGTGGTGGTGGTGGTGGTGGTGATGGTAGTGGTGGTGGTAGTGGTGGTGATTGAAGGTGGTGGTTGGTGGTAGTAGTGGTGGTTGTTGAAGGTAGTGGTAGTGTAGTGGTGGTGCTGGTGGTAGTGGTAGTGGTGGTGGTGGTGGTTGGTGGTAGTAGTAGGGGTGGTGGAAGGGAGTGGTGGTGGTGGTTGTTGAAGGTAGTGGTGGTGAAAAGTGGTAGTGGTGGTAGTAGTGTATCGGTTTATGAGGGGCGACGTTCGGTCATACGTGTCCAGACAAAGTTAACTATACGTACAGTACTGTCGAGTAAAACATAATTTTGTACAAGGTAGTCCAAGTGATTAGCACATACACAATGAGGGCCGAGTGTAAACTGAGACGCACGGGCCTGCCAACATCTTCGGTCGGCTCACCAATCTCCACACAGACCAAACTAGAGTGCGGTATATCAGAGGCTTGTTCGAAGGCAACACGGCGTACGGTTTATCCGAAATTTGGTTTAACGAGGTTCAGTTTATCGAGAGTTTACTGTACTTGCAATATAGCTTTGACAAACCTGATATTCAACCACATCACATGGCATTCACCTAACACCTCAACCACACCCCACACACCATCACCTCCACAACCACACACCACACACCATCACCTCCACAACCACACACCATCACCTCCACAACCACACACCACACCCCATCACCTCCACAACCACACCCCATCACCTCCACAACCACACCCCATCACCTCCACAACCACACACCATCACCTCCACAACCACACACCATCACCTCCACAACCACACACCATCACCTCCACAACCACACACCACACCCCTAACACCACCTCCTCATCCCCAGGTGGTGCTAAATATGAGCTGTGTGGCGGGTGTCAGCTCCTCGGGACAGCTGGTGACACAGGTGGTGGGGGTGTGCGGCCTGGCGTGGGGGCGCGGCGGGGCTCCCCTGCGCACCGCTGCACAGGCCGCTGCATCACAGGCCATCGCGCAGCTGGTCCGGCAGCTGAGTGAGTGTGACGGTGTGTGTGTTGATGATAATAATAATAATAATAATAATAATGATAATAATAATGTCGTATTTTTATCTTCTTCCAACATGTGTCATCTTATATATCTTTCTAATCAATGCTATCCATATTATTATTATTATTATTATTATTATTATTATTATTATTATTATCCTTATCGCCACAGAGGAGGAGAGTGAGGAGCAGGAGAAACTGTACCTCAGAGGGTCCCAAAGGAGGAAGAAGAAGGAAGAGGAGGAGGAGGAGGAGGGCAAGAGGAAGGAAGAAGAAGAGGAGGAGGATTATGACTTCATAGCTCCAGCCTTTGATGAATCTGTTCCTATCATCAACTTTGTCGCTGAGAAGTTGATGGATGTTAAGAGGTGAGGTGGCGGTGGTGGGGGTGGGGGTTGAAGGTAGTGGTGGTGGTGGAAGGGAGTGGTGGTGGTGGTAGGTGGTGGTGGTGGTGGTAGTGTAGTGTGGGTGGTGGTGGGGGTGGTAGTGGTGGTGGTGGTGGTGGTAGTGTGGTGGTGTAGGTAGTGGTGGTTGGTGGTGGTGGTGGTAGTGTAGTGGTGGTGGTGGTGGGGGTGGTTGAAGGGAGTGGTGGTGGTGGTGAAAGGTGGTAGTGTTGGTGGTTGGTGGTAGTGGTGGTAGTAGTGGTGGTGGTTGAAGGTAGTGGTAGTGGTGGTGGTGGTGGTTGAAGGTAGTGTAGTGGTGGTGGTGGTGGTGGTTGAAGGTAGTGGTGGTAGTAGTGGTGGTGGTTGAAGGTTTGTGGTAGTGGTGGTGGTGGTGGTGGTGGTAGTGGTGGTGGTTGGTGGAAGGAGTGGCGGTTGGTGGTGGTGGTAGTGTGGTGGTGGTGGTGGTAGTGTAGTGGTGGTGGTGGTGGTGGTGGTGGTGGTGGAAGGGAGTGGTGGTGGTGGTTGAAGGTAGTGGTGGTGGTGGTAGGTAGTGGTGGTGGTGGTGGTTGAAAGGTGGTAGTGGTAGTGGTGGTGGTTGAAGGTAGTGGTGGTGGTGGTAGGTAGTGGTGGTGGTTGGTGGTTGAAGGTAGTGGTAGTGGTGGTAGTGGTGGTTGAAGGTAGTGGTAGTAGTGTGGTGGTGGTGGT
Organism: Chionoecetes opilio; assembly: GCA_016584305.1. Lineage (NCBI taxonomy): Eukaryota > Metazoa > Arthropoda > Malacostraca > Decapoda > Majidae > Chionoecetes > Chionoecetes opilio. The sequence continues at coordinate 47,130 of JACEEZ010000488.1, forward strand.
GGGGGTGGGGGTGGTGGTGTAGTGGTGGTTGAAGGTAGTGGTGGTGGTGGTGGTAGTAGTATAGTGGTGGTGGTGGTTGGTGGTTGAAGGTAGTGGTAGTGGTGGTGGTTGAAGGTAGTGGTAGTGGTGGTGGTGGTGGTGGTGTAGTGGTGGTGGTGGTGGTTGAAGGTAGTGTAGTAGTGGTGGTGGTGGTGGTAGTGGTGGTGGTTGAAGGTAGTGTAGTGGTAGTAGTGGTGGTGGTAGGTAGTGGTGGTACTTGGTAGTAGTGGTGGTGGTAGGTAGTGGTGGTACTTGGTAGTGATGGTGGTGGAAGGGAGTGGTCTTGGAAACGGGGTAAATTTCCAGATAAACACCCAATTCACTTTGATGGACGAAACTATTTCTTTCTGGTGAGTTTTGATGCGTTCTAAATTAATCTGCTAACCGTTTCTGTCGCAAATCACTTTTTTTTTTTTTTTAATACTGATTCGCAACAAAAGTGATAAAAAAACAAATTGAACCTAACCGAACTTATAACTAACTTGACCTTTACCTAACATAACCTTTACCTAACATAACCTTTACCTAACATAACCTTTACCTAACATAACATAACCTTTACCTAACATAACCTATACCTAACATAACCTTTACCTAACATAACCTTTACCTAACATAACCTTTACCTAACATAACCTTTACCTAACATAACCTATACCTAACATAACCTTTACCTAACATAACCTATACCTAACATAACCTTTACCTAACATAACCTTTACCTAACATAACCTTTACCTAACATAACCTTTACCTAACATAACCTTTACCTAACATAACCTTTACCTAACATAACCTTTACCTAACATAACCTTTACCTAACATAACCTTTACCTAACATAACCTATACCTAACATAACCTTTACCTAACATAACCTTTACCTAACATAACCTTTACCTAACATAACCTTTACCTAACATAACCTTTACCTAACATAACCTATACCTAACATAACCTAACATAACCTTTACCTAACATAACCTATACCTAACATAACCTAACATAACCTTTACCTAACATAACCTATACCTAACATAACCTTTACCTAACATAACCTATACCTAACATAACCTATACCTAACATAACCTATACCTAACATAACCTTTACCTAACATAACCTATACATAACATAACAACATAACATAACATAACATAACCTTTACCTAACCAAAAAAAAAAAAAAAAAAAAAAAATTATTTGCGACAGAAACAGTTAGCAGATTAATTCAAAACTCACCAGAAAAAAGTTGTTTCGTCCACCAAAGTGAATTCCGTGTCAAACTGGAATACTAGCGGAAACAGTGCCCTCAGCCCCTGCCTCCCGTCCCTGCAGGCTCGAGGACAGCAAGAAGGGGGCGGAGATCCCTGCCCTGTACCTGCTGGAGTGCGTCAAGACCCTGCTGGCCTGCCTCGCCCTGCCCGAGACCCTGGCGCACCTGCACAAGCCTTCGGAAGGAGTCTCCTCAACTCCTGCCTCGGGTACGTTTTTTATCATAAGAACATAAGAAAATAAGGAAGCTACAAGAAGCCTAGAGACTTACACGTGGTAGTTTCCGTGCCATCATATTTTGACTGGACGATATCAAGCATATGTTTTATCTTTTATTAGCACCTGTATTTAACCCTAACTGGGGGACAGCGCCCCCTGTGCCCTTCACGCTCTTCACATGCCCAAACCACCGCCATGAGACACAATGAGTGGTGCGGGGAATCCACTGTGGCACTTTGAGATAGCAAAGTGCCGTGGGGCTGTTTTCACATCACATGTAAATTCATCTGTATTTCATGTTATAGGCATTTATAATTCATTTACTCTATCTCTTTGTAGTTATAAACATGCTAAACAATATCCTGTAATAGTTAGATTTCTTGTAGAACATCAAATTAATGAAGAAAAAAAAACCGATTTAAATCAAACAAATCAGATTTCTTTGATTTAGAAAAAAAAAAAAAAAAAAAAACTCTGCTCTCACCTGGCACTTCCACTCCCTAACACCCAAATGCTCTCACCTGGCACTTCCACTCCCTAACACCTAAATGCTCTCACCTGGCACTTCCACTCCCTAACACCCAAATGCTCTCACCAGGCACTTCCACTCCCTAACACCCAAATGCTCTCACCAGGCACTTCCACTCCCTAACACCCAAATGCTCTCACCTGGCACTTCCACTCCCTAACACCCAAATGCTCTCACCTGGCACTTCCACTCCCTAACACCCAAATGCTCTCACCTGGCACTTCCACTCCCTAACACCCAAATGCTCTCACCTGGCACTTCCACTCCCTAACACCCAAATGCTCTCACCTGGCACTTCCACTCCCTAACACCCAAATGCTCTCACCTGGCACTTCCACTCCCTAACACCCAAATGCTCTCACCAGGCACTTCCACTCCCTAACACCCAAATGCTCTCACCTGGCACTTCCACTCCCTAACACCCAAATGCTCTCACCAGGCACTTCCACTCCCTAACACCCAAATGCTCTCACCTGGCACTTCCACTCCCTAACACCCAAATGCTCTCACCTGGCACTTCCACTCCCTAACACCCAAATGCTCTCACCTGGCACTTCCACTCCCTAACACCCAAATGCTCTCACCTGGCACTTCCACTCCCTAACACCCAAATGCTCTCACCTGGCACTTCCACTCCCTAACACACAAATGCTCTCACCTGGCACTTCCACTCCCTAACACCCAAATGCTCTCACCTGGCACTTCCACTCCCTAACACACAAATGCTCTCACCTGGCACTTCCACTCCCTAACACCCAAATGCTCTCACCTGACACTTCCACTCCCTAACACCCAAATGCTCTCACCTGGCAC
>JACEEZ010000488.1:57500-77500 GCA_016584305.1 Chionoecetes opilio
TCTTCGTCATCTTCAATTTCTTCATCTTTTTCATCTTCGTCTTCTTCAATTTCTTCTTCTTTGTCTTCTTCATTTTCTTCATCTTTTTTGTCATCATCATCTTCATTTTCTTCGTCTTTTTCGTCATCATCTTCATTTCTTCTTCAATTTCTTCATTTTCTTCATCTTTTTTGTCTTCATCATCTTCATTTTCGTCATCATTTTCTTCATCTTTTTTGTCTTCATCATCTTCATTTTCTTCATAATTTTCTTCATCTTTTTTGTCTTCATCATCTTCATTTTCGTGATCATTTTCTTCATCTTTTTTGTCTTCATCATCTTCATTTTCTTCATCATTTTCTTCATCTTTTTTGTCTTCATCATCTTCATTTTCGTGATCATTTTCTTCATCTTTTTTGTCTTCATCATCTTCATTTTCTTCATCATTTTCTTCATCTTTTTTGTCTTCATCATCTTCATTTTCTTCATCATTTTCTTCATCTTTTTTGTCTTCATCATCTTCATTTTCTTCATCATTTTCTTCATCTTTTTTGTCTTCATCATCTTCATTTTCTTCATCATTTTCTTCATCTTTTTTGTCTTCATCATCTTCATTTTCGTGATCATTTTCTTCATCTTTTTTGTCTTCATCATCTTCATTTTCGTGATCATTTTCTTCATCTTTTTTGTCTTCATCATCTTCATTTTCTTCATCATTTTCTTCATCTTTTTTGTCTTCATCATCTTCATTTTCGTCATCATTTTCTTTGTCTTCATTTTCTTCATCTTTTTTGTCTTCATCATCTTCATTTCTTCTTCAATTTCTTAATCTTCTTCTTCTTCATCTTCTTCATTTTCTTTGTCAGTTTTTCTTCACTTTGAATTTCTCGAGCATTTTCTTATATCTTGTAGAATTGTTTTCTTATATCTTGCATAAGTGTCTGTAAATCTGTCAGTTAGTATGTCTGTCTGTTTATTTATTTACATATAAATTCCATATAAATTTCTCTTCATATAGATTATAATTGTATATTTCTCTGTACTCATAAATCTCTATCCCCGCCAGTTTAACCAATATCTGGCTCTAGTCAGGCCTCACCTAGACTATGCGGTTCAGTTTTGGTCTCCATATTACAGGAAGGATATAGCCTTCTTAGAAACAGTGCAGAGAAGGATGACCAAAATGATACAAGGGATGCGTAACTTTAGTTATGAGAGGAGATTGAAGTTATTAAAATGACACTCACTCGAGAGACGCAGAGTAAGGGGCGATCTGATAGAAGTTTTTAAGTGGATAAAGGGATTTAATAAAGGAGAGGTAGGAAAAGTTCTTACGGCTTTTAACCAGGGTAGAACAAGAAGTAACGGATTCAAGCTGGAAAAGCATAGATTTAGAAAGGAAATAGGGTAAAACTGGTTCACAAATAGGGTGGTGAATGAATGGCATGGTCTCAGTAGACAGGTAGTTAGTGCGGAGTCATTAGGGAGCTTTAAAGAGGGGCTGGATAGGTTCATGGATGGGGAATTGGGGATGAAAGGTGGATGTAGGTAGTGTTAGGTGACAGGAACTACCACGTGTAGGTCTCGCGGCCTCTTGTAGCTTCCTTATTTTCTTATGTTCTTATGTTCTTATGTACCAAATATTTTACCATTTAATACCAAAATTAACATATAATCAAGCAGCGCGGTGGAGGGGGAATTATATTTGGGTGTGTTCGTCCGCCTCTCTCCCTTCCGAGTCCTTCCTTCCTTCCTAATTACTACCCAAATATACCCTTGAATAAACCATTTTTCTATAATTAAAAAATAAAGACATTTTCTTTTCTTATTTGAGGGGTTTGGCTACTATACGGCAGTTTTTGTTAGGGTTTGGCTAGTATACGGCGGTTTTTGTTAGGGTTTGGCTAGTATACGGAGGTTTTTGTTAGGGTTTGGCTAGTACACGGAGGTTTTTGTTAGGGTTTGGCTAGTATACGGCGGTTTTTGTTAGGGTTTGGCTAGTATACGGAGGTTTTTGTTAGGGTTTGGCTAGTACACGGAGGTTTTTGTTAGGGTTTGGCTAGTACACGGAGGTTTTTGTTAGGGTTTGGCTAGTATACGGAGGTTTTTGTTAGGGTTTGGCTAGTATACGGCGGTTTTTGTTAGGGTTTGGCTAGTATACGGAGGTTTTTGTTAGGGTTTGGCTAGTATACGGAGGTTTTTGTTAGGGTTTGGCTAGTATACGGAGGTTTTTGTTAGGGTTTGGCTAGTATACGGAGGTTTTTGTTAGGGTTTGGCTAGTATACGGAGGTTTTTGTTAGGGTTTGGCTAGTAATACGGAGGTTTTTGTTAGGGTTTGGCTAGTATACGGAGGTTTTTGTTAGGGTTTGGCTAGTATACGGAGGTTTTTGTTAGGGTTTGGCTAGTATACGGAGGTTTTTGTTAGGGTTTGGCTAGTATACGGAGGTTTTTGTTAGGGTTTGGCTAGTATACGGAGGTTTTTGTTAGGGTTTGGCTAGTATACGGAGGTTTTCGTTAGGGTTTGGCTAGTATACGGAGGTTTTCGTTAGGGTTTGGCTAGTATACGGAGGTTTTCGTTAGGGTTTGGCTAGTATACGGAGGTTTTTGTTAGGGTTTGGCTAGTATACGGAGGTTTTTGTTAGGGTTTGGCTAGTATACGGAGGTTTTTCGTTAGGGTTTGGCTAGTATACGGAGGTTTTTGTTAGGGTTTGGCTAGTATACGGAGGTTTTCGTTAGGGTTCGGCGTCAAGGAAAAAGTTGAGAACCACTGTTTCAGATAGACTATAATCACATATTTCTCTGTACAGTAAAACCTCTCATATTGGGACTAATTGGGCCAAGGAGTGGTCCGAGTAATGCAAGGATCCGAATAATGGGGAATATGTATAAAAAAAATTAAAAAAAAAAAAAAAAAATCTAGGTGTATATAATTATATAGCTAGGAAATTTCGACCCCTAAAAAAAAAAAAAAAAAAAAAAAAAAAAAAATCTAGGTGTATATATAGCTAGCTAGGAAATTTCGACCCCCTAAAAAAAGATTAAAAAAATTATAGGTGTATATATAGCTAGGAAATTTCGACCTCTAAAAAAAAAAAAAAAAAAAAAAATAGGTGAATATATAGCTAGGAAATTTCGACCCCCTAAAAAAAGATTAAAAAAATTATAGGTGTATATATAGCTAGGAAATTTCGACCTCTAAAAAAAAAAAAAAAAAAAAAATAGGTGAATATATAGCTAGGAAATTTCGACCCCCTAAAAAAAGATTAAAAAAATTATAGGTGTATATATAGCTAGGAAATTTCGACCTCTAAAAAAAAAAAAAAAAAAAAAAAAAAAAAAAAAATAGGTGTATATATACATAGCTAGGAAATTTCGACCCCTAGGAAAAAAAAAAAAAAAATAATAAGAGTAATGTCAAAGTCCGAATAATGAGGGTCCGACTACGAGAGGTTTTACTGTACTCATAAATGTATCTCTCCCTCTCTCTCTCTCTCTCTCTTCGCCAGTTTGAGTCAGCCAGTGAGGAAGGGGAGCTACAGAAGGAGGAGAGAGAGGCCCTCAGACTCCACCGCCTTAACGAAACACTACAGTCCACATCCAACCTACGCATGGTGGGTATTTATTATTTATATATATACATCTATGCCTATAGCGCGTGTAGGCCGTGAGCTCCAGGGGGGGATGGCAGGCCCTGGAGGTTCACTTGAGGGCTGTGATGGTTGGCCCTGGAGGTTCACTTGAGGGCTGTGATGGTTGGTCCTGGAGGTTCACTTGAGGGCTGTGATGGTTGGCTCTGGAGGTTCACTTGAGGGCTGTGATGGTTGGCTCTGGAGGTTCACTTGAGGGCTGGGATGGTTGGCCCTGGAGGTTCACTTGAGGGCTGGGATGGTTGGCCCTGGAGGTTCACTTGAGGGCTGTGATGGTTGGTCCTGGAGGTTCACTTGAGGGCTGTGATGGTTGGCCCTGGAGGTTCACTTGAGGGCTGGGATGGTTGGCCCTGGAGGTTCACTTGAGGGCTGTGATGGTTGGTCCTGGAGGTTCACTTGAGGGCTGTGATGGTTGGCCCTGGAGGTTCACTTGAGGGCTGTGATGGTTGGCCCTGGAGGTTCACTTGAGGGCTGTGATGGTTGGCCCTGGAGGTTCACTTGAGGGCTGTGATGGTTGGCTCTGGAGGTTCACTTGAGGGCTGTGATGGTAGGCCCTGGAGGTTCACTTGAGGGCTGTGATGGTAGGCTCTGGAGGTTCACTTGAGGGCTGTGATGGTTGCCCTGGAGGTTCACTTGAGGGATGTGATGGTTGGCTCTGGAGGTTCACTTGAGGGCTGGGATGGTTTGCCCTGGAGGTTCACTTGAGGGCTGTGATGGTTGGCCCTGGAGGTTCACTTGAGGGCTGTGATGATTGGCCCTGGAGGTTCACTTGAGGGCTGTGATGGTTGGCCCTGGAGGTTCACTTGAGGCTGTGATGGTTGGCCCTGGAGGTTCACTTGAGGGCTGTGATGGTTGGCCCTGGAGGTTCACTTGAGGGCTGTGATGGTTGGCCCTGGAGGTTCACTTGAGGGCTGTGATGGTTGGCCCTGGAGACACTGTACTAGCCAAAAAAAGATCTATTTTACTTAAACTACAGTTTAGGGACATTAAAACATTGTAATATATTTATTTTTAAACCGACAAATTTGTATTTAAAATATAAAACACACGCACACGCACACACACACACACACACACACACACACACACACACACACACACACACACACACACACACACACACACACAGCACAGTTCACTAGTCACTACTGCATCTCCTCAAGCTCCCCTTCCTCCTCCTCCTCCTCCTCCTCCTCCTCCTCCTCCTCCTCCTCCTCCTCCTCCTCCTCCTCCTCCTCCTCCTCCTCCTCCTCCTCCTCCTCCTCCTCCTCCTCCTCCTCCTCCTCCTCCTCCTCCTCCTCCTCCTCCTCCTCCTCCTCCTCCTCCTCCTCCTCCTCCTCCTCCTCCTCCTCCTCCTTATCATCACCCTGACTCTCCTCCTCCTCCTCCTTATCATCACCCTGACCCTCCTCCTCCTTGTCCAGCAGCACCCTCCCCAGGTTCCCCTTGAGGAAGACCGGCCGCTCAAAGTTGTAGGCAGTGAGGGCTGACCTTTGACCCTCAGGATCGTGAATGGATAAATGAGGCAATGTTCTGTGTGCTAGAAAGCGGTCATGACAGTAAGGCACCAAATCTATGCACATTGCCGCTGAAAATCTTTTGTTTAAGGTCGTCTTTTAAAATATCGCGGGAAATTTAAGCAATACAGGTTGAAGTTCCCAAACTCGGCAACCTCGGGACCAGCGCCGAGCCGAGTAATGGAATTTTCCGACTTTTAGAACGTAGATATATTAAGGGGAAAAAAAGCCATCCAACTTCTTCAAAAGGTCAATTTTCTCAGAAATAGTTAACACATTGTTCTTCCTTTTCTTTTCCCATCCACCAGTAGGTGTTCCTGGACGTTTGGGAGCCATAATACCAATAACAGACCTGTAGAAGTACACAAAATAACAGTGTACACAACTCTACAGTCACAACACCACTGAACAATAACAACAAACAAATCGGCGGGAGAAACCCAGCGGCCTAGTGTGGTGGCACCCAGCGGCCGACCCGGCAACTACGCCCAGGGTTTTGGGTGTTCTGCCCTGTTTTGGAAAATCCGGAACCATAGCCGAGTTTTGGGTGTTGCCGAGTCTTGGGATGCCGAGTTTGGGAACTTCAACCTGTATTACTACTACTACTACTACTACTACTACTACTACTACTACTACTATTACTACTACTATTACTACTATCTATACTTATTATCTATACTTCAACCTGTACTTGAGTTGAGATACTTATACTCCACTACTTTGAATGCTTGGCGATACTGCGATACTTTTTTGGCAGTGCGGCAGTATCACAGTATCGCACTAAGTATTGCTCTCGCCCACCTCTGCTACTACTACTACAACTACCACTATTTCACCAGCCCTAACCTTACCCTAACCCCCCCACCCTTCAGATAGTGGACGAGGAGGCGGCGCGTGAGTGTGAGAACGCGCGGCACTTCACCACTACGCTGTGTGCCATGCTGCCCTCCCTCCTGGCTATCCGCAGCACAGTGGAGGTGGACCAAGGCATACTCGAGTTTTCTTCTAAGTACTGCGAAGGTGTGTGTGTGTGTGTGTGTGTGTGTGTGTGTGTGTGTGTGTGTGTGTATTCATCTAGTTGTATTTTACAGGGCCTGAACAACGCTCGTGTGGCCCTGTCTCCATATCAACATTCTTATCATTCATCCTTAGTGCTTTGTGTTGGGGGAAGTCACCACCCCGGAGAGCAGGTCACAAACCCCGGCTAACACCCGGTACCCATTCACTGCTGGGTGGACAGGGGCTCGAGTTTTAAGGAAACAACCCATATGTTTCCGCTCCGCCCGGGGATCGAACCCGGGACTTCTCAGTTGTGAACCCAGCGTGCTTCCCCTACACCACGGAGTACCAAGAGTGTGTGTGTGTGTGTGTGTGTGTGTGTGTGTGTGTGTGTGTGTTGTGTGTGTGTGTGTGTGTGTGTGTAATTGGTACATGGTCCTTTCCAGATGAAAAATAGCTTTGGTTTAACACATTTATTGCTTCATACATAATTTTCCAACAATGTAACGACAGTCAGAGCTGGGCACTATTTAAATACGTATTTAAATACATTTGTGTATTTAGAAATGTATTTATAAATACATTGGTTGTCAAGTATTTAAATACTTTTATGAGTATTTAAATACATTGTATTTAAATACATTTAATATAAAAAATTTAATACTTTTCTATCAGTAAATGTAAGAACATAAGAACATAAGAAAATAAGGAAGCTACAAGAGGCCGTGAGACCTACACGAGGCAGTTCCTGTACAGTATAAACTTATATATTTACTATAATGCGTTCAGCTCACAACTTATTTCCCACACAGCCACACTTGCCATCAAAAGTTATTGTCAATGGATGGATCTACAATTGTATCCCCGGCATTTCCACTTATCTAGCAAAAAAATATTTTCGGATTTCTGGCTGCTCAAAAATATTCCAAAATTTTCGACGATCAATGTTTTTGTTATTTTGCCACAAAACTATGAGCTGTAAAAATGTTATGGAAGTAACAAAGGTTCGTCTTGAGGTGTTCTACATGAGGCAGTAATCGGTTGTTCAAAACACCTCATGGTTGTCAAGAAAATTGATATTTTGTAAAAATGTACGAATATGCTATTTTCTCGGTTATTTACCAATCAATATATTTTTGCTTTACGCCAAATGATAGCCCTTGATCTGCTTCATATTTACATACATACTTCTTGCACGTATCTGCCATAGTTTTTTAGTTATTGAAAAACAACGTGATTTAAAAAAAAATCAAGGCATACCCCTTGCAAAATTTGCTATTTTGTTTAAAAAATAGATTTGCTTGAAAATTAGTTCCTAGCAGTTATCGGGCATGCTGAACACGAATCTGGAAAAAAAATTCAGTTACAATGATTAGAAGTCCCTATTTCAGCCAATTCACAATGACATGATACTTCCAGATATTCCTTAAAAATCACAAATTAGACAAAACTTACTACAAGACATAAAAATATGCTAGGCATTGCTAGATTAATCATTACTTCAATACAACGATCAGTATTAGTATTTTCAGTATTAGTATTAGTATTATTAATCCCTATTTGAGCCACCCATGCGATTGTCAAAGTACTTATAAAAACCTAGGAATACTATAGCAAACCTGTGGGTCTTCTAAGGCCCTCCCATGACTCCTGTAGGATGCGTGAAGGAGCGAAGAGGCCTGTGAAGGACTCTGAAGGATTGTATCTCTCTCTCTCTCTGTCTGTCTGCTATCCTCTGCTCTCTCTCATATTCCTTATGGTGCCTGGCGACATTAGGCAGTGGCGACTACTAGTGTTTTTACGGTATACACAACATATAAATTATACTCAGGTAAATTATTGTATTTGGCCATAAACCCGCCCAACTATCTGGCAACCCTGATTTTACAGTGACCAGGTTGCCACTGCCAAGGCACCCTCTGATTTACGTGAACCAGGTTGCCACTGCCAAGGCAACCCTGATGTTACAGTGAACCAGGTTTGCCACTGCCAAGGCAACCCTGATGTTACAGTGACCAGGTTGCCACTGCCAAGCAACCCTGATTTTTACAGTGAACCAGGTTGCCACTGCCAAGGCAACCCTGATGTTACAGTGAACTAGTGTTTCCACTGCCAAGGCAACCCTGATGTTACAGTGAACTAGTGTTTCCACTGGCAAGGAAATGTCCTGATTTCAAGGAAATTTAGGCCTGAGAAGGAAATTTCTAAGGAAACCCAAAATCTAAGGAAATCCTAAAGAAATTCATTTTTTTCGGACATGTTGAAATTTGTGTGTATTTAAAATGTATTTACAAATGCATTTAAATACAATTGATGTATTTAGTATTTAGTATTTAAATACATTTATGTATTTAGTGCCCAGCTCTGCCTACAGTAAACTCTCGCTTGTACAGACCTCTATCAAATTTCAACTTTAACCCCTTGAGGCCCAGAACGTAATTTCCATTGTAATCTGGGTACCATTAGACGATTTTAATGAATATAAGTAATGTTTTATAGATAAGACCTGTTTAGTATCCTTGTCCACTAACTAATGTGGTATATTAAGTGACTTTTCTTCATTTTATGGCTCGACAACATACACTTCTTTTATAGCAAAGGAAAGATCTGGGCGTGAAGGGCTTAACTAATTCTTTTCTGCCAGTCCGGTATATGCGGGGATTTACCAAACATATTCCGTAAATGCTGGGTTTGGTTCGGTTCAGTATGTAATTGTTTAGTACAGTAAAACCTCTCGTATTCGGACCCTCATTATTCGGACTTTGACATTATTCGGACCTCCTCTTTTTTTTTTTTTTTTTTTTTTTTTTGGGGGGTCGAAATTTCCTAGCTATATAATTTATATACACCTAGAATTTTTTTTTTTTTTTTTTTTTTTTTTTTTTTTTTAAGGGGTGAAATTTCCTAGTTATATAATTTATATACACCTAGAATTTATTATTATTATTATTATTTTTTTTTTTTTTTTTTTTTTTTTTTTTTATATACCTATCCCCCATTTCGTATCCTTGCATTACTCGGACCACTCCTTGGCCCAATTAGTCCCAATATGAGAGGTTTTACTGTATTGTTTTAATTACCCTGTATGTGTGTAGTCGTTGTGATGGGGTCATCACTCACGAACACGTTTATCGTAACGAATGGTAAATACAACTCACCTAGAAACAATTTTATTACGTGCAAAATTCGCCCGTGCCATACGTCACCCGGATCCGCCCCCCATGGTCTTTACCTGCAGCCAGTAACTTTCTTGACTAAGATTGTCGTTGTAGCAGTGAGAATCAACACCAAAACTAGGGAGGATAAGTCAAAAGTAATCTATAAAAACCTTATACCCTTATAATCTCAGTTAAGGTATTCATGGGTCCAAGGGTTGGGCATATTGCGGAATGCTTTTGGGACAGTTTTGGAACTCTCTCAGTAAAATGGATTTTATATTTTCACTAATAGTACGCCCCACACCCCCGTCTTGAGCTGCTACGTAATTACAACTTTCATCTAATGTAAGCACAAGTTTATACTACAATGTCGAATAGCGACTTCCATAAGAACATTATATCGTAAGTTGACCTCGTCGCTAACGCCCTCTCCCCTGTTCATAACCCCTTCAGCCATCTTTCCTTGCTAATAAATCGTCTGTTAGCGAAATTACAAAGTACTGATATCATATAGTGACAGTATACAGACTCATAACTGCTTACTCCTAAATCGTAAGTACCCATACATGGAATACTTGGTTAGGTAGCGGTTTACGATCTTTATGAGGTATGAGTTACTGAAATATTTCTACTCTACTACTACTACTACTAACTACTACTATAATAAAATAAAAAAAAAAAAAAAAAAAAAAAAACAACAGTACCTACTACTACTACTACTACTACCTACTTTACTACTGACTCACTACTAACTACGCACTACTCACTAACACCCCCCCCCCACCCCACCCAGGTGGTTCACGGCCAACCTCCCAGGAAGGCAATCAGGGCCAAGTGATTCTTAACGCTGACGGCATCTACCTCGCCACCTACACCGCCCTCTCCCTCAACCTCCAGCTCATCAGGGGAGGCCACTACTGCAACCCAAACCTCACCCTGCCTCTCACACAGGTAAGTAAGGGGTTTATGTAGCAACCCAAACCTCACCCTACCTCTCACACAGGTAAAGAAGGGGTTAATATTGTACCCCAAACCCCTCTAAGTGAACCTTCAGGCGCTATCTAAATAAAAAAGATCGTAAAATAGATAAATAAAAACTAGGATGCAATACTAGACCTTGGTGTCATTAGTTAACCCCTTGAGACCCAGAACGTAATTTCCATTGTAATTTGACCACCATTAGATGATTTTTAATGACTATAAGCAATGTTTTTATAGCTATGACCTGTTTAGTATCCTTGTCCACTAACTAATTTGGTATATTCAGTTACTTCTCGTACTTTTATGGCTAACAACAGACGATTTTATATAGCAAAGGAAAGATTTGTGCGTGAAGGGGTTAACTAGTGGGCCATGAAGTACTGATTCATTAAGGTATCACAGGCAAATGATTAGATAAATGTCTTTGAATAGATATGTAGCCTTATTTTACCTTATTGAACCTAAGCTAACCTCACTTACCTGTTTGGGGTTACTGTTACTTTTTGGATGGTGTTTTATTTGGATGTAAAAAGAAAGGAAAAGATTGTGTATCCATTGTGATTGTGTATTGCTAAACACCCCATTTCAGGATCTGTGTTGGAGCAAAACCTTATTTAACCTAAACTAACCTCACTTACCTTTTAAACACCTCAAAAAAACAAAAATAAACCTCAAAAAAACAAAAATAAACCTCAAAAAAACAAAAATAAACCTCAAATAACCAAAAAAAAACTCAAATAACCTTAAAAAACCTAAAATAAACCTTAAAAAAACAAAACAAAATCAAATAACCTTAAAAAAAAAAATTAATAATAATAATAAAAAACCAAAAAAACTCAAAAAACTTAATAAAAACCAAAAAAACTCAAATAACCTTAATAAAAACCAAAAAAATAAAATAATAAACCTAAAAAATATAAAATAAAACTCAAATAACCTTAAAAAAACTCAAAAAAAATAAAATACAGTAAACCTAAAAAAATGGAGTTTCTGTTATTTTTTTGGATGGCTGTTTTTATCGTGGATGCTAAAAAAGAGGACAAAATTGAGTAGCCATGACAAGACCCAAGCTAAACACCTCCTTCACCCCTCCTTCACCCCTCCTCCAGGAATAGTTACTGGTCCTTATTTAATCTAAGCTAACATAACTTACCATTTTTTCGGGTTTCTGTTATTTATTTATTTATTTTTTTGCGGAGAGTGTAAAAAAAATTCAGAAAAAGTTGGTATCTATGACAAGAGAAGACCTGAACACCCCTCCTTCACCCCTCCTTACCCCTTTTCACCCCTCCTTCACCTTCTTACCACTCAATTTCACCCCTTCTTCACCCCTCCTTCACCCCTTCCTTCACCCCTCCTTCACCCCCCCTTCAGGACCAGTTTGTAGACCTGGACCTAATTTAACCTAAGCTAACCTCACAACCTCAATTTCACTAACCACCTGTCGCTTCCTTGACGCTTAACCCCTTGAGACCCAGAACGTAAATTCCATTGTAATTTGGGTACCATTAGACGATTTTAAATAGTATAAGCAATGTTTTTTAGATATGACCTGTTTAGTAGCCTTGTCCACTAACTAATTTGGTATATTAAGTTACTTTTCGTAATTTTCTGGCTAACAACAGATGATTTTATATAGCCAAGGAAAGATCTGGGCGTGAAGGGGTTAACCACTTCAAAAAATAATGGAAAAAATTGTGTATCCATGATGGTGGTGTGTGGTGGTGGTGGTGGTGGTGGTGGTGTGTGTGTGGTGGTGGTGGTGGTGGTGGTGGTGTGTGGGGTGATAGTGATGGTGGTGTGTGGTGTTGATGGTGGTGTGTGGTGGTGGTGGTGGTGGTGTGTGGGTTGAAAAAACTGTGTATCCATGACAAGATAAGACCTGAGAGACCCCTCCTTCACCCCCCATCAGGAGCAGTTTGTGGCGTTGGTACACGGCAGCGGTGTGTTGGTGTACCTGTCAGCGGCCTGGCTCGGGGAGGTGCACAGACAGGTGGCCCGCGACAGCCTCCTGCAGCGGGCCGGATACTCTCCCCACTCACCTCACAACTGTGCCCTCATTAACCTTCTCACAGGTAATTACATTGACCCCACAGGTATAATGAACCTTTAAGTAAAAAAAAACTAAATTACATGTTCTCTTTATCTTTAACACTCTCACGCACGGTGACACAATCGCGTCAAAATGGGCCCGTCTGCAATCTGAGCTTTTGACGCGAATTGCGTCAAAAAACAGTTAAAAATTCACCAAAAATAAAGTATTTATCAGAATTGCGTCAAAATTTTTTGCGTCAAAGATCCAAGCTAGACCTATAAACTAAACTCATTGTCAACTCTCTCGTGTGAGTGGATGTGAAATGATGAGGGTTTGTGTGTCAGTTTCCACTCAGCAGGCAGCCTGTGCGCGCGGATTGTCGTCCCTTTAAAACGTGTCCCGAGCTGGCCATAATGGCCATATGAAAATTATAATGGTAGCGTTGGAATCCTCATAAAAATCCTTTTATTGGCATATAAACCATAAAAAGTTGACTCAGGAAGTTTTGAGCTACGAAGTGGTGAACGTAAGTATTTCTTATTTCTCTTGACTCAATATTTTTTTGGAGTCGGTAAATTCCGCTATTTATTTGCATTTCTTGTTATTTTTTTCTTTCCTAAGGCAGAATAATCTCTTGCAAAACCAATGATATATAATAATGCCAGGAAAGAAGAATACACGTTGCTGAAATTGATAACAAAAAAAATATTCGCCGCACAGTCAGGCCATTCCGCGGGGCCCCTTAGGGAGCATAAGACGGATGCCGCAGTGGACGGAGAAACTTATTAAACTTTTCGTGCGTGAGAGGGTTAAGTAGCAAAAAAGAAAATTACAGTCCAAATTTTGGATAATACCCGCCTCTGATATACCGAACTCTAGTGGGCATATGCGGCGATTTGTGAGCCACCGAACATGTTGGCCAGTCCCTGCGTCTCAGTGTACACTCAGCCCTCATTGTGTGTGGACTGCTCACTACAGCAACATGTCCTAATATCCTGCCCCCATCTCACTCCTGCCCGTTCCAGTTCCTTCCCTCATCTGTCCCTTTCCCGACCTCCCTGTCTTGCGGACATTCTCCCGGAATCCCCTCCTTCTCCCTGGACAATGTAACCTTCCTCCAACATATCCTACATCTGATCTAACCATCCTGCTGTAACATTCCGTTCTTTCCCCTTCCCTCATCGTTTCACTATTATTCTTTAACCCTGACCCTTGATATGCTTTGCCATAGTGCCATGTGACCTCTGATGGCTGGCACATTCACCTTTTTAGGCATTAAATCAATCAATTACTCACTACAGCACAGCATCACTTCCTGGCATGGCAAGTTCAGTAAAAATACCTTGTACAAATTTATATTTTACTCTACAGTACTGTACATAGTTAACTTTGTCTGAATACGTATGACCAAACGACGCCCCTCATAAACCAGACTCTGTTCAGTTTATGAGGCGGACAACCGATCGTCCTGTAATTATTATATAAATGTTGCGATGGACTCTTCCCCCCCGGTTCTGTTTATCGAGGGTTTACTATACTTACACTATTTCTACCCTCACTCCCCTCATAACTTACTGTACTTGCACTATTTCTACCCTCACTCCCCTCATAACTGTGCCCTCAGCAGCCTACTCACAGTTAACATTACGTAGTCCCCACAGGTACTCATTAACCTACTCACGGGTAATTACAGTAAAACCTCTCGTATCCGGACTTTGACATTATTCGGACCTCCTCTTTGTTTGTTTTTTTGTTTTGGTTTTTGTTTTTTGTTTTTTGTTTTTTGTTTTTTGTTTTTTGTTTTTTGTTTTTTATAGGAGTCGAAACTTCCTAACCTGGAATCTTTTTTTTTTTTTTTTTTTTTTTTTTTTTTTTTTTTTTAGGGGTTGAATTTCCTAACCTAGAATTTTTTTTTTTTTTTTTTTTTTTTTTTTTTTTTAGGGGTTGAAATTT
The DNA here is from genome assembly GCA_016584305.1 of Chionoecetes opilio. Taxonomy (NCBI): domain Eukaryota; kingdom Metazoa; phylum Arthropoda; class Malacostraca; order Decapoda; family Majidae; genus Chionoecetes; species Chionoecetes opilio. The sequence continues at coordinate 71,770 of JACEEZ010000488.1, forward strand.
CCTAACCTAGATTTTTTTTTTTTTTTTTAATTTTTTTTTAATTTTTTTTTAACATATCTAAATACCCCCCTATATAATCCCCCCATTATTCGGATCCTTGCATTACTCGGACCACTCCTTGGCCCAATTAGTCCCAATATGAGAGGTTTTACTGTACACACATTATCCTCACAGGTCCTACATTACAGGGTGAAATTAGTCTTGTAAGTAATAACAAAGAAAATGACTGGAACTCTTTATGCAAAAAGCTCTCTCACCTTCAGATCTGGAATATGGAAGAAGATGCTCTCTTGACATGGGTAATAATAACTATAATACCTTACATAACACTATAGTCGCCAGTCACTCGCCACTGCACTAATGTCGGCCTTAACAATATATTACGAATTTTAGCATCACTACAGACTTTGATGTGCCACTGAAGACATGTAGTGTGATGTACATAATATAAACTACTGTGCATGCGTCTTCAGTGGCACATTAAAGTCTGTAGTGATGTTAAGATTCGTAATATATTGTTAAGGCCGACATTAGTGCAGTGGCGAGTGACTGGCGACTATAGTGTTATCTACGGTAGCTTGTATGTGTGTCTGGGTGATGGTGGTGGTGGTGGTGTGTGGGGTGGTGATGGTGGTGGTGGTGTGTGGGGTGGTGATGGTGGTGGTGGTGGTGGTGGTGGTGGTAGTGATGGTGGTGTGTGGTGGTGGTGGTGGTGTGTGGGGTGATAGTGATGGTGGTGTGTGGTGGTGGTGGTGGTGGTGTGTGGGGTGATAGTGATGGTGGTGTTTGGTGGTGGTGTGTGTGTGGGGTGATAGTGATGGTGGTGTGTGGTGGTGGTGGTCGTGTGTGGGGTGATAGTGATGGTGGTGTGTGGTGGTGGTGGTGTGTGGGGTGATAGTGATGGTGGTGTGTGGTGGTATGTGGGGTGATAGGGATGGTGGTGTGTGGTGATGGTGGTGGTGGTGGTGGTGGTGGTGTGTGGGGTGATAGTGATGGTGGTGTGTGGTGGTGGTGGTGTGTGGGGTGATAGTGATGGTGGTGTGTGGTGGTGGTGGTGTGTGGTGTGTGGGGTGATAGTGATGGTGGTGTGTGGGGTGATAGTGATGGTGGTGTGTGGTGGTGGTGGTGTGATAGTGATGGTGGTGTGTGGTGGTGGTGTGATAGTGGTGGTGGTGGTGATAGTGATGGTGGTGTGTGGTGGTGATTATTTTTAGCTCTGCCTGGGATATAATAGAGAATATATTTGTCTTTTATTGGGGAGTGAAAAATTTTGATGTGATTCTCTTAATTAAAAACTTGGATCTGTAGAGTGTTTTCTGATTAATTTATTATATTTATTTGTCCTTTTTTTTCATTTATTTAATTATTTATGAGCCAAGTGTCGTTTTTTTGGCCTATTGATTAACTTATACACACAAACCTCGATTTCCCGGACCTCCATTTCCCGGATATCGGATTTGCCAGACAAAATCCGAGGTCCGGGGATATGTCAAAGTCCCTGGCAATTTTTTTTTTTTTTTTTTTTTTTTTTCACGTTGAAATGCCTGGTCCTGTTCGTAAATTGACAAAGTTGTCCGGCGGTCCGAGCGTCTCCTGTCACCCCTGGTCAGTGTCCGCGCCTCCCGCCAGGTGGCAGCATGCTCAGCGGTCGTGTTGTTTACATTTGGGCACACGACACTCACGGTTCACCTGCACCGCCTCCGTCAGTCCCCTGACTCCCACTGCCCCTGGTGCAGGAACGTCTCTTGAGACTATTGAACACTTTCTGCTGCCTCCCGCCAGGTGGCAGCATGCTCAACGGACATAAAAGTCCGCGGCGGGGTAGTTGATATTGGTGGTTGCCGGACAGTAAATACTAGAGTAGGATAAACGTCCGGGGGTGGCTAATGTGGGTTTTATTTTATTATCTTATTGTCTTCTTTATAGGGACTGGCAACTAAGCGGGTTTTGTGTTACCCATTTTTGTTGTGCCCTTGGCCAGTTCTTTGTGATGGAAAAAAATAAAAATTAAAATAATAAAAAATGGCATCGGACTGTTGTGATTCCCGGACTTTTGCGGTTCCCGGACTTTTGCGGTTCCCGGACTTTTGCGGTTCCCGGACTTTTGCGGTTCCCGGACTTTTGCGGTTCCCGGACTTTTGCGGTTCCCGGACCAGTGCTCCCCCCTATTAGTCCGGGAAAACGAGGGTTGTGTGTATATTTTGTTCAGTATTTTTTTTTTTTTTTATTGTTTGTCCCATTCATATGTTTGTGTGTTCGTGTGTGTGTGTGTGTGCTCATTGCTGTTGATTACTTATTTGTTTATGTTTCATTTGTGTTTTTTTGTTGTTGTTTGTCTCGTTCGTATAAATTTTGGTCGTTTTTATTCATATATTTTCATCGTCATCATATCTTTCATTGATTTTTTTACCTTGTTTACCTTATGTATTTTGTTTACTGTGTCAATATGTGATTATAAACAAAAACCTAGATATATATATTTCTCTCTCTCTCTCTCTCTCTCTCTCTCTCTCTCTCTCTCTCTCTCTCTCTCTCTCTCTCTCTCTCTCTCTCTCTCTCTCACAGACTTAGATGGCCTGGGTAGCACAGAACAAAGAAGTCAAATGTTGTCAGACCACAGAAGGCTGGAGAGAGCGGCTGGCAGTGTCCCCCAAACCCCTGAGGTCATGGCAGGTGAGTAGCAGCAGCAGTAGTAGTAGTAGTAGTAGTAGTAGTAGTAGTAGTAGTAGTAGTAGTAGTAGTAGTAGTAGTAGTAGTAGCAGCAGTAGTAGTTTTTTTTTTAACAAGGCAAAACATTAATTCTATCTTAAGGTCTCATGCTTAAAATGATGCCTCTGTTTACCTGATACTAGGGTTAACTGTGAAAAAATACAGCTGACATTTAGAAGAAGTGTAGTATTCCCTTCTCCTGGTTAAAATAATGCCTGTGTTTACCTGATACTATGGTTAACTATGATAAAATACAGCTGACATTTAGAAGAAGCGTAGTATTCCCTTCTCCTGGTTAAAATGATGCCTCTGTTTACCTGATACTATGGTTAACTATGATAAAATACAGCTGGACTTAAGAAGAAGCGTAGTATTCCCTTCTCCTGGTTAAAATGATGCCTCTGTTTACCTGATACTATGGTTAACTATGATAAAATACAGCTGACATTTAGAAGAAGTGTAGTATTCCCTTCTCCTGGTTAAAATGATGCCTATGTTTACCTGATACTATGGTTAACTATCATAAAATACAGCTGACATTTAGAAGAAGCGTAGTATTCCCTTCTCCTGGTTAAAATGATGCCTCTGTTTACCTGATACTATGGTTAACTATGATAAAATACAGCTGACATTTAGAAGAAGCGTAGTATTCCCTTCTCCTGGTTAAAATGATGCCTCTGTTTACCTGATAATATGGTAACTATGATAAAATACAGCTGACATTTAGAAGAAGCGTAGTATTCCCTTCTCCTGGCATCAAATATCAGTCAGTAAGCAGCAAGGGGGCAGGATATTTTGCCTTGTTAAAAAAAATTGACTATAGTAGTAGTAGTAGTAGTAGTAGTAGTAGTGGTAGTAGTAACAGTAGTAGTAGTAGTAGTAGTAGTAGTAGTGGTAGTAGTAGCAGTAGTAGTAATAGTAGTAGTAGTAGTGGTAGTAGTAGCAGTAGTAGTAGTAGTAGTAGTAGCAGTAGTAGTAATAGTAGTAGTAGCAGTGGTAGTAGTAGCAGTAGTAGCAGTAGTAGTAATAATAGTAGTAGTTGTGGTAGTAGTAGCAGTAGTAGTAATAATAGTAGTAGTTGTGAAAATTATCCACCAAACACCCTCTCATAATTAGTAGAGTGGTAGTTTGTTCCCCCCCCCCCCCTAGTTAGAGGTATTTTCCGTTCATCCTAGGAGGGCGTGTATAGGGATATGTATATATAATTGTAATGGTAATGGGTAATAATTAAGGTAATTTAAGTACATGATTAGTACTGGGATAGGGTAAATTAATAGTCCCAGTGGTTAATAAGCATTGCACCTTAAATAATTACCACCCTTAATTAGGAGCGCGGTCATTGGCTGCCATCCATTTAGATACTATAGTCTATTGTTTGTATTATGGTCAAAATGCATTAAGGAAGCCACGCCCCCTGCCTGCCCTGCTATTCTACGGGGCAGCTGATTGGTGCATTCCTCATATCATCACTACCAATCACAATATCTTCACTACTTAACAGCGGCGTGACCACTGGACAGCAATCTTCACTACAGAGGGTGACAAAATCAAAACACCCTCTGTAGTGAAGATTGCTGTCCAGTGGTCACGCGCTGTTAAGTAGTGAAGATATTGTGATGGGTAGTGATGATACGAGGAATGCACCAATCAGCTGCCACGTAGAAAAAGATAGGAGGCAGGGGGCGTGGCTTCCTTACTGCATTTTGACCATAATAAAAAAAATTGACTATAGGCCACCTGTGACCTCCACGTGGCACAGGTATTGGTGGCGGGGGTCTCGCCACTCTCGGAGAATCAGTACACTCCACACCCTCATGGGAGAAACATCTATTACGTGCTTGTAGTATATAAGTACAAGTAGCCATCAAGTACACTCTAGACATCCGAGGAGTTAACATCAAATACGTGCTTGTAGTATATAAGTACAAGTAGCCTACAAGTACACTCTAGACATCGGAGGAGTTAACATCAAATACGTGCTTGTAGTATATAAGTACAAGTAGCCTACAAGTACCCTCTAGACATCCGAGAAGTTAACATCAAATACGTGCTTGTAGTATATAAGTACAAGTAGCCTACAAGTACCCTCTAGACATCCGAGAAGTTAACATCTAATACGTGCTTGTAGTATACAAGTACAAGTACACTCCGAGCCCTTGAAAGGATAACATCTATTGTTAATATAGACGTGCTTATTTGTACATACTTTAATTGTACATATAGTGTTAAATCAAAGGACTTGTCATAGCAACACGAGAGATAACAATTGCCACGTCAAGTTACTGGTGTGATAACCGGTTGTCGTCTGGATAACAACTACCGTCTCCAGCCCACCGCCTCTGTCTTTCACGGGCGGCTCTGATCACGCGCTACCACTGCGGATCACACGACTTGCAGTATTGATCCAAACCTACAGTCATAATTCAACCCACTATCCACCGATAAGTATCCTAGTTAGTTGATTGGCTGGGATGATGTTTCGGGAGATAGGCGTGGGTTTCATTGATAGGTAAGAACCCTCAGATTAAATATGTATGTGACATAAATTCCCACAGTAGTAGTAGAGGTGGTAGTAGTAGTAGTAGTAGTAGTAGTAGTAGTGGTAGTAGTAGTAGTAGTAGTAGTAGTAGTAGTAGTAGTAGTAGTAGTAGTGGTGGTAGTAGCAGTAGTAGTAGTAGTAGTAGTAGTAGTAGTAGCAGTAGCAGTAGTAGCAGGAGTAGTAGTAGTAGTAGTAGTAGCAGTATAGTAGTAGTAGTAGTAGTAGTAGTAGTAGTAGTAGTAATAGTAGTAGTAGTAGTGGTAGTAGTAGTAGTAGTAGTAGTAGCAGTAGTAGTAGTAGTAGGAGTAGTAGTAGTAGTAGTAGTAGTAGTAGTAGTAGTAGTAATAGTAGTAGTAATAGTAGTAGTAGTAGTAGTGGTAGTAGTAGTAGTAGTAGTAGTAGCAGTAGTAGTAGCAGCAGTATAGTAGTAGTAGTAGGAGTAGTAGCAGTAGTAGTAGTAGTAGTAGTAGTAGTAGTAGTAGT
>JACEEZ010000488.1:80000-87500 GCA_016584305.1 Chionoecetes opilio
GTTATCTGCCTCTCTAACTCAGTCTAAGAACCTCACTAATGTACTGTTCATGTGTCTTCCTCCTACTATTACTACTACAGCCAAATTCCCAACATCCGACCTCCAAACATCCGACTTGTCCAAACAACCGACTTTTTTCACCACCACATTGTGTCTTGTTTTGGCCATTTATTTTACTTTTTTTTTTTTTTAAGTTTTTTTTTTAGGAAACATTGATTTGTGGCTTTATTTATGCATGAATTTTACTTTCGCATCTACCACTGGATCGGCCTTCAAGAGCTGCATCTTTTATGTTCTATACCATTTTGTCCTTACGTTTATGGTTACTGTGATATCCGAACATCCGACTATTCCAATTATCCGACCTACCTTCGGTCCCCCCAAGGTCGGATAATTAAAACTTAGCTGTACTACTATCTCTACAACTACCACTATTACTACATTGCTACCACTAGATACTCATGGCAAACTACTCAAGAGAGAGAGAGAAATAGAGTCACCAGAACATAGTCTTAAGAACCTCACCCATGTACTGTGTATGTTCCTCCCTCAGGTGTTGTGTTTACCTGGCGGAGCTTGAGCACACCTTCTTCAGCCAGCACAGTGGCTATCAGTCCTTCCCCCCCCGCCTCACACCCCCCTCCTCCTCCTCCACCCCCTCCACACTCAACGACAGGACCAAGGACTCCTGTGACGACATGTACAGGTGGGTGTGTGTGTGGGTGTGTTTGTGGGTGTGTGTGTGTGTGTGTGGGTGTGTGGGTGTGTCTGTGTGTGTGAGTGTGTGTTTGTATTCATCTAGTTGTATTTTACAGGGCCTGAGCTACACTCGTGTGGCCCCGTCTCCATATCAACATTCTTATCATTCATCCTTAGTGGTTAGTGTTGGGGGAAGCCACCACCCCGGGAGGCGGGTCACAAACCCCCGGCTAACACCCGGTACCCATTCACTGCTGGGTGGACAGGGGCTCGGGTATTAAGAAGATCGCCCGTCTGTCTTCGCTCCGCCCGGGGATCGAACCCGGGACTTCTCGGTTGTGAACCCAGCGTGCTAACCATTACATTACGAAGTGTGTGTTCGTGTGTGTGTGTGTTGTTAGTAGTAGATTTTGTTGTTATCATTGCTATAAGTGTAGAAGTTGTAGTAGTAATAGTAGTAGAAGTTATAGTATAATAGTATATACTCCCTCCTTCACCCCTCCTTCACCCCCTTCATCACCCCCTTCTCCACTCCTACACTGAGAACCTAAGACCTTATTTCCTCTATTCTCAACCACACACAACCTTACATACCACACATCCCTCACCACTCACACCCCTCCTCTTTCACCCCCCAACACCCCCAACACCCTCTCCTTCACCCCCTCCTACACCCCTTCTTCACCCTCCTCCATCACACCCCTCCATCACACCCCTTCTTCACCCGTCCTTCACCCCCTCCATCACATCTCCTTCACCCCCTCTCCACCCCTCCTTCACCCCCTCCTACACCCTCCTCCACCCCCATCACCCCCTTCTCCACCCCTCCTACACCCCCCAACACCCCCAACACCCTCCTTCACCCCCTTCACACCCCTCCTCCACCCTCCTTCACACCCCTCCCCAACACCCCCTCTCTCACCCCCAACACCCCCAACACCCCCTCCTTCACCCCCCAACACCCCCTTCACCCCCTCCTTCACGCCCTCCTTCACCCCACAGTGAGGACCTGAGTCGCTACATGCTGAGTGTGGCTCCCGTGGCTCCCAGCACCAGCCTGGAGGAGCTCATCAAGGACAGCCAGAAGGACACCAGCAGTACCGGGTTCCTCTCTGTACAGGACACAGGCAAGGCCATCTGTGCCCTCACCCAGCTGGTGGACAGGTGTGTGTGGGTGTGTGTGTGTGTGTGTGTGTGTGTGTATTTACCTAGTTATTTACCTAGTTGTAACATACAGGAAAAGAGCTATGATCGTACTGTCCCGTCTCCAAATCTACTATTATCCAGCTTGCCTTTGAAGTCCTGAGTGTGGGTGTGGGTGTGTCTGTAGATAGATTTGTTGTATATTTTATAGTTGTATAGGTTTGTAGATCCTATATTTGGATCATATTATCAAGGGATGTCGTCACAGGTGGGCTGCCAGGACACAAAAAGTACCCTCGGTAAGGGTAGCGCTACAAAATACAAGGAAGCGCCGAGTACTGACTGGGTGCACTCAAATGACAATGTCTCCTTGTAAAGTGTGTGTGTGAGTGGTTCTCAGTGTTTCCCAGCGCGGAAAACATGGGAATAAAATGTACCGCTACAGAGTACCCACAGAATATGCTTTAAAATGTATCTTCGGTAACATTTTCGGTACATGACAAAATAAGTAGTGTCAGCACTGCAATCAGAACTCACGCTGTAATTCAGGGTACTACTGCTCACTTTTTTTTTTTTTTTTTTTTTTTTTTTTTTTTTTTTTGTACATGTGTGGTTATAGCGCGTGTAGGCCGTGAGCTCCAGGGGTGGGATGGCAGGCCCTAGAGGTTCACTTGAGGGCTGTGATGGCAGGCCCTGGAGGTTCACTTGAGGGCTGTGATGGCAGGCCCTGGAGGTTCACTTGAGGGCTGGGATGGTTGGCCCTGGAGGTTCACTTGAGGGCTGTGGTGGTTGGCCCTCGCCCGTGGTGGTGCAGGCAGGATTGTTACAGTGACGCCTGTGATTAGAGGCTCATGCCGCCCCCCTGTGTCCTCCGATGCACTCGCAATCCAAGGCAGAGTTATTGGGCAGCATGTGGGTGTTCTTAGGCCACTCAACGGTGCAGAAAGATTTTATATGGAATTTAGAGCCCTCATCGAGGATCGAACTCGGGTCACCGAGAACGCCACTCGGAGACGCTAACCACTCTGCTACCGCCTCCCAAAATGGACAGGTAGTTAGTGCAGAGTCATTAGGGAGCTTTAAAGAGGGGCTGGATAGGTTCATGGATGGGGATGAAAGGTGGATGTAGGTAGTGTTAGGTGACAGGAACTACCACGTATAGGTCTCGCGGCCTCTTGTAGCTTCCTTATTTTCTTATGTTCTTATGTTCACTCTGCTACAGTCTCCCAAAATGGATATCATATTATCATATATATATAGAAAAAGTTACGATGAAGATTAATTACCCTCACAACACCACCACCACCCTCCACCCTCCACCACCACCACCACCACCACCACCACCACCACCACCACCACCACCTGCACCACCACCACCACCACCACCACCATCCTCCACACCCTGCACCACCACCACCACCACTACCCTCACACCACCACCACCTCCACCATCCTCCACCACCCTCACACCACCACCACCACCACCACCACCACCACCACCACCACCACCATCCTCCACACCCTGCAACTCCACCACCACCACCACTCTCCTCCACACCCTCCACCACCACCACCCTCCACCCTGCACCACCATCACCACCACCACCTCCACCCCCTGCAGGCTGTTTGACGACGCCTCCACCAAGCTGAACATGTGCTCCCTGGTGGGCTTCCTGGCGGAGCTGTGTGCAGCTTCCCAGGCACAGCTGTTCCTGCACATGACGCCCAGGCCGGCCAGGAGACTGCTGCTACACTGGCCCAGGAAGGTGCGTCATGGTGGGGGGGTTTCTTGTTTTTTCTGTCTATCTTTTTGTATTGTGTCTGTGTGGTATTTTTTTTGTGTGGCTTTTTTTTCTCTGTGTAATTATTTTTTTTTTTTTTTTTTTTTTCGCAAGAGTAATTTTTGGGGGGTTTTTTGTCTTTTTTTTTTTTGTGGGTTTTTTTTTTTCTGTGTAATTTTTTTTTTTTTTTTTTTTTTTTTCTCTCAAGAGTAATTTTTTTGGGGGTTTTTTTCTGTCATTTTTTTTTGTGGGATTTTTTTCTCTAATTTTTTTGTGGGTTTTTTTCTGTGTAATTTTTGTGTGTGGGTTTTTTTTTGTGTGGATACAAATATATGGTGCTAATATTTTTAAAAATTTTTTTTTTTTTTTTTTTCTTTCTCTGCTTTTTTTATATCTCTATCTCTCTCTCTCTCTCTCTCTCTCTCTCTCTCTCTCTCTCTCTCTCTCCCTTCACATCCTTCTCTCTTCCCTTCTCTTCTCTCTTTTCTTTCATCTCCCTTCTTCCTCCTCTTCCCTTCTTTCCCCTCTTTCTTTCATTCCTCTATTTCCCTCTTCTTTCCCTTTTCTTCTTTCTTTTTTCTTCTTTCCTTCCCTTCCTTCCTCCTCTTTCCCCTTCTTTCCCCTTCTTTCTTTTTTCATTCTTTATCCTTCCCTTACTTTCCTTCCTTCTTTCCCCTTCTTTCCTTCTTTCTTTTTTCATTCTTTATCCTTCCCTTTCTTTCCTTCCTTCTTTCCTTCCTTCTTTCCCCTTCTTTTTTCATTCTTTATCCTTCCCTTTCTTTCCTTCATTCCCCCTTTCCCCTTCTTTCCTTCTTTCTTTTTTCATTCTTTATCCTTCCCTTACTTCTTCTTTTCCCTCTTCTTCTTCTTTCTTTTTTCCTTCCCTTCTTTCCTCCTTCTTTCCTTCTTTCTTTTTTCATTCTTTACTTCCTTCTTCCCTTTCTTTTTCCTTCTTTCCCTCCTTCTTTCCTTCTTTCCCTTTTTCCTTCTTCTTTCCCTTTTTTCCTTCTTCTTCCTTCTTTCCCCTTCTTTCCCTTCCCATTCTTTATCCTCCTCTTTCCTTCTTTCCCTTCTTTCCCCTTCTTTCCCCTTCTTTCTTTTTCTTCTTTTCCTCCCCTTCTTTCCTTCCTTCTTTCCTTCTTTCTTCTTCTTTCTTTATCCTTCCTCTTTCCTTCCTTCCTCCTTTTCCCTTTACTTTCTGCCCCCCCTCCACCCCTTTCTCCCCCTTTCTACCCCAGGGTGGACGAGGGGCCGGGGGGGGCAGGGAGGGGGTGGGGTCAGGTCGGGGGGCTGGGACGTCTTGCTGCTCCACCGCCTGGCCGAGGTCATGCTGAGGTCAGTGGGGTCAGGTCGCCCGCTCCTGCACGTCATGAGAGCCTGGGCGGTCGCTGGGCCCCACTTTATGGAGGTGAGAGAGAGAGAGAGAGAGAGAGAGCAAGGAGAGAGAGAGAGAGAGAGAGAGAGAGAGGGAGAGGAGAGAGAGAGAGGGAGAGGGAGAGGAGGGAGAGAGAGGAGAGAGAGAGAGAGGGAGAGAGAGAGAGAGAGAGAGAGAGTTGTTTGTTTAGAGGGAGAGAGAAAGAGAGAGTTGTTTGTTTAGAGAGAGAGGGAGAGAGAGAGAGAGAGAGTTGTTTGTTTAGAGAGAGAGAGAGAGAGAGAGAGTTGTTTGTTTAGGGAAGAGAGAGAGAGAGAGAGAGAGAGAGTTGTTTGTTTAGAGAGAGAGAGAGAGAGTTGTTTGTTTAGAGAGAGAGAGAGAGAGTTGTTTGTTTAGAGAGAGAGAGAGAGAGAGAGTTGTTTGTTTGTTTACATAAAGGACTACTTATTTTGCTATATACATACAGTGGAAACTCTATAAGGGAATATTTCGGCCTACCCCTTGCCGATATAGGGAATGTTCCGCCATAGAGTGTTTTCAGAACCCATTGCTGCAGCACCAGTGTTCGGGTAGTGTGTGAGCTTGGCTGTGATCTGAACCAGGGCTTGAAAACTAAATCATTTTTCTAACGGTTCGTTCCGATCAGAGACAGACAGACAGAGAGAGAGCGAGAGAGAGTTGATAGTTTTGACCCATAGCATCCGGTATTATTAACGTTTCGGTTTTCTTTCCTCCGCCAAACATCCTCCTCCAAAACATCCTCCTCCAAACATCCTCCTCCAAAACACCTCCTCCAAACATCCTCCTCCAAAACATCCTCCTCCAAACATCCTCCTCCAAAACATCCTCCTCCAAACATCCTCCTCCAAACATCCTCCTCCAAAACATCCTCCTCCAAACATCCTCCTCCAAAACATCCTCCTCCAAACATCCTCCTCCAAAACATCCTCCTCCAAACATCCTCCTCCAAAAAAAATAACGCTATCAACCGGTTTCAGGGATTTTAATATCACATTTTTGCTCCGTAACAGTAAATATGATAACTTTTTTCGTTTCCGTTTTTGTTCCGAGCATAATTTTGTTCGTTTTGGTTTTGGTTTTGGTTCCCTTAAACCTGTTCCAAGCCCTGCTCTGAAGCCCACACACAGATGCTGCAACACTGTAAACACTTTTATATGCATAAAATATAGCAGTACAAATACATATATGTATAGTTCTATACGGAGCTGGGCACTAAATGCATTGAATGTATTTAAAAACTAAATACTAAATACATCAATTGTATTTAAATGCATTTGTAAATACATTTTAAATACACACAAATTTTAACATGTCCGAAAAAAATTTAATTTCTTTAGGATTTCCTTAGATTTTGCATTTCCTTAGAAATTTTCTTCTCAGGCCTAAATTTCCTTGAAATCAGGACATTTCCTTGGCAGTGGCAACCCTGGTTCACTGTAACATCAGGGTTGCCTTGGCAGTGGCAACCCTGGTTCACTGTAACATCAGGGTTGCCTTGGCAGTGGAAACCCTGGTTCACTGTAACATCAGGGTTGCCTTGGCAGTGGAAACCCTAGTTCACTGTAACATCAGGGTTGCCTTGGCAGTGACAACCCTGGTTCACTGTAACATCAGGGTTGCCTTGGCAGTGGAAACCCTGGTTCACTGTAACATCAGGGTTGCCTTGGCAGTGGAAACCCTAGTTCACTGTAACATCAGGGTTGCCAGATAGTGGGGCGGGTTTATGGCCAAATACAATTAATTTACCTGAGTATAATTTTATATGTTGTGTATACCGTAAAAACACTATAGTCGCCACTGCACTAATGTCGCCAGGCACCATATAAGGAATATGAGAGAGAGAGAGAGATAGACAGACAGACAGAGAGAGAGAGAGATACAATCCTTCAGAGTCCTTCACAGGCCTCTTCGCTCCTTCACGCATCCTACAGGAGTCATGGGAGGGCATTAGAAGTCCCACAGGATTGCTATAGTATTCCTAGGTTTTTATAAGTACTTTGACAATCGCATGGGTGGCTCAAATAGGGATTAATAATATTAATACTAATACTGAAAATACTAATACTGATCGTTGTATTGAAGTAATGATTAATCTAGCAATGCCTATCATATTTTTATGTCTTGTAGTAAGTTTTGTCTAATTTGTGATTTTTAAGGAATATCTGGAAGTATCATGTCTTTGGAATGGCTGAAATAGGGATTCTAATCATTGTAACTGAAATTGATTCCAGATTCGTGATTCAGCATGCCCGATAACTGCTAGAACTAATTTCAAGAATCTATTTTTTAAAAAATAGCAAATTTTGCAAGGATATGCTTGATTTTTTTTTTTAATCACGTAGTTTTCAATAACTAAAAAACTATGGCAGTACGTGCAGAATGTATGTATATGAAGCAGATCAAGGGCTATCATTTGGCAAAAGCAAAAAAATATGATTGGTAAATAACCGAGAAAATAGCATATTGTACATTTTATACAAAATA
>JACEEZ010000488.1:92500-100000 GCA_016584305.1 Chionoecetes opilio
ACGCCAGGTTTCCCGCCAAGACTCTTGGCGCGGATCTTGACTCAGGGCGTAACCCGGTGGTCATGTGGTCATGTTGCAGTTGTCACGTGGTCATAAGCCATGATTACGATTTGCCGAATGGACTGTCAAATTGTGTGACAGGGTTGTCTCGGGGTCCTGGCACGGTCTGGTCGTGGTCGACGACTCGTGACACAGTCATAATGTTTCGTTTTGGTCGGCAACTGCTTCACGACACGCTACGACAGCATCCGATTGAGCTAAGACTGCTTCACGACCAACCTACGACACTCCGGACTGTGACACGACTTTTGGCAAGTGTGCAATAAAAAATTGTGAGACGCGACGAGTCGTCCCAGCGGCTCACGAACGCGCTAAGAGTCCGCACGATGTCGGCGAATCAGGGGACGATCGATAAAAAAATGTGTTGCGATCTCGAGTCGTGTCGCGGTGGGCCCTTGAGTGGCGTAGAACTGTGACAGGGGCTTGAGAGATAGAGGTGGATTGGGCACGTGAAAAGGTGGTGAGGCATTGGGGAGAGCTGTTGGAGTGGAAGTACCAGGTCGCCGTCCACCGGGCAGGCCAAGGAAGACCATGGAGGCAGTGTGTTGAAACAGTCTCTCTCACACACACAGGATCACGGTCAACACACCCCCACAGCTGGTGGACCCACACCTGCCCAGCGTGGATGAAAACCTACTCGGGTCGCTGATGGATGAGATTGCCGGGACAGAGACTGAAAAAGTATGTTTTTCTTGTCATATTTGTTATCAATCTAAAACATTTCCTTAACCTATCACAACAAAAACATCCTAAGCTCTCTTTTATAGCCTACAATCTATTATTTATTTTTATTTATTATTTATTTCTCTGTCCCACTTTTCCTTCCCTCCTTATCTTCCTCAAGGTTCTTATTATCACATTTGTTTATCAACTAAAAAAACTTTATTTCCTCATTTTCTCAACCTATTTCCCCTAACCCATAACATCCTACAACCTACATCCCTATCCCAATACACACCCAAAACATCCTATTCTCACCCTTACATCCTACAGATATCCTACAACACATTATCAACAACCTTAATATCCTACAACCCATTTTCCGTAACCAATAACATCCTACAACCTACATCCCTATCCCAATACACACCAAAAACATCCTATTCTCACCCTTACATCCTACAATCAAACCCTAAAGATATCCTACAACACATTATCAACAACCCTAATATCCTACAACCTACATCCCTATCCCAATACATACCAAAACATCCTATTCTCATCCTTACATCCTACAATCAAACCTAAAGATATCCTACAACACATTATCAACAACCCTAATATCCTACAACCTACATCCCTATCCCAATATACACCCAAAACATCCTATTCTCATCCTTGCATCCTACTATCAAACCCTACAGATATCCTACAGCACATTATCAACAACCCTAATATCCTACAGCCTATATTCCTAACCCAATACACACCCAAAACATCCTATTCTCATCCTTACATCCTACAATCAAACCCTACAGATATCCTACAACACATTTTCCCTAACCAATAACATCCTACAACCTACATCCCTAATCCAAAAAGTCCACCAAAAATCCTATACTCATCCTTACATCCTACAATCAAACCCTACAGATATCCTACAACACATTATCAACAACCCTAATATCCTACAACTCATTTTTCCTGACCCATTTTTCTTAACTAACATCCTACAACACATTTTCCCTAACCTATGACACCCAAAACATCCTATTCTCATATCCTTTATATCCTATAATCTTCACTACAACAATTAATCTTCAGTCAAACCTGCACCTTCAGATATCCTACAGCCCAATACACACCCAAAATCCTATTCTCATCCTTGCATCCTACAATCTAACATATCCTTAACCTAAAACACACCAAAAACATCCTACACTCTCCTTTATATCCTACAATCTGACATATCCTTAACCTAAAACACACCAAAAACATCCTATTCGCATCCTTGCATCCTACAATCTAACACTTCCTTAACCTAAAACACACCAAAAACATCCTACACTCTCCTTTATATCCTACAATCAAACCCTATAGATATCCTACAACACATTTTCCCTAACCTATGACATCCTTTAACCTTCCTAAACACACCCAAAATCCTATTCTCATCCTTGCATCCTACAATCTAACATATCCTTAACCTAAAACACACCAAAAACATCCTATTCTCATCCTTGCATCCTACTACCACACCCTACAGATATCCTACCAGGCGCTGTGACCCTTGCAGGACTATATAAGCGGTGAATAAACCCCATATATTCCATCTCACATATAGATATCCTACAGCCTACATATCCTAACCCAATATACACCGTCCCACATCCTATATCCTACATAGCACACCAAAAAAATCCTACTCTCACCTTTAAATCCTACAATCTAACCCTACAGATATCCTACAACACATTTTCCCTAACCTATCACACCAAAAACATCCTATCCTCACCTCCTTTACATCCTACAATCAAACCCTACAGATATCCTACAACACATTTTCCCTAACCAATAACATCCTACAACCTACATCCCTAATCCAAAAGTCCACCAAAAATCCTATACTCATCCTTGCATCCTACAATCAAACCCTACAGATATCCTACAACACATTATCAACAACCCTAATATCCTACAACTCATTTTTCCCGACCCATTTTTCTTAACTAACATCCTACAAGACATTTTCCCTAACCTATGACACCCAAAACATCCTATTCTCATATCCTTTATATCCTACAATCTTCACTACAACAATTAATCTTCAGTCAAACCTGCACCTTCAGATATCCTACAGCCTAATATACACCCAAAATCCTATTCTCATCCTTGCATCCTACAATCTAACACTTCCTTAACCTAAAACACACCCAAAACATCCTACACTCTCCTTTATATCCTACAATCTAACCCTACAGATATCCTACAACACATTTTCCCTAACCAATAACATCCTACAACCTACATCCCTAATCCCAAAAGTCCACCAAAAATCCTATACTCATCCTTGCATCCTACTATCACACCCTACAGATATCCTACGCTGCGCTGTGGCCGTCGCAGGAGTACGTAAGCGGCGTGTCCCTCGCGGCTCTGGACCACAGCAGCGGCATCCTGCAGGTGTGGTACCTGCTCCTGGAGGGCCTGGCTGGGGGGACCATGACGTGCCCCCAGAGGTACCAGTCACAGGCCCTTGACACCCTGTTCTCCCTGTTCCGTAGCCTACCAGACTGCCCAGGTGAGAAGGGGGGGGGGGGGAGAGGGAAAGAGTGAGAGGGGGGAGAGGGAGAGAGGGAAAGAGTGGGAGAGGAGGGGGAGAGGGAGAGAGGGAAAGAGTGGGAGAGGAGGGAGAGAAAGAGAGGGAGAGAGTGGGAGGGGGAGAGAAAGAGAGGGAGAGAGTGGGAGGGGAGAGAAGAGAGAAGAGAGGGAGGAGAGGTGGGAGGGGGAGAGAAAGAGAGGGAGAGAGTGGGAGGGGGAGAGAAAGAGAGGGAGAGAGTGGGAGGGGGGAGAGAAAGAGAGGGAGAGGAGGGGGAGGGAGAGAGAGGAGAGAGTGGGAGAGGAGGGAGAGAAAGAGAGGGAGAGGAGGGGGATGTGGAGGGAGAGGGGGAGAGAAGGAGATGGAGAGGGAAAGAGAGAGGGAAAGAGAGAGAGAAAGAGGGAGAGATGGGGAGGAAGAATGGGAGGGGAAGAAGGAGAGGGAGAGAGAGAGAGAGAGGGGAAGGCAGAGAGGAGGAGAGAGGAGAGGGGGACTAGAGAACACCTTTGCCAGACGCCTAAAGATACACTTCCACTAATTTCTTAAGTCACAGCCATACACATTTAACACAACATAAACACACTCAAGCGAAATATTGTTTTTTTAATCTCCTACTCAACCCTCTCTCCCTCCCCATTCACCCCATGTATCACCCTATCCCCATGGCCAATACACCCTTTATGCATCCCTACGATACCCTATTTAATCTAAGATACGATTTTCACCCTATTTTTGGCGATATAACGTGTAATATATGGTGGCAGCAAAGAATGTATTTTTTAATGAGGGTATATATTGGTGTCAGTAGTGGGATTCCTTTGACTTTTTCTCACCACCCTCCTTCCGTCTCTCCGTCAGGCCCTACCTTCGGCATGTATTGCGTCAACCACCTCCTACTACCACTCATGCAGACGTGGCTAAGGCGATCCAACACCCACCAAGCAAGCCCGACATGGGACTTCACAGCATCCTTCAAGCAATATACAGGGCTTACGTCAGACCTCGTAGTGGAGTATATAACCAAGCTAGCGGATAAAGGCGCGCTGGGAGAAAGTCGCGCGGCATTACTCATGTTACAGCAGTGTTTGTTGGTGTTGGTGGAGTGTGTGGCGCATCCCAGCGAGGCCACCTCACGGCTAGGGTGCGCGTGTCTGCGTCATGTGGTCACGAGCTGTGGTGAGCGCCTGCCACCGCACTACTGGGATGTGGTGGTGTGTGCGCTGCATCGAGCCTCACAGGTGGGTACTAAGCTAACCTAACCTGACCTAACCTAATCTAATCTTGCCTTACCTGGCCTGACCTAACCTAAGATAACCTTGCCTAACCTTACCTAACCTTACATAACCTTACCTAACCTTACCTAACCAAAGCTAACCAAAGCTAACCTAATCTAACCAAAGCTAACCTAACCTAGCCTAACTTAACCTAACCTTACCTGACCTTACCTAACCAAAGCTAACCTTACCTAACCAAAGCTAACCTAGCCTAGCCTAACTTAACCTAACCTCACCTTACCTAACCTAACCTAACCTAACCTAACCTTACCTTACCTCACCTAACCTCACCTAACCTCACCTAACCTAACCTTACCTAACCTTACCTTACCTGACCTAACCTAACCTTACCTAACCTAACCTCACCTAACCTAACCTAACCTAACCTTACCTAACCTAACCTTACCTTACCTTACCTAACCTAACCTAACCTAACCTAGCCTAACCTAACCTCACCTCACCTCACCTCACCTCACCTAACCTAACCTAACCTCACCTCACCTAACCTAACCTGACCTAACCTTACCTAACCTAACCTTACCTTACCTAACCTAACCTAACCTAACCTAACCTCTACTGTAATATTCCTGTAAACATTGCGTGACATTGGGCATCAGTGCATTTTTTAAGCAAATCTTACTGGGCGACATTCTTTGGATAGCCAGAAAGGTAAAGGCCTACCTGTTAAAATATAGTTTTTTGGATATATCAATAATACCCTCAATAACTCCCCTCCCCTCACTTTATTTCCCCTCAGGTGGCTCTCTACCCTCTGTACCAGCTGATGACACTCTTCCAACCTGACTCACCAAACTTCTACGGCGACATAGGTCAGGTCAAGGTCGCCGCTCGTCGCGACTGCACCGGCAAAGACAGCGACCGCCTACGACAACTCTCCCACCAAGTCTTCCTTCTCGACACCCAGAGAGGGAATGCTGGGATGTCTGCAGCCCCGGACAGTAACCCAGACGCAGAGGATCGGTCGTTTATCTTTCTACTATACCCCGAGGACCACCACAACCACCACAGCCACCACCACCAACCGCAGGGACCGCAGAGGAGTGGTGGTAGTGGTAGTGGTAGTGGGGAGGCGGGTGGTGAAGGAGAGCCGCTGCGAGTGCCGTTTAGGACGCTGGTGGTGGGGCTTTTGTCGCATCAGATTCTGCTGCAGACTCTCGGAACCTTGCTAGTCAGGGGCTCACCGCATATTATACCCAGGTGAGAGGGAGAGAGAGAGAGGGAGAGAGAGAGAGAGAGAGAGAGAGAGAGAGAGAGAGAGAGAGAGAGAGAGGGAGAGGGAGTGAATGAATTAATGCATGAATGAGAGAGAGTAAGATTGAGAGAGTGTGAGTGAGTGAGTGAGAGAGAGAGAAAATTATGATATAGATAGTGTTAACCCTCTCACGCACGAAAAGTTTAATAAGTTTCTCCGTCCACTGCAACATCCGTCTGGGGCTCCCTAGGGGCCCCGCGGAATGGCCTGACTGTGCGGCGAATTATTTTTTTATGTTATCAATTTCTCCAACGTGTATTCTTTTTTCCTGGCATTATTATATATCATTGGTTTTGCAAGAGATTATTCTGCCTTATGAAAGAAAAAAATAACAAGAAATGCAAATAAATAGCGGAATTTACCGACTCCGAAAAAAATATTGAGTCAAGAGAAATAAGAAATACTTACGTTCACCACTTCGTAGCTCAAAACTTCCCGAGTCAACTTTTTATGGTTTATATGCCAATAAAAGTGGATTTTTATGAGGATTCCAACGCTACCATTATAATTTTCATATGGCCATCATGGCCAGCTCGGGACACGTTTTAAAGGGACGACAATCCGCGCGCACAGGCTGCCTGCTGAGTGGAAACTGACACACAAACCCTTATCATTTCACATCCACTCACACGAGAGAGTTGACAATTAGTTTATTTTATAGGCCTAGGTTGGATCTTTGACGCAGAAAATTTTGACGCAATTCTGATAAATACTTTATTTTTGGCGAATTTTTAAATGTTTTTTGACACCATCGCGTCAAAAGCTCAGATGTAGACGGGCCTGTTTTGACGCCATCGTGTCGCCGTGCGTGAGAGTGTTAAGTGTGTGTTTTTATTCATATTTATTCACATATTCAGACATTACCACAAGCTTCCACAATGACTAAAATAGGTCACCCCATGCCCTACTAAGTACCATGCAGTGCCCCTATTACTGTGACCTGACCCTCTGTACCCTGTGATTTTTAACGAGGTGAAAAATCCTGACCCCTTGCTGCTTACTGACTGATATTTGATGCCAGGAGAAGGAAATACTACTAACCTCAATATTTCAGCTGTATTTTATCATAGTGAACCCTATTATCAGGTAAACAGAGGCATCATTTAAAGCATGAGACCTTAAGATAGAATGGAATTTTTGCCTTGTTAAAAAAAGGAGACTATTGTGTACCCTAAAATGCCCCTATCATAGCTACCCATGCCCTAGAGTACCCTAAAATCCCCTTATCATAGCTACCCATACCCTAGAGTACCCTAAAATGCCCTTATCATAGCTACCCATGTCCTAAAGTACCCTAAAATGCCCTTATCATAGCTACCCATACCCTAGAGTACCCTAAAATGCCCTTATCATAGCTACCCATGTCCTAAAGTACCCTAAAATGCCCTTATCATAGCTACCCATGTCCTAAAGTACCCTAAAATGCCCTTATCATAGCTACCCATGTCCTAAAGTACCCTAAAATGCCCTTATCATAGCTACCCATACCCTAGAGTACCCTAAAATGCCCTTATCATAGCTACCCATACCCTAGAGTACCCTAAAATGCCCTTATCATAGCTACCCATACCCTAGAGTACCCTAAAATGCCCTTATCATAGCTACCCATACCCTAGAGTACCCTAAAATCCCCT
>JACEEZ010000488.1:107500-112500 GCA_016584305.1 Chionoecetes opilio
TCGTGTGAGTGGATGTGAAATGATAAGGGTTTGTGTGTCAATTTCCTCTCAGCAGGCAGCCTGTGAGCGCGGATTGTCGTCCCTTTAAAACGTGTCCCGAGCTGGCCATAATGGCCATATGAAAAGTATAATGGTAGCGTTGGAATCCTCATAAAAATTCGCTTTTATTGGCATATAAACCATAAAAAGTTGACTCGGGAAGTTTGGAGCTACGAAGTGGTGAACGTAAGTATTTCTTATTTCTCTTGACTCAATATTTTTTCGTAGTCGGTAAATTCCGCTATTTATTTGCATTTCTTGTTATTTTTTTCTTTCATAAGGCAGAATAATCCCTTGCAAAACCAATGATATATAATAATGCCAGGAAAAAAAAATACACGTTGGTGAAATTGATAACATAAAAAAATAATTCGCCGCACAGTCAGGCCATTCTGCGGGGCCCCTTAGGGAGCATAAGACGGATGCCGCAGTGGACGGAGAAACTTATTAAACTTTTCGTGCGTGAGAGGGTTAATATACAAACATGAGGAAATGAACTTAAGTACTAAAGCAAGTAAAAGATCATATATACATGTGGGCAATATACACACTGCTTAAGTACATTTATGAGGCGCTGATTTCAGGAAGTCGATAAGCACCATTAATAAAATACGACGAAAATGGCTTCAAAATGTTTCAATGTTCAAAATATCATATCTTTTGAACCAAGCCTACAAAATTATGAATCCATAATTGTGTAGGCTTGGTTCAAAAGATACAACATTTTGAACATTGAAACATTGTGAAGCCATTTTCTTAGTATTTTATAGATGGCGCTTATCGACTTTCTGAAATCAGCGCCTCATAAATACATCATCAGAAAAGTCTACTACAGTCTATTTTTTGTATTATGGTTAAAATGCAGTAAGGAAGCCACGCCCCCTGCCTGCCCTTCTATTCTACGGTGCAGCTGATTGGTGCATTCCTCGTATCATCACTACCAATCACAATATCTTCACTACTTAACAGCGGCGTGACCACTGGACAGCAATCTTCACTACAGAGGGTGACAAATCAAAACACCCTCTGTAGTGAAGGATTCTGTTCCAGTGGTCCCGCGGTTGTTAAGTAGTGAAGATATTGTGATTGGTGGTGATGATACGAGGAATGCACCAATCAGCTGCCCCGTAGAATAGCAGGGCAGGCAGGGGGCGTGGCTTCCTTACTGCATTTTGACCATAATACAAAAAAATAGACTAGGCATTACATTTGCTAGAAAAACAAAAAAATCTTATCAATAGCAGAGACAAAAGGGAATGAGGGTAAATATTTATGACTGAGCGAAGTTATTATTAGTTATGATATGTGTTATTAAATGTGTCCATGATTAGCAAGTGTGTATATTTATATCATGTATTTAACTCAGGACGAATGAGAGAGAGAGAGAGAGAGAGAGAGAGAGAGAGACATGAAGACAGATAGATTGATAGAGAGACAGACAGAGAGAGTGTAAGAGAGAGAGAGAGAGAGAGAGAGAGACATAAAGACAGATAGATTGATAGATTGATAGAGACAGACAGAGAGAGTGTAAGAGAGAGAGAGAGAGTGTAAGAGAGAGAGAGAGTGTAAGAGAGAGAGAGACATGAAGACAGATAGATTGATAGATTGATAGACAGACAGACAGAGAGAGTGTAAGAGAGAGAGAGAGAGAGAGAGAGAGAGAGACATGAAGACAGATAGATTGATAGAGAGACAGACAGAGAGAGTGTAAGAGAGAGAGAGAGAGAGAGAGAGAGAGAGAGAGAGAGAGAGAGAGAGTGTGTGTGTGTGTGTGTGTGTGAGAGTTAATAACAAAGATACTAACACCATTCAGCCCGCCCCCCCCTCCCCGGCTAATGCTATTTACCTATAACTGCCAAGCGTCAATAACTACTATGTATAACCATGTATATTAAGGCCTACCATGTATATTGTCGCCGATTTCCATGTATATCTGTGTATGTATGCAGTAAACCCTACCTAATTCTAACAAAGTGGAGGAGACTTGGGTCGAATTAGCCGAAAGTTTGAGTTATCCGATGGTTGCCTCCAGCCCCTCCACACGATAAGAAGTCACTCCAACATGCCAAAACAGCTCAGATTGTATTACTTGTACTCACTAAAACCATCATATTTATGTGATAATAATAATAATAATAATTTTATTCTCGCCCGAGGCATACATACAAAAAACAAAGCGATAACAACAAGACAAGGAGTAAACTTAAGTACAGTAAATAGATAACAGTAAAGTCGCCAGGACAACTTTTTTTTTCTGTTTATAGACGTGTGGTGGCGTTAATAGTGACATTTCTACATCCATGATTTCAGGACAGTTAGAAGGGGCTATCTGGAGAGTCTGTGTCATTTTGTGTCTTCATCTGTGTCATATTAGGGCTATAAATGAACAAATGACAAAAATATCTACAAAATGGCTACCAACAGTAGAGTCGCCATCTAGTGTTTATTTACTGAGTGTCGTACCGCTGTCGTCGTCGCCCGAAAAAAAACGCGTAGCGAAATTTGAAACCGTCTATACTTGCAGATACAAAGCATAAAACAACTTTGAAACAGGGTAGATTATACAGTCATGATATAAACTACTGTGTATCATCTTCAGTGGCACATACAAATCAGTAGTGATGCTATAATTCGTAATATTTGGCGCCTGGCGAGTTCACTGCAGGTGGCGACTTTACTGTTATCTACGGTAGAGCAAAAACAAAAAACAAGAACAAAAGTACAGGTACATTAGGGGACATAGTATCAAAGTATAATAATCGTATATCGGGTCACGCGGGCAGCCGCGACACACCGCATGGGAGAGGTCAGACTTGCACTAGTAAGGCTAAGAATTGATTCGAACTTCTGTTAGAATTATGGAAAGTTGTTGAAAAATTTGAACTGGCCTGAAATAGGTTGAATTATAATTATCCGAAGTTTGAATTAGTCGAGTGTTTACTGTACGTCACGGATCTCTAACTCATGAGTGGAAAATGTCAAAAATTGTATTTGTCTTTGAGATATTTCGTCATCTAAATATTGTTTTTAATCTCAATATCATTTTATTTGTTTTTCTTACAGAATTCAAGTGTTTCTCTTTTTTTTCATATCTATCTCTCTATCTATCTATCTCTCTATCTATCTATCTATCTATCTCTATCTATCTCTATCTATCTATCTATCTCTCTATCTCTATCTATCTCTCTCTATCTATCTATCTCTCTACCATCTAATTTGTTCACTCACTATACTATTATTTACTATACTAAATACTATCTACATTTTACTATGTATTAATACTAATCTATACTATTTTATCAATCTATTAAACTATCTAATTACTATACATTTCTTACCATTAGTTTTTCAGACTGAGTACTAAATACATCAATGTATTTAAATACCAAATTAGCAAATCACATTGTATTAAATACATAAATACATTTTAACATACCACAAAAAACAATTTCCAATGGATTTCCTTAGATTTTGGGTTTCCTTAGAAATTTCCTTCTCAGGCCTAAATTTCCTTGAAATCAGGACATTTCCTTGGCAGTGGCAACCCTGGTTCACTGTAACATCAGGGTTGCCTTGGCAGTGACAACCCTGGTTCACTGTAACATCAGGGTTGCCTTGGCAGTGGCAACCCTGGTTCACTGTAACATCAGGGTTGCCTTGGCAGTGGAAACCCTGGTTCACTGTAACATCAGGGTTGCCTTGGCAGTGACAACCCTGGTTCACTGTAACATCAGGGTTGCCTTGGCAGTGGCAACCCTGGGTCACTGTAACATCAGGGTTGCCAGATAGTGGGGCGGGTTTATGGCCAAATTAACTGATAAAAAAGTATTTATATTTTTATAATATGAGTATTTAAATACAATGTATTTAAATACTCATAAAAGTATTTAAAACTGTATTTAAATACATGACAACCAATGTATTTATAAATACATTTATAAATACACAAATGTATTTAAATACGTATTTAAATACATTTGTATTTAAATAGTGCCCAGCTCTGGTTTGGTTGCTGTACAGACAGACAGACGGACACTCGGTGCCATTATACTAGTCAGAGGCTAGTCATTAGAGGATCATTCTAGTATGCCTTCTTGTATCTCCTGTATTCTCTTTGTATTTGTATTGTATCACTTTTGTTATCTCTTGTAGTTTCTTGATCACTCTATTTTTTTTCTATTTTTTCTCTTATTTATTATGTACTATTTATTTAGCCAACGAGCCTCAAACCATGTATACCACGAGCAGGGAATGACACTCCTATGTATGTATGTATGTATGTGTGTGTGTTTATGTTCATTAGTTTGGTAGTAAGGGGGAAGGCTCATCACCCTCCCGCCTTTTTCTCATTGATTTTGTTTTTTCAGTAATTTATTTGATATTATTTGTTTACACTATAAGGGATGTTAAATGCTATGTGAAGAATATGCTGTATATTAAAGTTCTCCTTACTCCATCGTGCTTCATTGTTATTATTATCATTAGTACAGGTTGAAGTTCCCAAATTCGGCATCCCAAGACTCGGCAACACCCAAAACTCGGCTATGGTTCCGGATTTTCCAAAACACGGCAGAACACCCAAAACCCTGGGCGTAGTTGCCGGGTCGGCCGCTGGGTGCCACCACACTAGGCCGCTTGGTTTCTCCCGCCGATTTGTTTGTTGTTATTGTTCAGTGGTGTTGTGACTGTAGAGTTGTGTACACTGTTATTTTGTGTACTTCTACAGGTCTGTTATTGGTATTATGGCTCCCAAACGTCCAGGAACACCTACTGGTGCAAGTGAAAAGAAAAGGAAGAACAATGTGTTAACTATTTCTGAGAAAATTGACCTTTTGAAGAAGTTTTCATGCTTTTTTTCCCCTTAATATATCTACGTTCTAAAAGTCGGAAAATTCCATTACTCGGCTCGGCGCTGGTCCCGAGGTTGCCGAGTTTGGGAACTTCAACCTGTAGTAGTAGTG
>JACEEZ010000488.1:132500-162500 GCA_016584305.1 Chionoecetes opilio
TTCTATGTGTCACTGAAGACGCATGCACAGTAGTTTATATTATGTACATCACACTACATGTCTTCAGTGGCACATCAAAGTCTGTAGTGATGCTAAAATTCGTAATATATTGTTAAGGCCGACATTAGTGCAGTGGCGAGTGACTGGCGACTATAGTGTTATCTACGGTATATGAAGGAGATATAGATAGAGGTTAGATATAGATATAGATAGCGAGGGAGGGAGATAGAGATAGGCGATAAGAATAATAAGAGAGAAGGAGATATATACATAGGAGAATAGGAGATAGAGGTTAGGGAGACACGCTAAGCAGTATTATAATATTTTGTAATGACCTCGTGTGTTAGGTAATGAAAAAAAATATATAGTGAGGTCAGGTCAGGTCAGGTGAAACATATTATCTGGTTTTATTCTGATGTTCTTGTTCTCGTCTCTGTTCTTGTGTGTGTGACTGTGTGACTGTTTGTGTGTGTGTGTGTGTGACTGTGTTTGTGTGTGTGACTGTTTGTTTGTGTGTGTGTGTGTGTGACTTGTGTGTGTGTGTGACTGTGTTTGTGTGATTGTGTGACTGTTTGTGTGTGTGTGACTGTTTGTGTGTGTGTGTGTGTGTGACTGTTTGTGTGTGTGTGTGTGTGACTGTTTGTGTGTGTGTGAGTGACTGTTTGTGTGTGTGTGACTGTGTGTGTGTGTGAGACTGTTTGTGTGACTGTTTGTGTGTGCATTATAGTAGGTACAGAGAGAGAGAGAGAGAGAGAGAGAGAGAGAGAGAGAGAGAGAGAGAGAGAGAGAGAGAGAGAGAGAGAGAGAGAGAGAGAAGTAGGAGGTAAGAAACATAATGATGGAGAGAGAGAGAGAGAGAGGAAGGAAATGAATGAGGTGTTCTATGGTGTGTGAGAGAGAGAGAGAGAGAGAGAGAGAGAGAGAGAGAGAGAGAGAGAGAGAGAGAGAGAGAGAGAGAGAGAGAGAGAACAGTTTATTAGGTGTGCAAGTGTGTATACAAATCTATTGCACAAAGTTTTACAAAGTTGTTCGTTTGCAAGATATGTATCAAATAAAATAATGACGCCATGTTACTGTTAAATCTCTGCCTAGTATTAACCTTCTTATATTTATGTTAATTAGAAAAGCAGGAAAGTTAAGTACAGCTTCGGAGTTAAATGCCAGCTATCTACATGCAGGAACTACCACGTGTAGGTCTCGCGGCCTCTTGTAGCTTCCTTATTTTCTTATGATCTTATGAACATACATTCTCTCTCCTCTCTCTCTCTCTCTATCTATCTATCTCTTGCCCCGCCTCTCTCTCTTTCTCTCTCTAATGTAGAATAGAGAGAGAGACAGGTAGACATACTAGCTATTCTCTCTCCTCTCTCTCTCTATCTATCTCTTTCCCCGCCTCTCTTTCTCTCTCACTCTTTCTCTCTCTCTCTAATGTAGAATAGAGAGAGAGAGACAGGTAGACATACTATATACCCTATAACCAGAGCTGGGCAGTATTTAAATACATTTGTATTTAAATACATTTGTGTATTTAGAAATGTATTTATAGATACATTGGTTGTCATGTATTTAAATACAGTAGCTATTCAAATACTTTATGAGTATTTAAATACAGTAGCTATTCAAATACTTATATGAGTATTTAAATACAGTAGCTATTCAAATACTTATATGAGTATTTAGATACAGTAGCTATTTAAATACTTTTATGAGTATTTAAAAAAAATCCCCCGCAGAAAACGCCTTTAGCTGCCTTGGCTGCAGCTCATTGTGTTTCACAAGGGGCGCGGCGGCGGTGCAGACAGAATCGTACAGCAAATATGAAAGTAACTTAAATTTAGGTCTGGTTTTAATGAAAATTCACTTAGTAACGTATTACAAATAATGAAATAACATATAATGACTTTTTATTGTGATATATTTGTTAGTAGTGTATCAATTCTGCTGTGTCTCTAAAGGCATCATACACCTGGCAGTGAGTGTCTGGGGGTGCTGCAGCTCTGCAGCCCTATGCCACGAGCCGCCACTGGCCTGTTAAGTAACAAGAACTACCCCGTGTAGGTCTCGCGGCCTCCTGCAGCTTCCTTATTTTCTTATGTTCTTATGAGAGAGAGACAGGTAGATCTAATTTTATACTATAGATTAATACTTATGATTCTAGCTACAGACAGAAAAAGTCCACTGGCCGCATCCTTACGTTCCTGAGTTCCTCTGTCTCCGCTGCTGCCATGACAGACATATTACACACAGACAGACAGACACACACAGACAGACACACACAGACAGACACACACAGACACACACACACATACAGACAGACAGACACAGACAGACACATACAGACAGACAAACACACACAAATAGACAGACACACACACAAACAGACAGACACACACAGACAGACAGACACACACACACAGACACACAGAGACACACACAGACAGACAGACACACACAGACAGACAAGACACACAGAGACAGACACACACACAAACAGACAGACACACAGACAGACAGACACACACAGACAGACAGACACACACAGAGACAAACAAACACACACAGACAGACAGACACAGAGACAGACAGACACACAGAGACAGACAGACACACAGAAACAAACATATACAGACACAGACAGACACACACAGACAGATACAGACAGAAAAAGTCCACTGGCCGCATCGTTAGGTTCCTCTGTCTGGCCGCCGCGCTCCGCCAATGAGCGCCGCGCCTCCATCCTTCCCAGGCAGACAACAACAACACGCGCCAGCCATTCCATCTGGTGCCCTGATTTACCCCCAAAAGACGTTATCATGTACAACGAATTCGTAGATGAGGTGAGTGAGAGGTGCAGGAAGGTGTGCAGCGTGTGTGAGGGTGTGTAGGGAGGGGGGGAAGGGTGTGAGGAAGGGGTGAGAGGGGGAAATAGTGTCGCGTGTGTGTGTGTGTTCGGGAAAACGACAGGGAAAGTGAAGTATTGGAAATTTTTTCGGTTTATTTTCATATTAGGAGTTGCAGGGGACTTATTTAGGTGTTCCTTGGTTTGTTAGCCTTCCGTTTAACTGCTGTATTGAAAGTAAACTTGGGGTGGGCGTGAGGCTGGCGTGTTAGTAGTGATGTCAAAGCCCAGGGCAGGGATGCTCGAAAATGCCTGGTAAGGGACAACTTAGGAGTGTATGGCTACAATAACCTTACCAGGGTGGCCTGAGGGAGATGCCCGTACCGAGCCGTCACTCCCGTACGGTTATCGGTGGCCTCTGGGTGGGGAATATTAGGGATATGTGTGGAAATTCTGCTGACCAATTACAGAGCAGGTGAAACTCTGTCGATCTACCGACCTCTTCCCGTAGGTGATCGGCCCATTATGGAATGTGTGGAATTTTAACCAAGATAACTCTCTAATTAACCAAAACCTTCAAAGCCTCGTTGAGGCTTTGAGCTAAAATCGGCCACTTTCGGAAATGTCCCGCGGACGCTTATTTAACCTGAATAACTCTACAAAACTTAACACAAACCTATCATAAACCTTACCTAACCTAAACCAGACCTAAACATAACTTAAATATAACTTAACTTAAACCTAAAAACTATGTTTGCCGGTGTTGAGCTAAGATCTGCCGATTTCCGAAATAGGGCCGATTTTAGCTCACTATCGCCAGAATGTTACGATAATAATTGCCGCCATATTAGCCTTTCAGCGTAATATTCTCCCGCTGATTACTACAGAGACGTACCCAGGGTATACCTTGATGCGCTGATATTCGAGTCCCGCGTGCCCGAAATTAGCATCTATGGGCCACTGCTGGCCCGCTCCGTACCTGCCTGCCGTATTCGTGGCCGCGGCGGTCTCTGTTATAGTGGACGAGAACTGCGCGTTCGGTCTTTAGGTCAGACAAGACACACGGGGGGGCTAACACCTCACTGTGACACTTGTGTGCAAGGATAGTATAACTTTATAATATCCTTGCTTGTGTGTGTACGTGTGTGTGTACTAGTACGTCAGACATTTGATACCACCACCACCACCGCATCATTATAGCGGCCAAACTTGTATGATGAACTATACGTTTTGATTCAAGAAGTCGACCGATATATATATTTAATATATTAGGTTTGCCCTAATATGAATTTATTACAAGTACTATAGGTATTGTATGTTAAATATGATATATATGGAGTCAATGACGCAATAAACACATCACATTTCAAACAGGCAAGCATGAAATGGCTCTATAATACACAATAAACATAAAGTATAGTGATACAACTTGTTTGTTGATGTCTTGTCGCTTCAAATTTCACTCCCTTAGAGAGTTAAGGGTGCTCCCGACCACCCTTAGCCTCGCGGTCCCGTAGCGAGTGAGAAAACGGTTTGAGCATCTCCCGTAGAGGCGCTACGAGGTAAAAGCCCCCTAGGGTAATACTTACGGGCCCGTAACTCCTTCGAGCATCTGGCCCTGGGTTGGTCAGCCGCGTAGATTGGGGTCGTTCAGCAGCCCGCTAGTTTTTTTATGAGAGTTTATTTTACATATATTTTGATGTGCTGGTATTGTGTGTTTATTGGTAGTTTTCGATATTATTGTTGCCTATTTTATTGGTACCGTAAGTCTATTACAGAGAAGCTGGTACATTTCTAGTGTTTGCCCATACTCTCCCCCTTCCCCCAAACAAACACACACACACACACACACACACACACACACACACACACACACACACACACACACACACACACACACACACAAGCTAACCCCATCCCATAAACCTATAAATTGGGGGGGTACATGCCCCCCACTGTGAGGGGCACGTGTCCCCCCGTAGCTACGCCACTGGTCATGGTGTCAGGGCAGCAGAAAGCCTTGGGCCCCGACAAGCCTCACGGTGACGTCATGACATAAGCCACGCCTACGTAAATATATTTCAAAATATTTCTTATTGTTCCTGGTTCAATTTTGGATTCAATTTCTCGACACTGGTCACCATTCTGTTGGTGAGGATCGTCAAGTTCACACGTGTCTGGACTTAGAAGAAATTCAACCCATTTTCTCTACACTTTTTCACTCAAATTAAAACAACTGAACTTCAAATTAAAACAAATGAATCTCAAATTAAAACAACTGAATCTCAAATTAAAACAAATGAAGTTTAAATTAAAACAACTGAAGTTTAAATTAAAACAAATGAATCTCAAATTATAACAACTGAAGTTTAAATTAAAACAAATGAATCTCAAATTATAACAACTGAAGTTTAAATTAAAACAACTGAAGTTTAAATTAAAACAACTGAAGTTTAAATTAAAACAACTGAAGTTTAAATTAAAACAACTGAAGTTTAAATTAAAACAACTAAAGTTTCTATTAAAACAACTGAAGTTTAAATTAAAATAACAACTTCAAATTAAAATAACTTCACATTAAAATAATTCAATTTCAAATTAAAAGAAAAAATAAAGGTACATTTTTACAATAGGACCGAAATTCCCTACACAGCTGGGAGTGTGGCTTCTGTTCACCTTACTGGATTCTAAGAAACATTCACTCTATGAACTTCCATCACAAATCGCTACTTTCTGAGATATAAGATGTCTAGTATGAAGGAGTGTATAAGAAATATGAAAATGAAACTAACCTAACCCCACCTTTTGTCTCACGAACCTAACTTAACCTAACCTAACCCCACGCTTTAACCTCCTAACTAAAGCCAAACCCTCATTAAAAAGTGTCCATGGCAAGGGAAGAACAGAGGCGATGCAGGTCACAAGAGGAAGAAGAGTAAGGCGCTCGTAAACACTTGTCTCTCGCCTCCCTATGAACAACATGTCATTATCTCCAAAAGTAGTGATTTGCGACGGAAGATCATAGAGAGAATGTTTCCTAGAATCCAATAAGGTAAACAGAAACCACACTCCCAATTGTGTAGGCAATTTCGGTCCCATAGTAAAATAATACCAAAAAATCATCCATTTTATTTAGAAATTATTTGTTTTATTTTGAAGTTCTGTTCTAATTTGAGAGTGAAAAGGTGTATTATGAAAACCCCCAGAAAAGTAATATATTTCTTCCTGCAAATGTTTTCTTATCTTTACCAGAGTGCTGCCAGCAAAGGGAAGAGAGGGAAAAAGTTATTGATGAAAAGATATCTATACCATTCTTTTAAATATTTGTACACAGCATACTACATAGATAAAGCAACACAGGATGAAGTAACGTATAGCTATTCCGTGTAGGTTAGTACACAGACTCTACTTATACAAAAGAAAACAAAAGTTACATTTTTGGGACTCAAATTTTTTTTTTAACAATTTTTTTTTGGCACTCAACATTTTTTTGGCACTCAATATTTTTTGGGCACTCAACATTTTTGGGCACTCAACATTTTTTTGGCACTCAATATTTTTTTGGCACTCAACATTTTTTTGGCACTCAACATTTTTTGGCACTCAACATTTTTTGGCACTCAACATTTTTTGGCACAACATTTTTTGGCACTCAACATTTTTTTGGCACTCAACATTTTTTTGGCACAACATTTTTTTGGCACTCAACATTTTTTTGGCACTCAACATTTTTTGGCACTCAACATTTTTTTGGCACTCAACATTTTTTTGGCACTCAACATTTTTTTGGCACTCAACATTTTTTGGCACAACATTTTTTTTTGGGCCAATTTTTGTTACCCCCCCACTCCCCCCTTCTTTTCCCCCCCAGTACGAGAGCTACCCGCTGGGGCAGGATGCGGAGAACTACCACTACACGACGCAGGGGGGGGAGGGTGAGTTCCGGGAGGGGGGCCACTACCCCACCTACTCCATCCCTGAGGAGGTGAAGAAGTACATCACCTACTTCAGGGACGCCATCAGGGACGGCAACGTGTATGACGTGCCCTCACTCTACATTGAGTAAGTACACAACGGACGGGACAACCAACTGGGTTTGGTTTTTTTCCCCTTATTTTTTCCCCCTTATTTTTTCCCCTTTTTTCCCCCCCCTTTTTCCCCCCTTATTTCCCCCCCCCTTTTCCCCCTTTTTTCCCCCCTTATTTTCCCCCCTTATTTCCCCCCCTTTTTTCCCCCTTATTTCCCCCCTTTTTTCCCCCTTTTTCCCCCCCCTTATTTCCCCCCTTTTTCCCCTTATTTTTTCCCCTTTCCCCCCCTTTTTTTTCCCCTTTTTTCCCATGATTTTTTCCCCTTTTTTCCCCTTATTTAAATTTTTTCCCGGCTTTGTAGATTTGTAGATTTGGATAATTTATAGTTTCACCCAACCAACGACTTTCTGATGCGCCTTATCTTTTTCTGGTGTGTTTTGATGTGTTTTGAAGGAATCTGCTGACCGTTTCTGTCGCAAATTTTAGTGTTTTTTGTTTTTATAGGTAGATAGTTTTTTTTTTTTTTTTTTTTTAAGTTAGGTAAAGGTTAGGTTAGGTTAGGTAAAGGTTAGGTTAGGTATAGTTTAGGTTAGGTTAGGTTAGGTATAGTTTAGGTTAGTTTAGGTTAGGTAAAGGTTGGGCTCATTTTTTTGTTTTTTTTTGTCGTTGCACAAAAAAAAAAAAAAAAAAAAAATTGCGACAGAAACGGTTAGCAGATTCCTTCAAAACACAAAAAAACACACCAGAAAAACATAAGGTGCATCAGAAAATCGTTGGTTGGGTGAAACTATAAATTATCCGACTCCAATCCCCTAATAACCCTGCCACACACCCCACACCCACACCCTAACACACACCCCAACACCCCAACACCCACACCCTAACACACACCCCAACACCCCAACACCCACACCCTAACACACACCCCAACACCCCAACACCCACACCCTAACACACACCCCAACACCCCAACACTCACACCCTACCTAACACACCCTCCCCCACAGTTTCAACCGTCTCACCGAGGAGTACTACAAGACGCAATCCTGGCCCGAGGTTGAGGATCTGTACGGCAACAAGCTAGTGGAGCAGGACGGCAGGGACGACATCTTCCTCATCCTGTACCGCGAGCTCTACTACCGCCACATCTACGCCCGGGTGCAGGGCGGCCCCACCATCCCACAGCGCTTCGAGTCCTACTACAACTACTGCAACCTCTTCAACTACATCCTCAGTGAGTGGGAAGGAGGAGGGATTTTTGATGCTATTTACTACTACTACTACTACTACTACTACTACTACTACTACTACTACTACTACTACTATTATTGTTAGCGAAGGTAGTGGGTGAGTGGTAGAGGGTATATTAGACTACTACTACTACTACTACTACTACTACTACTACTACTACTACTACTACTACTACTACTACTATTATTGTTAGCTAAGGTAGTGGGTGAGTGGTAGAGGGTATATTAGACTACTACTACTACTACTACTACTACTACTACTACTACTACTACTACTACTACTACTACTACTACTATTGTTAGCTATGGTAGTGGGTGAGTGGTAGAGGGTATATTAGACTACTACTACTACTACTACTACTACTACTACTACTACTACTACTACTATTGTTAGCTATGGTAGTGGGTGAGTGGGTAGAGGGGATAGTAGACTACTACTACTACTACTACTACTACTACTACTACTACTACTACTACTACTACTACTACTACTACTACTACTACTACTACTACTACTACTACTTCACTGCAACCTCTTCAACTACATACTGAGTGAGTGGGCAATTTCACCCACTACTAAAGTTCTAAATACAACCCCCCCAAACACCCAGCCTCACCCCCCATCTCCCCCCCCAGGCGCCGAGACACCCGTACCCCTGGAACTACCCAATCAGTGGCTGTGGGAAATCATCGACGAGTTCATCTACCAATTCCAATCCTTCTCGCAGTTCCGCTCAAAGCTCGGCAAGAAGAGCGAACCCGAGATTGAATTGTTGAAGGATTCGCCGAAGATCTGGAATGTTCACTCTGTCCTCAATGTTCTGCACTGCCTGGTGGACAAGAGTAACATTAATCAACAGCTGGAGGTGGGTGTGGGGGGGTGGGGATGGAGGGGGGTGTGGGTTGGGGATGGAGGGGGTGTGGGTAGTGGTGGTTGGGGATGGAAAGGGTGTGGGTTGTGGTGGTTGGGGATGGAGAGGGTGTGGGTAGTGGTGGTTGGGGATGGAGGGGGGTGTGGGTTGGGGATGGAGAGCGGGTGTGGGTGGGGGTGGTTGGGGGGATAGAGAGGAGGGGGTTGAGTATGGAAGGGAGAGAGAGGTGGGTTGGGGATTGTAGGGGGTAGAAGAGGGGGGTTGGGGGAGAGGAGAGGGCGGTTGGGGATGGAGGGGGGGAGAGGGGGGTTGTTTGTAACATTAACCAACAACTGGAGGGGTGGTGGTGTTTCTTTTTTCATTGTATTTCTATTCTCTTTTATTCTTGTTTACTTGTACATATATATACAGTCGGCGCAAAAAAACTTATGACGGGAATAACGTCCTTAGCTTTTTTGCCAATTTCGGTGGGAGCGATTGGCTGTTTTTACGTTTTTTGTATATCTGGCAGTGCATTAGTGTGTCTGCTGTAGATTCCTCACTGCTGCCCACTCTGTATCTTCCAAGTCATCATAGGAAGAGGTTGTTGTGTTTGGTTCTCCAACCTTCCTACACCCCCATTCGCCCCTCCATCTTCTACCACCTCCTCCAGGTATACTATAGCATTATGCCGGGCAAATCTCTATCCATTGTGAAGAAGACACATATAGTAACCTTGTATCGAAGTGGGAAAACCATGGGCCAGATAGCAAGGGAGATGAGTGTTTCCAAACACACCGTCTCGAACTTGTGCAGGCGGGCGCCAGATGGTGAGTTAGAGACTGTTTTGGCGTGGAGGAAAGGGTCAGGGCGACCAAGAAAAACTTCAAAGAAGACTGATCAAATGCTCAAAATGATTACTGATGCCAATAATCATTTTGAGCAGTTGATCAGTCGTATTTGAAGTTTTTCTTGGTCGCCCTGACCCTTTCCTCCACGCCAAAACAGTCTCTAACTCACCATCTGGCGCCCGCCTGCACAAGTTCGAGACGGTGTGTTTGGAAACACTCATCTCCCTTGCTATCTGGCCCATGGTTTTCCCACTTCGATACAAGGTTACTATATGTGTCTTCTTCACAATGGATAGAGATTTGCCCGGCATAATGCTATAGTATACCTGGAGGAGGTGGTAGAAGATGGAGGGGCGAATGGGGGTGTAGGAAGGTTGGAGAACCAAACACAACAACCTCTTCCTATGATGACTTGGAAGATACAGAGCGGGCAGCAGAGATGAATCTACAGCAGACAGCCTAATGCACTGCCAGATATACAAAAAACGTAAAAAAATTCAATCGTTCCCACTGAAATTGGCAAAAAAGCTAAGGACGTCATTCCCGTCACAAGTTTTTTGGCGTCCTAAGTTTTTTGGTGCCAACTGTATGTACTTTAAGAAACAGACACACACATAAAACCAACACACACACACACAAAGCACACACACAAAACCAACACACACACATACAAACACACACAAAACCAACACAAACACACACAAAACCAACACAAACACACACACACACAAAACCCACACACACACACACAACCCACACACAAACACACACACACACACCCATTCCCCCACTCCCTGCCCTTCACCCACACCCTCCCCCATGGTCCCGCAGGTGTACACGAGCGGAGGGGACCCAGACAGCGTGGCGGGTGAGTTTGGGCGCCACCCGCTGTACAAGATGCTGGGTTATTTCTCCCTGATTGGCTTGCTGCGCCTCCACTCCCTGCTGGGTGACTACTACCAGGCTATTAAGGTGAGGGGGGGGGAGAGAGAGAGAGAGAGAAAAGTTTTTTTTTTTTGCCCCCTTTTTTCCCCCGGTCTTCCAAAATTTTCCCTTCCTTTTTTGTTTTTCTTTTTTTTTTTTTTTTTTGTTTTTTTAAAAAGGGGGTTTTTTTTTTTAAAAAAAAATTTTTTTTAAAGAAGGGAAAGGGTTTTCCCCCCCCCCCCCCCCCCCCCCCCCCCCCCCCCCCCCCCCCCCCCCCCCCCCCCCCCCCCCCCCCCCCCCCCCCCCCCCCCCCCCCCCCCCCCCCCCCCCCTTTTTTTTTTTTTTTTTTTTTTTTTTTTTTTTTTTTTTTTTTTTTTTTTTTTTTTTTTTTTTTTTTTTTTTTTTTTTTTTTTTTTTTTTTTTTTTTTTTTTTTTTTTTTAAAGGGGTTTTTTTTTGGTTTTTTTTTTTTAAAAGTCAGATATAATTAGTTTTTTTTTTTCAGTAAATTTTAAAAAGCTCAGCATTTAAATCAGCCCATTTTTTTTTAAAACCCTTTTTAATTTTTCAACCCTCATTTAAATTTTTATAAACTACGTTAGTTAAATAAAAATCAGTAATTAAGCAGTTTTTTTTAAAAGAATCGTTATTATTGGGTACAATTTTTTTTAAAAAAAGAAAGTTTTTTTAAAAATAACCCAAACATATAGTTTATAAAAAAAATGAGATTATTCCCAAAAAAGGGTTTTCGAAAATAGTTTTTTATATCAGTCAAAGGATTTAGTTTCTTTTTTGGGTTATAGCCGTTTTACCTTTTTTTGGGTTATTGTTTTTTTTTGGGGTTCAACCCAGTATCCCCTGGTTTATTTAGTTGTTATTTTTTTTGGTTCCCCAATTAACAGTACTTGGGGTTTTTATTTTTCTTTTTGGGGATAGGTTTTTTTTGGGTTAATTATTTAGGATAATCGTAAATTAGAGTTGTTTTTCTTTTTAAAGGGGTTCTCGATATAGTTTTATTATTTGTTTTTTTGGGGTTAGTACCCCCCTTTTTTATGTTCCTCTTTTCCCCCCCCCCCCCTAAAAAACCCCGGGTGGGAAAACTTAAAAAGGTGATTTTCCCCGGTAGCCCTTTCCGACCTATATAGGGATTACATGAATAGAACCCGAGATTCGCCCTTTTTCCAAAACCCTTCCCTTTTGGAAAGGCCATGAACCCAGGTAAGAACGCCCAAATTTCAGGGGGGGGGGGGTTGTTTGAATTGGGTTAACATTGGGGGGGGTTTTTTTTTTTTTTTTTGGGGGGTTGTTTTGTTTTGGGTTTGTTTTTAAAATGATAAGGGTTTTATTTTTTTCCTGAAATATCAAATAAGGAGGGGGGGGGGTGGGGGAATTTTTTAAAAAAGGGGTTTTTTTGGGTGGGGGGGTTTTGGTTGGGGGGTTTTGGGGGGTTGTAAGGGGTTTTTGGGTGTTTAGGGGGGGGGGAGTAATTTTTTTTTTTTGGGGGGGGTTTTTGGGGGGGGGTTTTTGGGGGTTTTTTTTGGTTTTTGGGGGGGGTTTTTTTAAAGGGGTTTTTTTTTGTGGGAAGGGGTTTTTTTTTTTAAATTTGGTTTTTGGGGGGGTTTTGTGTTTGGGGAATTTTGGGTTAAGGGGGTTTTTTGGGGTTTGGGGGGGGTTGTGTGGGGGGGGGGTTGTGTTTTTTGGGGGGTTTGTGTGTGTGGGAAGGGGTTTGTTTTTTGGGGGGTTTGTTTTTGTGTGGGGGGGTTTTGTGGGGGGGAAGGGTTTGTGTGGTGGGGAAGGGGTTTGTGTGGTGTGGAAGGGGTTTGGGGTGTGGGTTTTAAAGGGGGTTTGTGTGGTGTGGAAGGGGTTTGTGTGTGTGGAAGGGGGTTTTTGTGTGTTGTGGAAGGGGTTTTGTGGGGGAAGGGTTTTTGGGGGGTGGGGGGTTTTGGGGTTTTGGAAAAAGGGGTTTTTTGTGGTGGGGGGGGGGGGGTTGTTTTGGGGGGAAAGGGTTTGTGTTTGGGGGGGGGTTTTTTGGTGTGGGGAAGGGTTTTGTGTGGGAAGGGGTTTTTTTTGGGGAAAGGGGTTTTTTTTTTTTTTTGGGGGGTTTTTTTTTTTGGGGGGGTTTTTTGGGGGGAATTTGTTTTTAAATTTGTTTGTGGGGGGGGTTTTTTTGGTAAGGGGGTTTGGGGTGTAAGGGGGTTTTGGGGTTGTTGAAATTTTTTTTGGGGGAATTTTGGGTTTGGGGGGAATTTTTTTAATTTTTTTTAATTTTTTTGGTGTAATTTTGTGGTGGGGAAGGGGGGGGGGAAATTTTTTTTTGGGGGTTTTTTTTTTTTTTTTTTTTTTGGGGAAGGGTTTGTTTGTGGGGGTTTTGGGTTGGTTAAGGGGTTTGGGGGGAAAGGGGTTTTGGGTGGGGGGGGGGTTTTTGGGGGGTGGGGGGTTTGTGGTGGGGAAGGGTTTTTTGTTGTGGGGGGGTTGTTGTTGTGGGGGGTTTTTAGGTTTGGGGGGTTTTTTTTTGGGGGGGTTTTTTTTTTGTTTTTTTTTTGGGGGTTTTTTGGGGGGGGTTTTTTTTGGGGGGTTTATTTTTTTTTTTTTGGGAAGGGGTTTTTTTTTAATTTGTTGGGGGGTTTGGGGTTTTTTTTTGTAAGGGGGTTTTTTGTTTGGGGTTTTTTGTGTTTTTTGGGGGGTTTTTTTTTTTTAAAAAGGGGGTTTGTTTTTGTGTTGGGGGGTTTTTTTTGGGGAAGGGGGTTTTTTTTTTTTTTTGGGGGGGTTTTTTAAGGGGGTTGGTGGGGGGTTGTGTTTGTTTAAGGGGTTTGTGATGGGGGGGGTTTGTGTTTTTTTGTTTTTTTTGGGGTTGTTTTTGTAAGTAAGGAAAATAGGAGGTTTTATTTTAGTTTTTTGGGTTTTTATAAAAAAAAAAATTTTTTAAATTTTTTTTTTGGTCTTTTTTTTAAAACAATTTTTTTAAACTTAAAATAAAGGGCCTTTTTTTTTAAAAAATTTTTGGGGGGGTTTTAAAAATTTTTCCCACCCTTTTTTAACATCAATTTAAAAAAAAAAAAAAACAAAAATCAAAACTTTAAAAACAAAAAAACCTTTCAAAAAAATTTTAAAAAATTAAAGGGATAAAACCACCACCCCCCCCCCACAAACCCCTTTACCCCCCCTTTCCCCATCCCTCCCCTTTTCTTCCCCCTCCCCCCGCCCTCCCCAGGGGGGAAAATTAAAACCCCTTTCCCGGGGCCTCCACCCACAGAGGTTGGGGGGTGGGGAGGGGTTGCTGGGGGGGAGTGGGGGGATGGGGCAGGGTGGGGGTGGTGGGGGCTGTAGTTTTTTGTTAGGATTTTTAGTTTTGTTTTTTTTTTTATGGTGTTTTTTTTTTTTTTTTTTTTATTTTTTTTGTTTTTTTTTTTGAAATTTTTTTTTTTTTTTTTGAATTTTTTGGTTGTTTTTTTTGGTTTTTTTTTGTGTTGGTTTTTGTTTTGTTTTTTTTGTTTTTTTTTAATTTTTTTTATCTTTTTTTGCAGGTAAATTTTGAACTTTTGTTTTTTTTTTTAATTTTTTTAATTTTTTTTTTTTTTTTTTTTTTTTTTTTTTAATTTTTTTTTGGGAAAGTTTTTTTTTATGGGGGGTTTTTTTTTTGGCGTGTATTTTTGGGGGGTTAATGTCTTTTTGTCCTGAAAAAGGAAGGGGTGTGGAATTATTGGTTGGTTATTTTTCCCTTGAAACGTTTCCCTTTTTTCCTTTTTTTCTTATTTTAAAAAAAAATTTTAAAAACTTTTTTCGTTTTTCTTTTTTAAATTTTTTTTGGTTTATTTTACATCCCAAAATTTAAAATATTTAAAACCCTATTTAAACTATCCCCCAAAATCAACCCAAACCCCCCTTAAACTCTTCCCCCATTATTTTTTCCCCTTTTAAACCCTTTCCAATCCAAACCCCATTTTCCTTTTTACCTCCTTCCACCCTCTACCCCTCCCCCCCCCAAACTTCCAAAATTTTGGGATTCCCCCCCTTTTGTTCCCCCTTCCCCCCCTACCCGGGGGGCCCCCCTTGGCCCCCCCCCCAAACCCCCCCGGGCCCCTTTCCAACAGAAACGGGTAAGGGGGGGGTTGGGGGTTTGGGGGGGATATTTTTTTGGGGGGGGGGGGGGCAATTTTTTTGGGGGGGGATCAAAGGTTTTAGTTTATATTTTTAATTTTAAAATAAAATCTTTTGGGGGGGGGGTGAAATTTTAAAAGGGGAGAACAATACCCCCCCTTTGGGCGGGGGGTTTAAATTTTTTTAACCCCCGGCCAGAACGTAATTTCCAGAAGGGGTACCAAACCCTTTGGGAGTGTTAAAGAATTTTTTGAGAGCCTTTTGACCTTGTCCCAAAACAAGGGAAAGTTTTTCCTTTTTTTTGGCCCAAAGACTTTTAAAGCAAAGGAAAGGGGCCTGGGGTTTTTAAATATTCCTTTTTACCCGTTTTTTTTTTAATTTTTAGTTTTTTTTTTTATCCTTTTAAAATTTTTCCAATTTCCCCCCCTGAGGGGTGCAGGGTTTTTAAAGGAAAAAGAAAAAAGGTTTTTGCCCCCCCAAGGGGGTTTTGGAGGGGTAACCCGAGGGAAGGGTTTGTTTTTAAAAGGGGGGGGCCCAATGCCTGGAGAAGGGGGGGGTTTCCGGGGAGGAGGAGATTTTGAAAGTGTTGTTTTAAAAAGGGCAAAGGGGGGAAAGGGCCCCCCCGGGGTGCGGGAGTTTAAGGGAATTTTTTTGGGAGGGGGGGGTGGGTGTGGGGGGGGGGATTTGTAGGAGGGGGGAGGGGGGGTCCTTGGGGAGGGGGGGGGGGGGATTTTTTGAGGGGGGGGGGGGGGGAGGTGGGGGGGGGGGGGGGGGGGAGGGGGGGGGGTTTTGGGGGGGGGCCCGGGAAATGGGAGGATTTGGGGGGGAAAAAAAAAGGGGGGGGGGGAAAAGATGGGCTGGGAAAGAAGTAAGGTTTTTTAGGGTTTAGGGGGGAAAACCGGGGGAAAGTAGGGTGGGGGATGGTACAATGTAGGGAGAACTTGAAGAATAAAAAGGGCCCCCCAAAAAAAAACCGCCCCCAGGTAAATTTTCCCCGCGCGATAACTCCGGACAAGGGGCCCGGGGCGGGTTTCTTATCCCCATCCCCGTTTGGGGGGAACCGGGGCCAAAAAGTAAGGGGGGAAGGGGGGGGCCCCCCCGGGGTTTTTTGGGGGGGGGGGGAAAAAGGGGAAAAAAATTTTTTGATTTAAAAGGTCCTGAATTTTTTTGGGGTTTACAACTAAATTTTTCCCCCTTTTTTAAATATTTTCGGTTAACAAAAAAAAAAGGGGGGTTTTTAAAAAACGGGGGTTCAAACAAAGGTATTTTGGGGGGATAATGTATCCCCCCAAGTTTTTATTTTTCCCAGGGTTAGCTTAGGGGGCCCCCCCCAGCGGGACCCCCCCCGGAACCCCCCAACCGGGGCCCAAAACTGGTTTTTAAAGTCCCTTTCCTCCGTCCCCCCGGGGTAAGGGGACCCTTTTTGGGGGGGCCCCACCTGGTTCCCCACGTTTTTGGGGGGTTTTCTTTTGGGGTTAAATCGAAAAACATAAAAAATTTTAAGTGGAATGAGAAAATTTTTTGTAATTTAAACCCCTTTCCCCCCCGCCTAAAACCAAAAAAGACGCGGGTTGGTGTGTGTTGTTTTCCCGCCCCACACCCCCCCCGGGGCCCAACATGGCCTTAGATTTAAAAAACTTTTAAATTTAAAAAAATGTTTGCCAGGACGATCACCAAAAGTGGTGGCGCAAGTGGCTGCTCATTGACTCCACTAACTGCCTCTTGGGTTTTCGGGTTGTTTGTTTTCAGGGGGCACGACGTTCTAGGATGGCGAAATTATAATGGGGGACAGTCTATTTTTTTTTAAAAGGGGAAAAATTTTATGCTATTAAGGTCTCTGTTTTAAATGATGGCCCCTTTTTTACCTGTCTTGGTTAACTATATAAAATACGCTGAATTTTGAAGAAGAAATATTCCTTTTCCTGGTTAAAAGATGCCCCTGTTTTTCCTGATACTATGGTTACTATGATAAAAAAAAAGCGACATTAAAAAAAAGGTAGTATTCCTTCTCCTGGTTAAATATGTCGTTTACCGAACAGGTTCCTTGTAAAAAAAAAAAAATTTTGGAAAGGTATATCCCCTTTTCCTGGTTAAAAAAAGGTTTTTACCGATATTGGTTCTAGAAAAATAAGCTAAAATTTGGGTGTTTTCCCCTTTTGGTTAAAAAATGCCTTGTTTACCCTGATAATATGTTCACTATGAAAAATTTTGCGCTTTAAAAGGGAAATAGATTTTTTGGGTTAAAATGATCCCCCCTTTTTTACCTGTTTCATGGGGAACGTTTAAAAAAAATTTTTTAAAAAGGGGCTAGTAAATTTTTTAAAATATTCTTTTACCTGATATTTAAAATGTAAAAAACCTGACTTTGAAGATTAAATTTTTCCCCCCCGGGCCCAAATTCGTCAGTAACAGCAAGGGGCGGTTTTGCCCCGTTTAAAAAAAAAGGTAGGAGGTGAAAACTTGATTGTGGTGACTTTTTTCATCCGTTTTATTTTTTGGTAAATTTTATAGAAGATTGGTTGTTTTTTTTGTTTTATAGTCAGGCTTTTTCTTTGATGCTAATATTAAGTATGTTTGTAGGATGCTGGGATGGGGAAGAAGAGGGAAACCCCTTAGAGAAAATTTTTTAAAACCTCCCCCCATATTTGGGGGTTTGGGCCCCCAAAAAATGGTCCGGGAGTTTTTTTCAAAGAATTTTTTTTCCGAATTAAATTGGGTT
The DNA here is from genome assembly GCA_016584305.1 of Chionoecetes opilio. Lineage (NCBI taxonomy): Eukaryota > Metazoa > Arthropoda > Malacostraca > Decapoda > Majidae > Chionoecetes > Chionoecetes opilio. Next base: position 150,059 of record JACEEZ010000488.1, read on the forward strand.
TTCAGGATATTTTTTAAAAAAAAAAAAAAAAAAAAATTAGGGGTTAAAATTCAAAAACTTTTAAAAAATAAAAAAAAAAAAAAAAAAAAAAAATTTTTGGTTAAAAGGGGGAAAAAAAAATTTTAACCCCTTAAAAAAAAAAAAAAAAAAAAAAAAAAAAAAAAAAAAATTCCCAGGTTTAAAATTTTTTAACCCCTTTATTTTTTCCCAAAAAGAAAAAAAAAAAAAAAAAAAGAGGAGGGGGCCCCTTTTTGCCAAGTCACCGTAAAGGGTTTTGGAAAAAAGAGAAGTTTTTTATGTTTGTTTGGGGAAAAAGCTATAGGGGGTTTTAGCTCATTAATATTTGAAAATTTTTTTTTTAAAGGGAAAAAGGGGAAAAAGAATTTTTGGGTTTTTTTTTTTTTTCCCGTTTGGCTTTTTTGAATCAAACCGTTTTTTTCGTTTTTTTTTCCTGTTGTTTGGTCTGTCCTGAACTTTCCCTAGCCTTTTTTTCCCAGAAGGAGGATTCCGGGCAATCTGGCCCTTTTTTTGGGGGGGCAGGAAAGGGGAACCCCTGCAATTGAGCCTTGTGGTTGGCCAGGAATTTTTTTTTGGGGGGGGGATTTCCCTGACCCCTTTTTTACCTTGTTGGTTTGGCACGGGGGGGGGCATTAATTTGGGAAAATTTGTGGTTGGCCAGGGGGAAAAGGAAATTGAATCTAAACCTTGTTTTGGTTTGGGGCCAAAGGAGGGTCCCTGCAAATCTGAAAATTGGGGGTTTTGGAAAAAAAAAAAAAAAAAAAATCTAGGTTTGGTTGACCCCAAAAAAATTAAAAAAAAATAAAAATGGTTTGGTTTCCCCCAAAAAAAAAAAAAAAAAAAAACCTTTAAAAATTTTACCCTTTTTTAAAAAAAAAAAAAATCCGAATTGAAAATTGTGGTGGAAGAAGGAAGGGGGGATCCGGCCTCTTAACCTTGTTTGGTTGGGAAAAAAAAAGAAAGGGGAAAAATTTTTAGGGGGGTTTTGGGGGGTTTTGGCAGGGGGGTCCCCGAATCTGGCCTTGGGTTGGCCAAAAAAAGAAATCCCCGAGATTTTAGGGGAGAATCCTAACCCTAATAAAAACTTAGTCCCCAGTCCTCGCCACTGCCTAAGGGCCCAGGGAATATATTACAATTTTAGCACCACAGTTTTATGTGCCCTGGGGCGGGTAGTTGATGTACATAAAAATAAAACTACTGTGCGGTCTTCAGTGGGCCAGAACTGTAGTGATCTAAAAAACGTAATTATTGTTAAGGCCGCATTATGCGTGGCAGTGACTGGGGACTAAGTGTTTCTCGGTAAAAGGCCATTTGGGGTTTGTTTAAAAGTTATGTATGTATGTTATAAAATAGTTAATATGTTATACGTATATATATATATGTTATAGTATATATGTTATGAGGATAGTATGTTATGTTTTATGTTGTAATAGTTAGTTTAGTAATGTTGTGGTGGTGGTGGTGGGATGGATACGTGAATGATTTAGAAAGTAGTAGGAGTAAAAATAACGATTAAAGATAGTAGTAATGATAGTGATGATGATGATAAGATAACTTGAACTCCAAGGAATCCATAACTTTCCAAAAATATCATCTTTGCCTGAGCATTTTTCTAATCTGCACTCGCTTCACAGGTTTTCTAGTGGTGAGAGAGAGAAGGATGCTTGTTTCACCTCCAGACATCACGCCACCAGGACCAAGATTCTTCCTACACACACACACACACACACACACACACACACAGGACCCAGATTCTTCCTACACACACACACACACACACAGGGCCAAGATTCTTCCTACACACACACGCCAATTTTCCTACCCCACACCCCACAGGACCCCAGATTTTCCTACAAAAAACACAAAAACACACCCCGGGCCCCAAATTTTCCCACACACACACACACGGGCCCCGATTCTTCCCCCCACCACACACAGGGGCCAGATTTTCCCCCCCAAAAAAACACACACAGGACCCAGATTCTTCCTACACACACACACAAAAAGGGGGGGCATCTCGTATCTACAAACCCCTGGATGGGGCAAAGATACGGCGGGAAGTGGAAAATTTGCCTCTAGTTACATGTGTCTTAGAATACAGCACAGTCTTGTATGGATGTGAGTTGGGCATAAAAAAGGCAAGGAAAGGATTTTTCGTCAACGTTTAAATTGGAAAAAAAAGGGGGCCCTTCACTCCTTTTCCCAAACCCCCGGTTGGGTGGGGGGTTGGGTGTTGGGGCTTAGGGGGAGATTGATAAGGGATTTTCACCCCAAAACCCAACACCCCAGCCCCTCCCGTGCATTTGGAAAGGGGGGTAAGGGGCCCATTTTTTGCCACTTTAAAGTGTGGCCCTCAGTTTTGAGGTCTGTTCCATGTCTGGTGTGGTCATTCTAACCCTATATCTGGGATTTTTTTATTTTTCAATTTTTGTCGCATAGTATTACACCAAAAAGGAAAAAATTAAGACAAGATTGCTGCGTCTTATTTTTTTTTGTAAGAACGAATGTAACAAAAAATGAAGGCTACAATAATATCCACAAAGGGAAAGGGAAGGAGACATTAATATTTACCAAAACACTTTATTTTTAAAAAATTAATTACGTGTCCTTTTCAAGACCTTGGATCATATATTACTTTGGGCAGTGATTATAACAGTGCTTTTAAAAATTTACTGTACTTTTTGGCCTATAGGGACAAAAGTAAAAAAAAAAACAATCCCTCTGACGCCCCCACAGAGAGGAAAGGGGTGCACGAGACGCAGTGTGGAAGGGGTCTTGAGGTGGGCTTGTTTCCTCCCCACCACCACCACGAGGAGACACCCGGGTAAGTCTCCCGGCAACAGAGGAGACTTGGCAAGGGTCCTTAGGGAAGAGGGAAACAGGCGGAGGAAGTCTTTAGGGCCGAATGAAGGAAGATTCACGCCAGGAGAAGAGCGTCCCCGAGGAGATTCGGGGCCCCTGAGTGTGCCGTGCCTACAGAGGAGCAAGACGGGGTTTTCCGGAGTGAGCCCAAGTTACTCTGTACGGAAAAGGTAAGGGAGCGTGTGGGAGTCTTGGGGTCGTTCCTGGATTAGAGAGTTTATGATTGACCACAGTTTTTATAATATTTACAATATTTTTTTAATTTAAAAAAAGCGAATACATATACCACTTAAATTACACAAGACAGTAACTCCCTAAAAACCCAAATTATAATCAATATGAAACAAATTATACTAACTAAAAAACTAATCAAAAAGAAAAATAGAATGTGGCGGTGAACTAGAGTTGCCCAGACTGAATGGAGGGCAAAAAAATTAGCAACCAATGCTTCTTTATTTCAAAAGAGAGAAAAAAAGCCCCTTTTAGCCCAAGAATTAGGTGAAACACTAGATTTTCATACAGTGTGGCTATAAGTGTAATTTTTTCTCTCTGAAATAAAGATGCTGGGTTGCTATTTTTTGGGTTTTTGTCCCTTCATATAGGGGCAGACGTGCTCGGGCACCACCGCTCGCCACATGTCCCGGAAGGACCCCAAGACTCCACGCTGCCTTAACATTACCGTAAGACTAAATTGCTCACTCCGGAACCCGGTCTTTGCTCCTCGTAGTCGCTGGGAATTTTTGGGCCCTCTGCAGGAACGCCGGGGTTTTTGGGTTCTTCGTCCACTTCCCTGCAGGCCCTCGGGACCGTGGTGGGGAGAGAGTCCACTGCTGGGGGGAGCCGGGGGGCACCCGGGGGGTTCAAAATGGGGGCTGGGGGCTGTGTTAGGGGGTCACCCATCCTGCAGGGGGGTCGACCCCTCATGGGTGTCCAAACACTACACCCGCCCCCGCTCCAACACCCCCCCCCAAGCGTCACAAGCTTGGGGTTTTTTAAAAGGGGGGTTGTTAATCAGAGCCCAAAAACCGATTTATTGTGCAAAGTAAAGATTTTTTTAAAAAAAATAAATAATAAAATTTTAAATGGGGATCTTTTCCCTTTTAACCTTGAAACTCAAAACTGCAAAAAGAAGCCATCATTTAAGTCGATAAACTGTTTGGTTGTTTGGTGAAACAGATTGTTCTCGGGATTTGTGGCGAGGCGGTGGTGGAGGATTTCAGCACTCTGCAATGGAGGAAAAAGAAACACAACCCCCCCCTGTGTCCCGGCCCCCCCTTGAACCCCCGAACTAATTTCCATTTAATTTGGGTACATTAGACGATTATTTGTGAAAATAAGCAAAATTTTTTATATGACCTGTTTATATCCTTGTCCACTAGTTAAATTGGTATATTTGTCACTTTTTTTAATTTTATGACTCAACAACAGACAATTTTATTGCAAGGGAAAAATTGGGCGTGAAGGGGTTTAAAAGTCCCCACCCAATGACAACTCCCCAGGCATGGTCCCAGCGACGCCACTCCCAGGGGGCTGGTGGGGTCCGGGGATGATAAGTAGTCAAAATGAAAAGCTCGCCCCTTATCAAGTGTCTCGGCACCCAACCGCCCGGGGAAATGGGGCGCCGGGACTATGGCATCGTGAGTGTCCTTGCCATAGTGAATACAGTGTTGTGGTGGTAGTAACAACAGATGCTCCCACACACTGCCTGACACTTGGCTTAACCCCTTCACACCCAGATCTTTCCTTGGCTATATAAAATTGTCTTGTCGAGCCATAAAAAAACGAAAAGTAGCTTAATATATCAAATTATTTTTGGGCAAGGTACTAACGGTCATAGCTATAAAATATTGCTTTAAACACTAAAATCGCTAAGGTACCCAAATTCAATGGGGAAATTTGTTCGGGCCTCAAGGGGGTTAAATAATGGGGCTTTAAAAGGATAAAACCCCAAACATTTTTTCTCCTTAAAAATTTTTTTTAGAACAGTGCCCCCAATATATCAGGGATTGAAAAAGGGTAATCAATCAAGCCTCCAAAAATTAGTAGCTTACAATAAAGATTTAAAAGGAAACCAAAAATTTTAAAATCCCCCCTAGGCTATATTCATAAATGTGAGGAAAAAATCTGCATCCACCCAGAAACAAAGGCCAAATGTCCCAATATCCCGCCCCCTCTCACTCCTGCCCCTTTTCCCGTTCCTTCCCCCATTGTCCTCCCTTTCCCCACCCTCCCTTTCTTGCGGACATTTCCCGGAAACCTCCTTCCCCTGGGCAATGTAACCCCTTCCTCCAAAAAAATCCCACATCTGATTAACCATCCTGCTGTAAATTCCGTTTTTTCCCCTTCCCTCCGTTTTTATATTTTCCCTTTTAAACCCCGACCCTTGATATGCTTTGCCCAATGCCCTAGGGCCTCTGATGGGGTGGGACATCACCTTTTTGGCATTAAATAAAAAATTTACCCCCGAGCTGCCGGCCCCACGTGAGCCACACCTTGCATGGCCTTGAAGCACTGGGAGGCAGCGTTTGTTCAGTCATCAGGCAGTAGTAGTCAGTCATCAGTTATCGTAGGGAGGTGACAGAGATCAGAGTGACGAGACCACCTGAAAATACAATACAGAAGAACATAAGAAAATAAGGAAGCTACTAGAGGAATAAGGAAGCTACAATACAAGTGAGAAAGGAGACAGACATGGTTATCGGGAACAAAGGTTATGACGTATTTCATTCAGATTCATTCCAACTTAAATTCTAGATCATCATGTAAAGCAGGCAATTTGTGTTGATAGTAATGAAGTAAAAGGTGAAAAAGGAGACGTGCATTGTTATCAGGTACCAAAATAAATACATACTTCATTTAAGATTACAGTAAAACCTCTCGTATTCGGACACTCATTATTCGGACTGACATTATTCGGACCTCTTTTTAATTTTTTTTTTTTTTTTTTTAGGGGTCGAAATTTCCTAGCTATATAATTTATATATACCTCGATTTTTTTTTTTTTTTTTTTTCTTTTAGGGGTCGAAATTTCCTAGCTATATAATTTATATACACCTCGATTTCTTTTCTTTTTTTTTAAATTTTTTTTTATAGCATATCCCCCCATTATTCGGATCCTTGCATTACTCGGACCACTCCTTGGCCCAATTAGTCCCAATATGAGAGGTTTTACTGTAATTCAAACTGATATTTTGGGAGATCACAATTTTATAAAGGAGACAATTTGGATTGCTAGTAATGAACTTTAAGGTGAAAAAAGAGACAAACATGGTTATCAGGTACCAAAATTGATCTACATTTAATTTAGATTCATTCAAATTTGGATATCTTCGGAGATCATAATAGAAAGGAAGCAATTTGTCTTTGAAAGGAATGAAACAAGAGTATTTGTACAAGGATTGGGAGGTGTGGGCGTGCAAGGCCTTTCTTCCCAACTGAAAATAGTATGAAAAAGTAGCAGTAGTAGTAGTAGTAGTAGTAGTAGTAATAGTAATAGTAGTAGTAGTAGTAGTAGTAATAGTAGTAGTAATAGTAGTAGTAATAGTAGTAGTAGTGGTGGTCAGGATTACTGAGAAACTGTAAAACTGGTACCAAAATGTCTCTAAAGGATTGCAGGATTACTGAGAAACCTTAAAACTGATATCAAAATGGCTCTAAATCATATGGGGAGAGAGAGAGAGAGAGAGAGAGAGAGAGAGAGAGAGAGAGAGAGAGAGAGAGAGAGAGAGAATATCTATTAAATTCATGATACATTTATGAACAGATTACAGGCCTGAAATATACCCTTAATACAGTACTAAGCTTACACTACAGTCCTTTAGTTACCTCTTTTATTTGCTTTGCCCTTGGCCAGTCCTTTGTCATGTAAACAAAAGGAGGGATAAAAAGGCAGAAGCAGTCCGTCAAAATACCAAAACAAACTGAGAAAAGAAAACATTTGATATTCCAACCCACTCAAAATTATCTCCATTCTTTCTGCCCTCTCCTCCTCCTCTCTCCTTCTGATTGCCTTCCTCTCCTATCCCTGCTCCCTATCCCCTACCCCTACCTCTCCCCTAGCTCCTAATTGGGATGGGAACAGGTAATCTCAGGTGAAGGGGAGGGAAGGGAAGGGAAGGGAAGGGGAGGGAAGGGAAGGGAAGGGAAGGAGTCAACTCATATGGCAGTCATCGAAGGTAAACAAGGGACAAGATAAATACTACTGCCCCCTCTCTCTCTCTCCTCCCACTCTCTCACTACACACACACACACACTCACTACACACACACACACACACACTCACTCACTCACTACACACACTCACTCACTCACTACACACTACACACACACACACACACACACTCTCTCTCACTTATCAAAGAAACTGAAATTAAATGAACCAAAGACTTTTTATTCAATTATGTGCGTAGGAGTCTCTGTCAACCGTCTTTCTTTCTTCCTTCCTCTTCTGCTCCTCCTCCTCCTCCTCCTCCTCCTCCTCCTTCCTAATTCCTCCTCCTCCTCCTACTACTATTCCTCCTCCTCCTACTACTACTCCTCCTCCTCTTTCTTCCTTCCCTCCTTCCTTCTCCTACTCTTCCTTCTCCTCCTCCTCCTCCTCCTCCTACTACTACTACTCCTCCTCCTCCTCCTCCTCCTACTCCTTCCGTCCTTCCTTCTCCTACTCTTCCTCCTTCTCCTCCTACTACTCCTACTCCTACTCCTACTACTCCTACTACTCCTACTACTCCTCCTCCTCCTCCTCCTTCTTCCTTCCTCCTCCTTCTTCTTCCTTCCCTCCTTCCTCCTCCTTTCTTCTTCCTTCCTTCCTCCTCCTCCTCTTCCTCGCCCACCCACTCCTCCATTTAACACTCCTATCACTCTTTATATTCTCGCCCTAAGTCCTCATCTCCTTGGCATCCTTCTCCCTTTCCTTACCAATCCATCATTCCCTCCTCCTCCTCTTCGTCCTCCTTCCTTCCTCCTCCTCTCTTCCTCTCCTTCCTTCCTCTCCTCCCTCCTCCTCCCCTCCTCCTTCTAATCTGATTCATCTCCTCCTTCATGTTGTTCCAACCTACCTTCCATCCTATCACTTACCCTCCTCCTCCTCCTCCCTCCTCCTCCTCCTCCTCCTCCTCCTCCTCCCTCCTCCTTCTTCCCTCTCTCTCCTTCCCCCTCCTCCCTCCTCCTCCTCCCCCTCTCCTCTCTCCTCCTCTCTCCTCCCTCCTTCCCTCCTCCTCCCTCCTCTCACCTCTTTGATATAATTAGATTCACCAACTCGATGAAATCCATTAAAGTCTACAACTACCTACTACTACTACTACTACTACTTCTACTACTGCTACTACTATTACTACTACTACTACTACTACTACTATTACTACTTCTACAACTACTACTACTACTACTATGCACCAGGATCTACGACTTTGGCTTATAACGACAGGTAAGATCTCTCTCTCTCTCTCTCTCTCTCTCTCTCTCTCTCTCTCTCTCCTAACCTCCTCCACACTGAACCTACACAGCTAATCGCCACTTCCACCACCTCACACAACCTTTCCACGCCACACGCTCCACCGCTTCCACTCAGCAACACCGGAACACCATCACATGCCAGGCTGATATTCGTTCCACTCCACAAAGATCTTACTCCACTTCACACTCCCAAAACACATCCACTCTAGGCCAGTTGGGGGGAGGGGGGCGGATTCTACGGGGGGGGGGGGGAGCGGTGGGGGGGGGGGGGGGGGGGCACATGCTACGTCACTGGCTAGAGCTGATCTGATGTTATATAAGGTAGAAACATAACGAGGCAGCAGCCATTACTTTGCAGGGAGGACTAAATTGTGGATTGGGGGGGTGTGTCGGGGGTGGAAGTTGGGGGTGGTTTGGAGTGTGGGGGAAGGGGGAAGGGGTTGGTTTGAGGTGTGGGGGAAGGGGGAAGGGGTTGGTTTGAGGTGTTGGGGAAGGGGGAAGAGGTTGGTTTGAGGTGTGGGGGAAGGGGGAAGGGGTTGGTTTGAGGTGTGGGGGTGAAGGGAAGGGGTTGGTTTGAGGTGTAGGGGAAGGGGGAAGGGGTTGGTTTGAGGTGTGGGGGTGAAGGGAAGGGTTGGTTTGAGGTGTGGGGTGAAGGGAAGGGGTTGGTTTGAGGTGTAGGGGGAAGGGGAAGGGGTTGGTTTGAGGTGTGGGGGTGAAGGGAAGGGGTTGGTTTGAGGTGTGGGGGAAGGGGGAAGGGGTTGGTTTGAGGTGTGGGGGAAGGGGGAAGGGGTTGGTTTGAGGTGTGGGGGAAGGGGAAGGGGTTGGTTTGAGGTGTGGGGGAAGGGGAAGGGTTGGTTTGAGGTGTGGGGGAAGGGGAAGGGTTGGTTTGAGGTGTGGGGGAAGGGGGTGGTTTGGGGGTGTGGGGGAAGAGGGAAGGGGTTGGTTTGAGGTGTGGGGGAAGGGAAGGGTTTGGTTTGAGGTGTGGGGGAAGGGGTTGGTTTGAGGTGTGGGGAAGGGGAAGGGGTTGGTTTGAGGTGTGGGGGAAGGGGGAAGGGGTTGGTTTGAGGTGTGGGGGAAGGGGAAGGGGTTGGTTGAGGTGTGGGGGGAAGGGGAAGGGGTTGGTTTGAGTTGTAGGGAAGGGGGGAAAGGGGGTTTGGGTTTTAGGTGTGGGGGAAGGGGAAGAGGTTGGTTTTGAGGTGTGGGGGGAAGGGGGAAGGGGTTGTTTTGAGTTGTTAGGGAAGGGGGAAGGGGTTGGTTTGAGGTGTGGGGGAAGGGTTGGTTTGAGTGTGTGGGGGAAGGGGGAAGGGGTTGGTTTGAGGTGTGGGGGAAGGGGAAGAGGTTGGTTGAGGTGTGGGGGAAGGTGGGAAGGGGGTTGGTTTGAGGTGTGGGGGAAGGGGTTGGTTTGAGGTGTGGGGAAGGGGAAGGGGTTGGTTTTGAGTGTGGGGGAAGGGTTGTGTTTGAGGTGTGGGGAAAGGGGAAGGGGTTGGTTTGGAGTTTGTTAGGGAAGGGGGAAGGGGTTGGTTTGAGTGTGGGGAAGGGGGAAGGGTTGGTTTGAGGTGTGGGGGAAGGGGGAAGGGGTTGTTGAGGTGTGGGAAGGGGTTGGTTTGAGGTGTGGGGGATAGGGGGAAGGGGTTGGTTTGAGGTGTGGGGGAAGGGGTGAAGGGGTTGGTTTGAGGTGTGGGAAGGGGGAAGAGGTGGTTGAGGGTGGGGAAGGGGGAAGGGTTGGTTGAGGTGTGGGGAAAGGGGGAAGGGGTGGTTTGAGGTGTGGGGAAAGGGGGAAGGGGTTGGTTTGAGGTGTGGGGAAAGAGGGAAGGGTTGGTTTGAGGTGTGGGGGAAGGGGAAGGGGTTGGTTTGAGTTGTAGGGAAGGGGAAGGGGTTGGTTTGAGGTGTGGGGGAAGGGGTTGGTTGAGGTGTGGGGGAAGGGGGAAGGGTTGGGTTTGAGGTGTGGTGGTGAAGGGAAGGGTTGGTTGAGGTGGGGGTGAAGGGAAGGGGTTGGTTTGAGGTGTGGGGGTGAAGGGAAGGGGTTGGTTTGAGGTGTGGGGGAAGGGAAGGGTGTGGTTTGAGGTGTGGGGAAGGAGGAAGGGGTTGGTTTGAGGTGTGGGGGAAGGGGGAAGGGTTGGTTTGAGGTGTGGGGGAGAGGAAGGGTTGTTTGAGGTGTGGGGGAAGGGGAAGGGTGGTTTGAGGTGTGGGGGAAGGAGGAAGGGGTTGGTTTTGAGGTGTGGGGGAAGGGGGAAGGGTTGGTTGAGGTGTGGGGGAAGGGGGAAGGGGTTGTTTGAGGTGTGGGGGAAAGGAAGGGGTAAGCAAACCTCAAATCACACGTAAGCCCTCCCTCCCTCCCCCACCCACAGAAGCGCCGCCAGGACATGGTGACATGGGTGGCCAGGGTTGGACATAGAGCTAGTGTGGGGTGGCCAGGGTTGGACATAGAGCTAGTGTGGGGTGGCCAGGGTTGGACATAGAGCTAGTGTGGGGTGGCCAAGGCTGGGACATAGATCTAGTGTGGGGTGGCCAAGGTTGGACATAATCTAGTGTGGGGTGGCCAAGGTTGGACATAGATCTAGTGTGGGGTGGCCAAGGCTGGACATAGATCTAGTGTGGGGGGGCCAAGGCTGGACATAGATCTAGTGTGGGGTGGCCAGGGTTGGACATAGATCTAGTGTGGGGTGGCCAGGGTTGGACATAGATCTAGTGTGGGGTGGCCAGGGTTGGACATAGATCTAGTGTGGGGTGGCCAAGGCTGGACATAGATCTAGTGTGGGTGGCCAAGGGTTGGCATAGATCTAGTGTGGGGTGGCCAAGGTTGGACATAGATCTAGTGTGGGGTGGCCAAGGCTGGACATAGATCTAGTGTGGGGTGGCCAAGGCTGGACATAGATCTAGTGTGGGGTGGCCAAGGCTGGACATAGATCTAGTGTGGGGTGGCCAAGGCTGGACATAGATCTAGTGTGGGGTGGCCAAGGCTGGACATAGATCTAGTGTGGGGTGGCCAAGGTTGGACATAGATCTAGTGTGGGGTGGCCAAGGCTGGACATAGATCTAGTGTGGGGTGGCCAGGGCATAGCCAGTGAATAGAAGTGGTTGATTTTTCATTAGACCTCTGACTCAGATAATTGGCCGATGAGATTTCAAAGGTAGCACGCGTGGCCGCCCCTTATAGACCCGCCACTGCCCACTCATTCCTCTCACTCTCTCCCTTTCTCTCCGTACTTACCTTACGCTGCAGAAACATGAAGAAAAGCAACAAAATAAAGCGTTGTTTGGCCAAATATCATGCTCTTCCTCCTCCCAGATGCCCTGCACACACACACACACACACACCCTGCTCCTAGATCGCGCGGCCTCGACTGTGGCTCGTCCTGGATTACTCAAGGAACTCAACTCTCCTCAACACTGCTTCGAGACACTAAACCTTTCCCTTATTTCCTTCCCACGCCCTGACCTGTTGACCTTTGAACAATAAGTTTTGACCTATAACGTTATCTGTGGCTTAAATGTTAGTAAATGTGAGTTAGTAATAGTGTGGGTGTAGTTTTGTAGCGTATTTCTAAAGCTTATATAGATAGGGTTCGTTAGTGCTTCGACCTCGTTAACAGCATCCAGAGGATTGTGGGTAGGAAAATTAAACATCTTTTTTTTTTTTTTTTTTTTTTTTTTTTTTGGGCTACGTAGTTTGTGGGTTGTTAAAGGACTGAATTGCTTACTGTAGTTACTGTTGCTCTGTTACGTATACAAAGCCATTCTGATTGTCTTTCAGAGCAGCATACTTATTACGGGCAACTACTACTACTACTACTACTACTACTACTACTACTACTACTACTGATAATAATAATAATAATAATAATAATATCGACACAAGGATCATTTATCGTCATTATTAGCATTTATCAAGGCTCGGTCATGACAGCTTTCTGATAAACTGACGAAGACCAACCATTAATCTCTCTCTCTCTCTCTCTCTCTCTCTCTCTCTCTCTCTCTCTCTCTCTCTCTCTCTCTCTCTCTCTCTCTCTCTCTCTCTTTCTCTCTCTCTCTCTCTCAATCTCTCTCTCAGCGTCGTGGTTAATATTAATGTGACATCCTTAGAGAGAGAGAGAGAGAGAGAGAG
>JACEEZ010000488.1:177500-185000 GCA_016584305.1 Chionoecetes opilio
AGCCAGCCAGTTAGACAGTCAACCAGCTAGTACTTCAGTCAATCAGCCAACCAGCCAGTTAGACAGCCAGCCAGCCAGCCAGTCAGTTAGTTAGACAGCCAACCAGTCAGTGCTTCAGCCAGCCAGTTAGACAGTCAACCAGCTAGTACTTCAGTCAATCAGCCAACCAGCCAGTTAGACAGCCAGCCAGCCAATACTTCAGCCAGTCAGTCAGCCAACCAGCCAGTTAGACAGCCAGCCAGCCAATACTTCAGCCAGTCAGTCAGCCAACCAGCCAGTTAGACAGCCAGCCAGCCAATACTTCAGCCAACCAGCCAGCCAGTTAGACAGCCAGTCAGCCAGTGTTGCAGCCAAATAGCTAATACTTCAGCCAGTTACAGACAGCCAGAGTTCTTCAGCCGGCTAGACAATCAGCCAGCCTGGAATGCAGCCATGAAACCGTCCAAGCAGAGATAGAGGAGGAGAAGAAGAAGAGGAGGAGGAGGAGGAGGAGGAGGAGGAGGAGGAGGAGGAGGAGGAGGAGGAGGAGGAGGAGGAGGCGGGAGGAGGCGGAGGGGGAGGTGCTAAGACCCACGCTGGAGGAGGAGGAGTGAGAGGAGAGCTGCTGCCAGGGTGAAGGAGGAGGTGATGGAGGTGCTGGAAGGAGCTGAGTTGCATCCCTCGTAGTCATCACAGCTCTGCAAACAGCCCTTCACGTATCTGGGGGAAGAAGGGGGGCGTTACTACCTGGGGGAAGGGGGAGAGGGGGGAAGGGAAGGGAAGGGGAGGAGGGAAAAGGGAAGGGGAGGAAAGGAGGAGAGGAGAGAAACGAGAAGGGAAAGGGAGGAAAACAAGGAGAATCGTCTTACTTAAAAAAACTTATATATTTCATGTTCATTTTTTTCGTGGTGATAATGAGAAAAGACGAGATTTTCGGTGAAGGGAAAAGAGAAAAGGGGAAGCAGGAAAGGGAGGGAAATATAAAGGGAAAGGGAATGGAGAAGGAGGGAAGAGGAAAGGGAGGGGGAAAATAAAGGAAAATAGACGGAAGAAAGGGGAGAGGGACAAAAAAATTAAGGAAACAGAAAGAGGGGAAAGTAGAAAGGGGAAAGATAGGAAAAAATTAAAGGGAAAGGGATGAAAAAAATAAAGGAAAAAGAAAAGGGATGAAAAAAATAAGGAAACGGGAAAGAAGGAAAGGGGAAAGTGAGGGAAAAAGAAAAGGAAGAGGGAAAAAGGGAAGGGAGGAAAAATATATAATGGAAAAGGGAATGGAGAGAAAAGGGAAAGGAAAAAACAAAGGGAAAGGGGATAGTGAGGGGGAAAAATAAAGGGGAAAAAATAAAGGGAAAGGGGAGAGAGGGGAAAAAATAAAGGGAAAGGGGAAATAGAGGGGAAAAATAAAGGGAAAGGGGAAAGTGAGGGGAAAAAATAAAGGGAAAGGGGAAAGAGAGGGGAAAAATAAAGGGAAAGGGGAAAAAGAGGGGAAAAATAAAGGGAAAGGGGAAAGTGAGGGAAAAAATAAAGGGAAAAGGGGAAATAGAGGGAAAAAAATAAAAGGAAAGGGGAAATAGAGGGAAAAAAATAAAGGGAAAGGGGAAAATGAGGGGAAAAAATAAAGGGAAAGGGGAAATAGAGGGAAAAAAAGGGAAAGGGGAAAGTGAGGGGAAAAATAAAGGGAAAGGGAGGGAAAAATAAAGGAAAAGGGGAAAGTGAGGGGAAAAAACAAATGAGGTTCGTCTTGCTTAGGTAGAAAAGTTATTTATTATTCATGAGGTTTATTTTCGTCGTGGTAATAATGAGACGCGACTTCTTGAGTGAGATTCTCGGTAAATAAATAAACAAACCAAAAATAAACAAAGAAAAAGTCTGCTTCCTCCCACACGACATCAAACAAAAACAAAAACAAAAACAAAAGAGATATGACAAAAAATTAAATATAAGAATAGAACACAAACAAAAGATCTATCTACATTGTTAAGAAAAGAATAAAAACCATCTTCATATATTTTGAAAGGGGAATAAGACCGTGGAGTATTTAATTACTAGAAAAAAATAATGCTTAGTTTGATTCAGAGAGAGAGAGATAGAGAGAGAGAGAGAGAGAGAGAGAGAGAGAGAGAGAGAGAGAGAGAGAGAGAGAGAGAGAGAGAGAGAGAGAGAGAGAGAGAGAGAGAGAGAGAGAGAGAGAGAGAGAGAGAGAGAGAGAGAGAGAGAGAGAGAGAGAGAGAGAAGAGAGAGAGAGAGAGAGAGGAGGTTTAGGAAGGTAGGAAGGAAGGAAGGAAGGAAGGAAGGAAGGAAGGAAGGAAGGAAGGAAGGAAGAAAGAAAGGAAAGAAGGAAGAAAGGAAAGAAGGAAGAAAGGAAGGAAGGAATGAAGGAAGGAAGGAAGGAAAAGGGAGGTTAGGTTAGGTTAGGTTAGGTTAGGAGGGAAGGAAGAAAGGTAGGTAGGAAGGAAGGAGGGAGGTTAGGTTAGGTTAGGTTAGGTTAGGTGGGAAGGAAGGAAAGAAAAGGGAGGTTAGGTTAGGTTAGGAAGGAAGGAAGGAAGGAAAGTTAGGTAGGTATGTAGGAAGGAAGGAAAGAAGGAAGGAAAAAAGCTTAAACATCTTTTTTTCTATGGAACGTGAAATTTATGATCGCTTAAAAAAAATGTTTATAAGTCTAATGAAGAAAAAAAAAATGAGACAGCTAGACATCAATAAAAACTTTCTTTGTTAAACGTGACTACGAAGCAATGTTTAAAAAGGGTCAATTCGAACACAACAAATGAACAAATGAACACAATTTACTTCATGACATCAACAAAACAAACACAATAATGAAAAAAATTTAAAACAACACAACAACAACAACAATCCATGAATATGAAAAAAAGAATATTTACATAAGAAGGAATCATGCACAAAAAATATATCAATAACTATTTTTTTTATAGGTATTCAATTAAAATGAAT
Source organism: Chionoecetes opilio (assembly GCA_016584305.1). Classification (NCBI taxonomy): domain Eukaryota; kingdom Metazoa; phylum Arthropoda; class Malacostraca; order Decapoda; family Majidae; genus Chionoecetes; species Chionoecetes opilio. The sequence continues at coordinate 180,432 of JACEEZ010000488.1, forward strand.
CTTTAAATTAAATAAAATGAGTCAGAGAAGAGTCCGATGAGTCAAGTTTGAGTCAGATGAATATACAAAAAATAGTCAAATGAATAAAAAGATGAGTTAGGATGAATAAAAATGAGTGAAAGTGAGTAAACTAATGGTTTCTGACTCATTACCTCCGCTAACAAAGTTGGAGGGGTTATGTTTTCACCCGATCTGTCTGTCTGTCTGTTTGTTTGTTAGTGTACAGGATTTCTCGAAAAGTTACGAATAGATTTGGACCAAACTCGGTATACCAAGTCTATTTGGTATAAGGAAGAACTGATTTAATTTTGGATGAAATCTATTGACAACTGTTGCCATGCCAACCAATTGATATAATATTCGGGCGGAGGTATGCGCTCTACTCAGTGCCCCCCCCCCCTAGTTCTTACTCATATGACTCATTGTTGATTAATTTTACTCATCTTTCACTATTTTTATTCATCTGACTTTTTTTTCCATTCATCTGACTAATTTTTCATCCAGTCGTGATTCACCAACCTCATTTTTACTCATTGATTATTCATTTGACTCATTTTTCACTTTAATTTTATTCATCTCACTTATTTTTCATTCATCTGATATTTTTTTCCATTCATTTGACACATTCTTCATCCAGGCGTGATTCACCAAACTCATTTCTAACTCAATTTTATTCACTGTTTATTTATTTTGGCATATATCCAGTTTGACACCGAATTCACTTTGGTGGACGAAACGATTTTTTTCTGGTGAATTTTGATTGAATGATTTGGTTGAATTAATCTGGTAACCGTTTCTATCGCAAATCACTTTTTTTTTTTCGTTATTTATTTATTTATTTTAGTGAGGTTAAGGTTAGGTTAGGTTAGGTTAGTTTGGGTAGGTAAAGGTTAGGTTAAGTTAGGTTAGGTTAGGTTAGGTTAGGTTAGGTTAGGTTAGGTAAAGGTAGGTTAGGTTAGGTTAGGTTAGGTTAGGTTAGGTTAGGTAAAGGTTAGGTTAGGTTAGGTAAAGGTTAGGTTAGGTAAAGGAAAGGTTAGGTTAGGTTAGGTTAGGTTAGGTTAGGTTAGATTAGGTTAGGTTAGGTTAGGTTAGGGTAGATAAAGCTTAGGTTAGGTTAGGGTAGGTTAGGTTAGGTTAGGTTAGGTTAGGTAAAGGTTAGGTTAGGTTAGGTTAGGTTAGGGTAGGTTAGGTTAGGTAAAGGTTAGGTTAGGTTAGAGTAGGTAAAGGTTAGGTTAGGTTAGGTTAGGTTAGGTTAGGTTAGGTTAGGTTAGGGTAGGTAAAGGTTAGGTTAGGGTAGGTAAAGGTTAGGTTAGGTTAGGTTAGGTAAAGGTTAGGTTAGGTTAGAGTAGGTAAAGGTTAGGTTAGGTTAGGTTAGGTTAGGGTAGGGTAGGGTAGGTTAGGTTAGGTTAGGTTAGGTTAGGTAAAGGTTAGGTTAGGTTAGGTAAAGGTTAGGTTAGGTTAGGGTAAGTAAAGGTTAGGTTAGGTTCAATTTGTTTTTCAATAATTTTTGTCGCAAATCACACAAACACAAATTTTTTTTGCGACATAAACCGTTAGCAGATTAATTCAACACATCAAAACTCACCCGAAAAAAAATAGTTTCGTCCACCAAAGTGAATTCGGTGTCAAACTGGATTGGATTCAAACCAAAACTAATAAACAGTGAGTATAATTGAGTTAGAGATGAGTTTGGTGAATCACGCCGGGATGAAAAACGTGTCAGATGAATGGAAAAACATATATCAGATGAATGAAAAATAAGTGAGATGAATAGAATTAAAGTGAAAAATGAGTCAAATGAATAATCAATGAGTAAAAATGAGGTTGGTGAATCACGACTGGATGAAAAATTAGTCAGATGAATGTAAAAAAAAATATCAGATGAATAAAAATGAGTTAGGATGAATAAAAATTAATTAGCATGAATAAAACTGAGTAAAAGATGAGTAAAATTAATAAACAATGAGTATGAGAGATAAAAAAAGACGAATAAAAACGAGTTAAGATGAATTGAGTGAATAAAAATTAAGTGAAAGATGAGTAAAATGAACAAACAATGAGTCACATGAGTAAGAATGAGTCGGTGAAGCACAAAAGAAGCGGCGCAAACACAGCATAAAATTGAGGCGAGATGAAGCATAAATTAACGTAATGAATGGAGGAGGAAAGCTCTTAATTAGGTGGCATTTCAAGGTCTGGGTCTCATTTCAAGGTCTGGGTCTCATTTCAAGGTCTGGGTCTCATTTCAAGGTCTGGGTCTCATTTCAAGGTCTGGGTCTCATTTCAAGGTCTGGGTCTCATTTCAAGGTCTGGGTCTCATTTCAAGGTCTGGGTCTCATTTCAAGGTCTGGGTCTCATTTCAAGGTCTGGGTCTCATTAAAGGTCTGGGTCTCATTTAAAGGTCTAGGTCTCATTTAAAGGTCCGGCAGGTGAACTAGGAGTGCTAAATGACCTTACTGACTCTTTAATTACCTGTGTGTGTGTGTGTGTGTGTGTGTGTGTGTGTGTGTGTGTGTGTGTGTGTGTGTGTGTGTGTGTGTGTGTGTGTGTGTGTGTGTGTGTTAACCAGTCATGCAAATTCTATAGATCTGTACAATGCTTGTCATGCACATACAAACAAACAAACAAACATGCATTGGGAAGGCATGCAGTTACACGAGGCATAGGAGGAGGAGGTGGAGGTGGAGGGGGAGGAGGAGGAGGAGGAGGAGGAGGAGGAGAGAGGAGGAGGAGGAAGGTGGAGGTGGAGGGGAGGAGGAGGAGGAGGAGGAGGAGGAGGAGGAGGAGGAGGAGGAGGAGGAGGAGGAGGAGGGAGGGGGAGGAGGAGGAGGAGGAGGAGGAGGAGGAGGAGGAGGAGGAGGAGGAGGAGGAGGAGGAGGGAGGAGGGGAGGGGAAGGGGGAGGAGGAGGGAGGAGGGAGAGGAGGTGGAGGAGTTGGAGGAGGAGGAGGAGGAGGAGGAGGAGGAGGAGGAAAATGTATATTCGTAGTAATAACTAAAAATTTGACAACATAAACGGTATGATATTGAAATTGAGAGAGAGAGAGAGAGAGAGAGAGAGAGAGAGAGAGAGAGAGAGAGAGAGAGAGAGAGAGAGAGAGAGAGAGAGAGAGAGAGAGAGAGAGGAGAGAGAGAGAGAGGAGAGAGAGAGAGAGAGAGAGAGAGTAATAATAACTCTGAATTAAATCGTACAAAAGAAAATTGAAGACAGAATAATAACCATGTCACAAAAGCGAGAATTACGAAAGAAAATAAAAATAATAAAAACCAATAAATTGAAGCTTCTTTCCTGTTTGCTTGAATAAAAAAAAAAAATATATATAAAACAGTCGGCGCAAAAAAACTTAGGACGCCAAAAAACTTAGGACGGGAATAACGTCCTTAGCTTTTTTGCCAATTTCGGTGGGAACGATTGGCTGTTTTTACGTTTTTTGTATATCTGGCAGTGCATTAGTGTGTCTGCTGTAGATTCCTCGCTGCTGCCCGCTCTGTATCTTCCAAGTCATCATAGGAAGAGGTTGTTGTGTTTGGTTCTCCAACCTTCCTACACCCCCATTCGCCCCTCCATCTTCTACCGCCTCCTCCAGGTCTACTAAAGCATTATGCCGGGCAAATCTCTATCCATTGTGAAGAAGACACATATAGTAACCTTGTATCGAAGTGGGAAAACCATGGGCCAGATAGCGAGGGAGATGTGTGTTTCCAAACACACCGTCTCGGTGTGACAATAATCATTTTGAGCAGTTGATCAGTCTTCTTTGAAGTTTTTCTTGGTCGCCCTGACCCTTTCTTCCACGCCAAAACAGTCTCTAACTCACCATCTTGCACCCGCCTGAACAAGTTCGAGACGGTGTGTTTGGAAACACACATCTCCCTCGCTATCTGGCCCATGGTTTTCCCACTTCAATACAAGGTTACTATATGTGTCTTCTTCACAATGGATACAGATTTGCCCGGCATAATGCTTTAGTAGACCTGGAGGAGGCGGTAGAAGATGGAGGGGCGAATGGGGGTGTAGGAAGGTTGGAGAACCAAACACAACAACCTCTTCCTATGATGACTTGGAAGATACAGAGTGGGCAGCAGCAAGGAATCTACAGCAGACACCCTAATGCACTGCCAGATATACAAAAAACGTAAAAAAAATCAATCTCTTCCACCGAAATTGGCAAAAAAGCTAAGGACGTTATTCCCGTCACAAGTTTTTTTGCGCCGACTGTATATATAACACCCGAAAAAAATAGTTAGATATTTTTCTCCTATCTTATTTTACACTATACAATTTTATTTTTTCCTATTTTATTTTTCACTTCCATAAATCTAGAGCAGAAAATAAATAGACTTGTTTTGTATAGAGAGAGAAAGTTATTTTTTCCCCCCATAGACGACGTGTTAAGAGTCTCACCTAGGCTATGAATGTCAAGGTTTTTTATATATTTTTATTTCTCTATCGTTTCTCACTCACTTGATTTCGTCTTTTGAAATAACTCTATACAGACTTTGAACGATGCTTTCTGAACGTGACCTTTCCCCCCCCCAAAAAAAAACCGAAAAAAACCGAAAAGGTCAAA
>JACEEZ010000488.1:195000-197500 GCA_016584305.1 Chionoecetes opilio
GGGTCGGTAGGGTGGTAGGGGGAGGGAAAGGTAGGGGAGGGGGGGTGTTAGAGGGTAGAGGGAGACAGGGGTAGTAAAAGATCGTAGGTTAAGAGAGAGAGAGCAGAGAGTGAGGAGAAGAGAGAGAGGAGAAAGAGAGAGACAGAGAGAGAGATGGAGAATAGGATTGGAGAAGAGATGAGAGATAGAGAATTGAGAGAGGTGAGAGAAGAGAGAAGAGATCGAGAAGAGACGGCCTAGACAGACACAAATGCGGAAAAGACAATAAGAGAATAAAGCAAGAGCGAAGAATAGAGAGATGATGTCAAAGATGACATAAGAGAGAAAAATAAGAAAGAAGAGGGATGAGAAGTGAATGAGAAGGAGGAGAAGGAGTGAGGAGAGAGGAGGAGGAGGAGGAGAGGAGGAGGAAGGAAGGAGAGGAGGAAGAGGAGAGAAAACGATGGATTTAAGGTTAGTAGAAAAATAGGGAGTGAGAGAATGAATAGAAGAATGAAAGGTAGGAGGATGAGGAGGAGGAGGAGAGAGGAGGAGGAGGAAAGGAGGAGGGGAGGAGGAAGGAGGAGGGGAGGAGGCAGGAGGGGAGGAGAAGTGAGGAGGAGGAGGATAGGTGAAGAGGAGGAGGAGGAGGAGGAGGAGGAGGAGTGGAGGGAGGAGGAGGAGGAGGATGAGGAGGAGGAGGAAGGAGGGAGGAGGAGGAGGGAAGAGGAAGGAGGAGGGAAGAGCAGTAAAAATGGTGAAAGAGGAGAAGAGGAAAAAAAGAGGTGAAAAGAGACGGAGGAAGGAAGAGTAAGAGGAAGGGAAGAGGGAAGAGATAGGATAACAATATTAGAGAGAAGACGAGAGAGAAGACCAAGAGAGAGACGAGAGAGACGAGAGAGAGGGAAAGAGGAGAGGAGACGAAAAGAATGGATTGGTGAGACAGGTAGAGAGAGAGAGAGGAGAGACACGAAGAGACGAGAGACACAGAGAGAGAGGGATGAGAAGAGACGAGAGAAGGAGATGAGAGAAGACAGAGAGAGAGAGGAAAAGTACATTGTAAAATAAATGGAAAAAAGTGAAGGAAAGTAATTAATATAAAATAATAAAGAGGAAGAAGGGAGAGGGAGAGGATAAAGAGGGGATAGAGGATAAAGAGGGGAGATGGGACGAGAGAGGGACTAAATGGAAGGGAGAAGGATACTGGGACACAAGAGAAAGAAAACAATATTAGTGATGAAATATCCAATTTTTTTTAAAACACTAGTTATACCACTATACTTAATACTACTACTTACTACTACTACTTTTGTTTTTTCTTTTTTCGTATTCTACAGAAAGTACCTCCACCGCCTGTATTATTTTGCGAATTCCATTAACTGGTTGCCAGTAGCCCCAACTCAATGATCGCTTACTGACGTGGCATCAACACCCATAGGCTTGTATACTACTTATCCCACACACTTGTACTCCCCTCTCTCCGTCATCTACACCAATTAGTGCCGCTCTCCACGACAGTGGCCTGGAGCTTCAGCCATCTGTAAATCGATGGGTTGAGGGGGCGGAGTATCTAGGTATACCTGAGACATAAGGAGGGCGACTGAGCAGGGGAGACAGTGAGCGGGGACCGGCCACATCTCCAGGCGACAACGTGGCTCCTTCGGTAGGCGGTCCTTGGCTCTAAAAGAGGAGCTTGAATTTCCCAACGCCGAATTCCCGAAGTGGTATCTCTTACATCTCGACCCACTCTATTCCAGGGACCGGCGGTCACCCAGCCAAGCTGAGAATCAGCGAGTGCACCCCGCTCATATGAAGAGCATGCTAACAGGGCCAGACACCTTTTCCCTCAGATATGGACAGTCGAAACAGACACTTATGCTTACGTAACATTGAGTGCACCTATAAAAAAAACAGTGCCCACAGACCTGTTCTCCGCTAGTGCCGCGGCAAACACACGAGGGTGAGCTTGCAACCACTCTCCCAAACAGATTGTGCCCCAAATCTACAGGAGCACAGGAATCGGGGTCTCTGCACCCAAGACCACAGCATGATGGCCATGCAGGCATGTGTGTCGAGCGGTTGGAACCCATACCCCAAAACAATGACACCGTCTATAGGCACCCATACTTACTGCATTGCTAGACATGGTCTGAGAACACGCGATGGCACGCGTGAGTTTGAAGCACACACCCTGACACACACACGTCATGTACAGCAAAAGGACGCACCGGGACACTATTCATCGGTGTAAGACAATACACAAGCCATCTCTACTGGGAGGACTGGCTATCCCCATCTCTTGGCTATAAAAACCATCACCGGGAACACCCGGCTCAGGGGCCACACGTATCAAGCCCTACACAACGCGGCAGTAGTATAGTCTACGCTAAGACTCTACTACTACTACCTACTACCACCTACTACTACGTACTACTACTACTACTACTACTATACTACTGCTACTACATCACTTTACTACTACTACGTCTACTACTACTACTACTACCTATCTATAACTACT
>JACEEZ010000488.1:205000-212210 GCA_016584305.1 Chionoecetes opilio
GGGTTTAGAAGAGAAAGATTCTATGAAATCAGTTGTGTGCAGATATTAAATATTGCTTAAAATAAATTGCGTAAAATATTACTTGGGAAAGCTTTTTACAATCTTAGTATTAGGTTTTTATTTGTAGTTCTTTGTCTCCAGGTTGATGAAAAATATCATCATAATAATATCATTTTTTATCAGGTATGTAAATTGTGTGCATCAATTATCTTCTTGTAAACAGTAATTCTCGGTGGCTTATATTCTCATTATTATTTGTGTTTTTTGTTGTTGTGCCTGAGGATCCCGGTGGCACATTCCCGTTCTCTATGCGAGTATGTGGTTTCCGAGTGAAGACGCTTGGCTGTAGCTCCCAAACTAACCATAGGAATTTCTCGAAAATACGCCCATTGTGATTCCCACGCAAAGTTACCATAGAGCCAGGAGAACCGAACCTACCTTATCTGTAACCTAACGTAATCTAACCTGACGTGTTCAAGAGTAAACGCCACATACTCTTTCAGAAAACGGTAATATGCATCCCGGGGTGGGCGTGGCGAGGGCGTTCTGCTCGGATTTATGGCTGGAGGGAGTAATGCGGAGTACAAATGCTTGCAAAGACCGGAATTAATGCTTACAATTGGTCTTCATTACTAACAAGCCTTGACTTATGCTTGCACGCCAGGGATCTTGCATCAGGGATTTAAAAGTCACTATAACCATCATACATCATTCTAGTTTAACGTAGGTATAGTTACGAAAGTTTACGATAGTTTACGATAGTTACGATAGTTAGTTACGAACGTAGATATAGCAAAAGTGTAGCTATACATAAACTTCTTCGTACACTTTTTTTTCTTGTATGCAAAAATACTATGTTGACTTATAGATTAGTACAAGAGATTTGCATAAACGAAAAAAATGTAAATATTAGTAATACATTCATCTATCTATCTATTCATGTATTCATTTATATATGCATTAATCTATTCATTCATTTATTCTATATCAACATATCACTGTGTTTTTCTTTGTTTTTCATTGAAACTAAAATCGTAGCTCCTGATTGATGCCAAACAAACCCTTTCCTGGACGCCATAGAGCTGTAGATCCCATTGTTAACCCCTTCACACCCAGATCTTTCCTTTGCTATAAAAAATTATCTGTTGTCGAGCCATAAAATTACGAAAAGTAACTGAATATACCAAATTAGTTAGTGGACAAGGATACTAAACAGGTCATATCTATAAAATATTGCTTATAGTCACTAAAAATCGTCTAATGGCAGTCATATTATACAATGGAAATTACGTTCTGGGTCTCAAGGGGTTAAAGACTTGAATTCCATGAAAAAAGACGAAAATAAATGAAACTCGGACAGAATGGTGAACAAGAAGGAAATCCAGAGTTGCAGTAGGTAGAAAAAAAAGTAAGTTTAGGACTGAAATTTATGACTAGAAAAACAGTCATTCAATTATGCGATATTCAGACGTTAATGAAGATAAACTAGATCAAGAAAAACAGAAAAACTATATTAGATTCAGTCTTATGAAACACACACACACACACACACACACACACACACACACACACACACACACACACACACACACACACACACACACACACACACACCAAACACACACAACACCACACAACATACAACACCACACACACACAACACACACACACACACACACACCACAACCCCCACACCACACACACACACACACACACACACATAAAGTCATTAATCCCTCACCCCACCTATGCGAAAACACCCTCACGAACACAGAAAACCACCGTCGAGCGAACGCAAGACCTGGTCCGCCCCCTGTTCCCCTCTCCCCCCTGTTCCCCCCTCGCCCCTTAGCCCCTTAGCCCTAAATCACGACTGTCGCCAGTAATGGAAAAAGAACACCATTAACGCTCAAGGGGTAGAGGGAGGCAGCTTCAAATAGGATTCTCTTGTCGTTATCTGAGGTCGATGTTATCAGAGCGAAGCCGTAAATTTGTTACTTTTGGGTGTAAGAAAAGCTAAGAGATAGTCAGCATTTTAGATCACAGTATCATCGCCTTCTTGTAGGATATCAAAGAGAGGGGAAAGAGAGGGGAGTGTGAAAGTCATGGAGAGATTTAAAGTAGGACAGAATGAATAAGGTTTAAAGCTATAATGTGAATAAAAAAAGGGAGAAGCGAGGAATGAAAAACAAGGAGTGGAAAAATGAAGAAAAATATAATTGCAATATCGGCAAGTATATATCTACATAATTTCAAGAAAAAAAAAGACAGACAGAAGAAAGAGAAATATGTAGCAACAATAGTAACAAGATGAAGTAGGGGAGAGAAAATGAGAGGAAGTAAAGGACAAGGGCAAGGACTTTATATTGTGTTAAAAAGAAGGTTATGTAGCGAATAGTTTGTCTCTAGGCGTTGCTATAGAAATAGTTTTATATTTTTGCATCGGTTTGCGTAGTCAGCGAGCCAGGTGAGTGTTGCAGGTGAGGTGTGTTGCGTTGAACGTTTGTGTTGAGGTTGGTGCGTTAAGGAAGTTATTTGTCAGTAACGAGGTGGAAGGTGTGTTATTTTGGGCAGGTAATGGGGAAAATGCGAGGTTACGTATAATGTGGTGGCAGGATTCCAAACTCAGGTAGATAATGGTGGTGGAAGATGATGCATAAGAATAATAATGATAGACGAAAACTTGAATCCCATACAAATATTTGGAAAAATAATGTTGAAGAAGGAACAGTAAAATGTCAAGATCTTCGTTAACATTGTAGTTTGTGCTCTGATATGGTGGTGGAAGATGATGCATAATAATATAATAATGATGGACTAAAACTTGAATCCCATACAAATATTGGGAAAGATAATGTTTGAGAAAGAACAGTGAATTGTCAATAACTTCGTCAGCTTTGTAACTTGTGCTCTGATATGCATCACAATCAAGGTAATTGAAGGTAAACTGTAATGTCGTATTCACGATAATGTCTTGATAGTTGCTTCCTGTTCCAAATGGATTAGCAATAATATTTTGTAGTGGATAATTGCCATTTAAATCCTGCTGCCCTTGAATGGCTTGTTATGGGTGACGTTGTAACCATTCCTTTGTTTCAACGGAAGGAATAAATAGCGATGGCAGGGTGATTGGGTACTACCTCGCTTGACCTTGATACCTTTGTTATGGATAATTACATGCTATTGTTTTGCTTGATATTATGTTATAAAAAAACTATAATCTCCATTCATTTCGCAGTGTTCCCGTTGACCTTGATAACACTTCATCAATGTTTAATTCTTATATCTGTGTACGTAATGATGGGTTTTGGAATACAGTGTTGGGTACAGGCATGTCCAAGAAGCATTGGTCCTAGTCTTTTCTTATCTTTTTCTTTTTTACTGTTGGCTCAGAGAATCTATTTTGCAGCGCCTTTCATCATAATTCCGGATTCCCATCATGCTCTGCCATGCCACGCACTGCATAACAAAGGACGCATGACGCAGATGAGTCACGGAGCGAGGGCATTGGTGGGTTTTTGTTGGTTTGCGTGCTTGTGTGTGTGTGTGTGTGTGTGTGTGTGTGTGGTGTGTGGTGTGTGTGTGTGTGTGTGGTGTGTGTTTGGTGTTTGTGTGTTTGTGTTGTGTTGTGTGTTTGTGTGTGTGTGGTGTGTGTGTGTGTGTGTGTGTGTGTGTGTGTGGTGGTGGTGTGCTGTGTTTGTGCGTTGTGTGTGTGTGTGTTGTTGTTGTGTTTGTGTGTGTGTGTGTGTGTGTGTGTGTGTGGTGTGTGTGTGTGTTGTGTGTTGTGTGTGTGTGTGTGTGTGTGCTTGTGTGTGCTGGTGTGTTTGTGTTGTGTGTGTGTGGTTGGTGCATGTGTGTGTGTGTGTGTGTGTGTTGTGTGTTTGTGTGTGTGTTGTGTGTGTGTGTGGTGTGTGTGTGTGTGGCTGTGTGTGTAGTTGTGTGTATGTTAGTGTGTGGGTGTGTGTTGTGTGTGTGAATAGGGAACTCTGTAGTGTAGTGGTTTAGCACGCTCGGCTTACAACCGAGCAGTCCCGGGTTCGATCCCCGGGCGGAGCGAAAGAATAGATGGGTGGTCTTTCTTAAATCCCTAGCCCCTGTCCACCCAGCAGTGAATGGGGGTTTGTAACCCAGCCGGGGGTTTGTAACCCCCTCCCCCCCTCGGGGTGGTGGCTTCGGCCAACACTAATATGCAGCAGCGGTAGATCACTACGGCTCTGAGTCATTATCCTCTAAACAAAACAAACAAGAGAAACAAGAGTGTGTGTGTGTGTATGTGTGTGCGTGCGTGTGTGTGTGTGTGTCAATTTGTTTATCAGATTTTTGTTTATCAGACGCGACAACTAGTCAAAACATTATAACACTTTCTAGAATACTTTCATATAACTTCAGTATCTACAAACTATATTTTTCTAGCATGTTAAACTTCAAAAACATTATCAACTTTCCCCACATAGAAAAAAATGACTTGGCCAGCCTCTTCAGCTTTCAAATTCTCTAAAAATAGAATGAAACAAAAAACTTTCAGCAAACATTTCTTGATCCACGTAAATTATTCCTCCCTCCACCTTACCTCCAACTACATTTTCTCCTCTCCTCCTTCACCTCACGTCCCCTCACGTCTCTTCTTCACTTTCTTCTGCACCTTCAGGAGACCATTACAGTTTTACACGGCTTGACACTTACTCCTCCTCCTTTTCCTTCTCTCCTCCTCCTCCTCTTCCTCCTCCTCCTCCGTACCATTATGCACGTCTACATACCTTTCACTTGACCATTGGAGAAGGAGGCAGGAGAGAAAGAGGAAAAGAAGATGGAGGAGGAAAATGAGGAATGCAAAATAAAACAATGGAGAAGTAAACACCAATTTTTTAAAGTAAACAGCAGATTTTTTGGTCAAATCGGATTTATGAGTTGTAGGAAACACATTACATAATCTACTTGCAGGCAGTGCGGGCTAAGTTGAAGATATGTTAAGGAAATTCTGCTAAAGTGAAGAGATAGATAGAAAAAGGGAAAAAGAAGACTGGTCCAAACTGTATATTGAGATATTGACATTACTGACAGCTGCTAAAGAAATCCTGGTACACCCTCAGAAATAAGGGTTATATTAAGGGTAGAATTGTTACATCGCACCATCACTACCCTTTTTAAACCCTATGTCCAGGCTGGAGGGTAGATGCTGCCGATTATACCCTTCATCTACCCTTTATCTACCCTTTTTAGAACGAGAGGTTGGAAAAGGGTATATTTGCGTCGATCCGAAAGGGTATATTTGTAAGGGTAGAAAAAGGGTAGCAGTATTTCATCACTACAAATACCCTTTTCCTACCCTTTTTTTCTAAGAGTGTAGATTCAAATGGGTGAAAATAAAAAGTGTTAATTGAGGAATGAGTTTATTAGGTATTTATCAAGAATCTTGTACAAGGTTTCAGCAGTATTTTTATCAACAATATGAGTATGCATGGGAAGACTATTGCAAATGTTCGCAAAGGTAATAAAAAAGTGTTCAGCTTATATTTAGTTTGAACCGATAACGCAAAGATTGTAATCTCTTATTCCTAGTGACGTCTGATAGATCAACTGTGAAATAGTTATCTATGTTTATATTCGCAAAGCCATTAAAAAAAGTGTTCAAGCTTTATTTAGTTTGAACCGATAACGCACAGTTTTTAATCTCTTATTCCTAGTGACGTCTGATCGATCAACTGTGAAATAGTTATCTATGTTTATAATGTTAAATCCTCTAAAAGTCTTGTAAACTTGCACTAAGACATATCTCAGCCGTCGTTTAGAGGTGAAGGAGGTGGAGGATGAAGAGCAGAATGTATATGGATAAGGTAGAAAAGAAATGGGTTCATATTAGTGGTAAAGAGAGGGTGTTATGATAAAGGATGGGAGGATTTAGAGAGAAGGAGGAGGAGGAGGGAGAGGAAGAGGAGGATAGATTGGAAGGAAAGACAGGGAAAAGAGAGAGAGAAAGAGAGAGGAGAGAGAGAGAGAGAGAGAGAGAGAGAGAGATGAGAGAGAGAGAGGGGAGAGAGAGAGAGAGAGAGGAGAGAGAGAGAGAAGAGGAGAGGAGAGAGAGGAGAGGAGAGAGAGAGGGGAGAGAGAGAGAGAGAGAGAGAAGAGAGGAGAGAGAGAGAGAGAGAGGGGAGAGAGGAGAGACAGAGAAGTAGAAGAGAGGAGAGAAGAGAGAAGAAGAGAGAGAGGGAGAAGAGAGAGGAGAGAGAGAGAGAGAGAGAGAGAGAGAGAGAGAGAGAAGAGAGAGAGAGAGAGAGAGAGAGAGAGATGAATACAATAACAAAATAAAGAAGTTGACTCGCCTTCACTGATTTTTGTAAAGCTATTTGAGGTCACTACACGAACTATAGTATTCTAGTTTACCAGTTATGAAAGCAGATTAGTAAAGGCGGTCAGGGAGAGGAATGAAAAAGAGAAAGGAGGAGGAAGAGGAGTAATAAAAGAGAAAGAGAGAGGCTAGAAAGGATTATGGAGAGAGTAGACAGAGAAGAAAGAATAGCATTAATAATATCACCTGAGGCGTTTGGTGGTGTTGTGCGAATCACACTTTCCCTCTTGATGGGCAAACCTGTTGTATATGCATGTGTGTTTCGATACCTGGATGATGTGTGTGGCTTTGGCTTCGTCTCTCTCTCTCTCTCTCTCTCTCTCTCTCTCTCTCTCTCTCTCTCTCTCTCTCTCCCCCTTCTCCTCCTCTCTCTACTCTCTCTCTCTCTCTCTCTCTCTCTCCTCTCTCTCTCTCGTCTCTCTCTCTCATACCTCATCCATATCACTTTTCTACCCTTTTCATCTCTCAATTTTTTTCTCCTGTGTCTCTTCTCTTTTGTTTATTTCTCTCATCTGTCTTCGTCTCTGATATCTATGATCATGTAACTTTCATAATTGTGTGGGTTTTTGTTTTTGTGGTGAATAGGTGAGGGTGGAGTGACGATGATGATAGGTGATGATGGTGACAAGGTGTGTATAATGGGTTTTATTGCTTTGTGGTGAATAGGGAAGGTGATAACGATTGATAGGTGATGATGGTGAAGCGTTAATGATGGTGCTTTAGTTGAGTTGTGATTATGATGATGTGTGGTGAGGGTGATAGTGAGATGAATGAGGTACTTGGCTATAATGGTGAATATGGTGAGGGGTTTTAGGGAGGGACGGAAAATAAATTAAGATGTGGTTGAATTTGAAGTGTAAGATT
>JACEEZ010000489.1:2500-15500 GCA_016584305.1 Chionoecetes opilio
GACCAATACTCTTCTGAAATAACTGGCGGGGCTACGCCCCCAGACCTAAACTAACCCAGCTAACCTGGGCAATTGAACACAAGCACACACACAAGCTGTAAGTCTCGCTGCATTTGAATTTGTTCTCTTTAAATTCTTCTCGGGCTCCCCAAGCTGAGTGCAACGTGATTGGCCAGATCAGGGGAGGCGCTGATCTGTGATTGGTCAGCAGAATTTCCCCACACATCCCTAGAATATCCTAATATTCCCCACCCCGAGGCCCAGCGATCACCGACGGGAGTGCCGTCTCTGTTCGAGCATTAACCTCGGTCTACCCTCGTACGGTTATTGTAGCCATACACTCATAGGTTGTCACTTACGAGGGATTTTCGAGCATCCCTGCCCAGGTGGGTAGTGAGGCAAGTTCACTCCCACGGTGACCCACCCGCCTTATCGCAAAAGCGACCTTTCTCTACCGACACTTATTCCCTCATGACGCCCCCCCAATCTTGCTTCTCATGCTATACATCTTTTTCATCCTTACTACTTTCTGAACACAGGTAAATATGGGGGGCACCATAGTTTTCATATGTAGGTATATTGTTACACCGCGGAGGAATGTCCGTCTGTCTGTGTGTATTTGTGTGGTGTGGGTGTAAGCAGGGGTCCGTCTGTATGTGTGTATGTGAGGTTAAGGGGGTAGTGACGGCCGTGTGGGGCCGTTGGGGCTACACGAGCCTCACACCAAGAGTAACAGTTTTTTTAAGTGTAGTCGGTTTGTGTGAACTGTATGAATGTAGTGGAGGTCATTGTGTATGGGGGGATACGAGTAGGCGGTATGTTGTTCAGATGAGGACTGTGGGGTGTGCTTAAAAGTATGTGTGGGTGTAACCCAGTGAGGCGTTGTGTATGTCTGTGTGTACTAGTGAACGGCGTGCGACCTTGGGGCCCCAAAGGGGTTCCGGTTAGGAGGGGAGTGGAGGGAGAGACGGGAGGAGACGCGGGCCCTGGATAAGACGGTAGTGACTGGACGAGGGTTTGTGCTTTGGAAGAGGAGCCTCGGGGAAGTGAAAAGTGAGGTGCTAAGTAAAGTACCCACAAAGGGCAGAGCGAAAAGAGTTGAGCAAGTGATGAGTGAGCACAAAAAACCCGGCTGGGGTTTTAGGGCGCGGCCGCGTCTTGTGAGGTGTAAGGAAAGCGTTTGCCCTGCCCCTCTCACCACCCAGGGGGTTAGCTCTTTCCTCCCCTCCCGCGCGGCCCTTTGTGTATCTGCCGATGGATTAAAGGAGTGTGTGGGGTGCCTCGTATAAGTCATCGCCTCGCATTAAGTCAGTAGTGTGTGTGGTGTTGCCATTCTCGCGTAAGCCTCCAGTGTGTGTTAGAAACAACAATTTAGACAGTGCATAACATGGGGGGTCTCTCTCCCCCCCATCAGTACCGTGTATTGTGACCTCCGCCCATAAATTAGACAGTGTAAAACAGTGTTCTCCCGTGTCCCTTCCTCCTGGGGTTGATAAAGGTGCCATCGCGATGAAGATAAGCCACTCGCCTCAGGTATTTTCTGCCGAACCTCCGTTCAGTAGTAAAGTGTTTACGTGAGGCGCCCTCTGGTGTGATAAGAAAGGTGAGTGCCTGCGTAAAAATTGGTTGTCAGTAGTTTGGGGTTGATTTTGAAAAAAAATCTGTGGCCGGTAGCTGTATAGTGAGTGACAAGATGGGGGGGCAAGGAGGAAGGGGAAGGCGAGTTGCGCCTAGTGACGTCACTGAGGAAAAAAGTGGGGCGCTTCTAGTGGAGGGAATTGTTGGCGCTAACCCTGTCCCCGTGTGCGAGGGGTGACGCAACAGGACCGGAAATGGCGGGAAAAACAGGGGGGGACTGAGATGGCAGATAGCGAGAGAGTGGACACGAACTGATCAGGCCATGATGAAGAAATGATGGGCCAAAATAAAGTGAAAAGGAGAGACTGATGAAAGAGTGGTTAACCAAAATGAAAATTTGAGTAAAATGAAACAAAATCTAAATGAAGGAGAGACAAAACTGAGCAGAGGTTTAAAGCGTTTTCTGCGGGACCCTGATTCAACCAAACTTTTTTCGGTTGCTAAAATTTCGACCCCTGTTAAACCATCCAGTGAAGATGTTGGCCCGACCGCAAAATTTTTGTTTTGTTTGTGCCCTTTTGCAACCAAAAATCCCCCCAGAAAAACGCCTTAAGCGAGGTACGAACTGACCGGGGGCAGTATACCAGAGTTTCTCAAACTTCACTGGATGGGGGGGCCACTAGATATATTTTGGACTTCGGCGGCGCAGCACTATTTTTATATTAATAATATATTATATATATATATATATATATTATAAATATATATAATATATATATATATATATATATATATATATATATATATATATATAATATATAATATATATATATATTATATTTCTTGGGTTTGATACATGAAGATTTCGGGGGGCAAAAACATCTCTTTCTTGGGGTTCTTTATGTCGTGAAAACGTTTCCCCAAAGGGCCCTTGGCATCATCAGGCTAAAATATTTTATATAAGTTAAAGGTTTTTTAGTTTTTAACTTATAAAAACCATTTTTAGCCGATGATGCCAAGTCCCTTTGGGCCCCAAAACGTTGCACGCACAAAAGAACCCGAAGAAATGAAAGGTTTTTCCCGGGCCTGAAAATCTTCTAAAATAATTATATATATATATATATATATATATATAATACAGGAATGGACAAAAGGGAAAAATATGTGAAAAATAAAATATTGTTCAAAAATAACATACCGATCAGTGGGACACCGGCCTGCCTGGGTTTGTATCCGCCTATGTTAGGAGGGAATTTTGACAACACACTCTAATTTTCCTTTTCAACCCCGAAATTTTTCCTTTTTAGTTTTTAATTTTTTGTGGGCTGCGAATCCCAGTTCACACAGATATGGGGTTTTGAAAAATTGCGGGAGATTTTCGGGGGCCCGTTTGGAATATGTGGGTGTTTTTTTCCATTTGAATCAGAAGCTTTTAATGTATATCCAGATATTGCAGTTTTAGTGTGCGGTCAATACGGATGTTGTTAATTCCTCTTTCTTCAGGATGCTAAGTTGTGGCTTTTTGCTCAAGGGACCGTAAAACGATGGTTTTTCTCAGTCACATAACTTTCAACAGTATTTTTGGGGGAAATATTTTTCTTTTTCCTTTCCCTAGGCTTTAAAGGGTGTGCTTAATGAGTAAAACAATGTCGTATTTTAGATTCACAGTTTTTTGAAACATGTCAATTTCCCTTTCACTCACCCCCTTTTTTTTCCCGAGCCTAATTTTTTTTACCAAGGCTTTTTTTTGTCAGATTTACCAATTTCATTTTTTCCTTCATACATGCTTAACCTTGTTCAGATGTTAAAAATATTCTGCCAAGTACAAATTTTTTGGACTCCAAATTTCAAGCAAGTAATTAGCAGAATTCATTTTCTCCCAAGGATAAGAAAAGGAGCATTTCCGTTCAGTTCATGCACCCGGGATAACACTTTGCCTCTTGATAAAACCACCGGACTTTTTGTGTGGAGGGAAGACCTTCGTGAGGAGATCCCATTTCTTCACAAAATGGGGAAAATAGTCTTGCTTTTTTTAAGAAAGTTTTTCATTTTTTACAACATCATCAGGAACAAACTTTAATTCTTACCGAGTGTTTAGCAACAAAACTTCACGGTGCAAGAAACAAGGGGATAATCAAACTGGGTTCTCCTTCTTGAATAAGGACACAAAAAATTTTACCAATCCCACCCGGATGGACAGCCATCTGGCAAAATTTCCCACACAAATTTCCTGACAAGTCCTTTTCTTTCAAGTTTCCGTCCCCTGTGAAAATATCTCCTTCCTGGGTTTGCCCAGTTCTTTGAGCAAAGAAATGTTCAGTTATTTTTGGATCACAACATAACGGGATGAACACTAGTAACCGAGGTTTTTCCCCCAATATCGTTTTATTCATCCGCCTGTAAGCATACATTTTTCCTTTCACGAGTTTTTACACACACTTTTTCAATATCAACCGACGTCCCTTTATTTTGTTTTACCAAATGTTCGTGGGGGGGAATTTTTTTTCATTCCCTTTTCAGCCTCATCCCTAAACAAAGTTTTTTTACCACAGCCAGCAACTGGAAGGAAGAGCCTGAATTAATGGGGTTTTATTGTTTTGCTGTATGCTCTGGCCCCCTAAATAGCTTGTTTCGGCCCTTTTTTGCCCAAACCTTCACCTTTTTCTCAAACCCAAACCTTTGTTTTTGTTATCTTCAAGAGCTTTTAAAGTAAACTATGGGTTCTGAGAGAGGTGCTATGTTTTGTTGTTAAATGTCTCTTCATTTTCATAGGAGTCAAAATTTATTTTATAGCTCAATGCCGCAAACAACACATTTTCTTTGGACCATTTCATCATCACAGCAAGTGCCCGTCCGATCTTTTATACAGGCGAAATGCTTCTGCGGTCTTTTCTTGGCACGTGTCGTCGTTTTGAAAAACGCTCCGACCCGGTAGACAAAAAATCACTTTCATCTGTCACTTCTTTTGCCCGTTGGACCCGGCACGCTACGGTCACTTTCAACTTCACTTTCACTTTGCCGGGGAGGACCGCTGACTACGGTCACCTTTAACTGTCACTTTACTTTGCCAGCAGGACCTTAACGAATATGCTCATTTTCAAAATGTAACTTTACTTCTTCACTTTCCCAGGTCTGGGCGAGAGGACCACTTTCAACAGTTTAAACTGTTACTTTGCCTTCGGTGCCTTTGACAATTTACTTTTGATTTATGATCAAGGGGACTTTCCCCCTATTGCCTTCATACACTTTTTGCTTTTTAAAAATGGGACTTATCCATTTTTTTAAGCTTGGACCCATTCACCAAAACAGCGATACTTACTGAGGCCACGGCACATGGGGGAGGTGCCTACCCCCCGCTCGCCTAGGGTTGCCAAAAATTTAAAATGTTTTTTTATCAACGGGGGCTCACGAAAAAACACGTCAAAAAAGTCAAACTTGATAAAACCTATGATTACGTATGCCTATTTCTATTATCTCCCTTTTTCCCCTTTTTAAAGTCCTAAAAACAAATTTCACATGAACGCGTGATAAAAAATAGTAAGTTGGTAATCAGTAACACCAGCAGGCTGCGACTCAGACTGGTACAGACTGACAGTACTCTTCAACACTAAATTTTGGTGGAAGCGGGAAGTATTTTTTTTTAAGCCTGGATACTTATTTTTTTTATTTCTATTTTTTTTACTTTTTCCTCTCCCCAAAGTACTTTAATATTTTTAAAAAAAGGCCCTTTCATTACCTGCCTAGTTAATTTTTCTATTTCATTTCTTTTCCCCCTTTTTATAAAAACAAAAATTTTGCCCCGCGCAAAAATTTTTCCCATTCTATAAAAAAACCCCGGGGCGCACTTAGGGGATCCCCACGGGCAAAAAGTGCGCCGCGGCGCCCCCAGTTTTTGGAAAACACTCAGTATACTGACGAGGGATGCGCGAAATAAGAGAAAGTTGAAAAACCTGACATCGATGCGTGCCACGAAAGAAATGGTCAATCACACGTGCCCGTGGTATAGCAGGGCCAGTTGCCATCGCTGGATGACTGGAGGCTTGTGCGTGGAAGAGGAGCCTCGTGAAGTGAAAAGTGAGATTGCTAAGTGAAGTACCCACGACAAGGCAGAGCGAAAAGAGTTATAGCAGTGGATGCCACCTGCCCATCTACAGGCAGAGCCAGCCACAGCGGTGTGGCTGGTTAAGTCCGTGTCGTACCGTCCACCGACGCTTGCAGTGGAGGGCAGGTCCTGTGGGGGCGGGATGTCGTGGCGGCCCTTTGCCGCGGAGGACGAGCATTAGAACAAGGAGAGCTGCGGGGCCCCAGTGAAGTGACTCCCTTGGCCCGTGGGTTACGCTCTGAGGCGAGCCAAAGGTAGAGGACGTCCCCCTGTGGTTTGTGGCGCCTGATTGAGGTTGCCAGCTGGAGTTCCTGCTTGGTGTCTCGCGTGTGAAGAGTAGGGCGGCCTGGTGCGAACCTTCCACACGCAAGGGCGGCTTGGATGGGCGATGGAGGGTCCTTGCAGCTGTGAAGTCTTTGGGGTGGTAATGTTGGTAAAGGTGGTATGTGTATGATGAGGCGAGTTGCCCTGTCATTTGAGATTTTTTTTAATGTATTTTGTTTTTTGTGTGTGTTTGAAACTATTGCTTCCATATTTTCGTCTAATGCACTTTTTAGGATAAAGGGATTTAGGATAAAACCACGGGGTCGCTGTCCAGAGAGAAGGATAGTGTTACAACCGCGGGAGGAAATGTCCTTCTGTCTGGTGTGTATTATGTCGTGGGTGTGGGAGTAATCAGTGTCCATCTGTATGGTTGTATGTGTGGTTAAGTGTGGTATGACGGCTGTGTGGGGCCGTTTTGGGGGGGCTATACACGAGCCTCATCACACCACGAATAATCAGTTTGGTGTTAACGGGTGTATGTCGGGTTTGTGTGAACTGTATGAATGTAAGTGGAGTTCATTGTGTATGAGGGATAAGATTATGTGGTTGATGTTGTTCAGATGAGACTGTGGTGGTGTGTTGGAACTATGTGTGGGTGTAAGCAGTGAGGCGTGTGTATGTCTGTGTGTACTAGTGAGTCATCGTGGCACCTTGGGGCAACCAGGGTTGCCGGTTTAGGAGGGGAGTGAGGGAGAGACAGGAGGGTACGCTGGCCTGGATAAGACGTATTGGTTAGCTTCCTTCCCCTCGGCCGGCGCGGCCCTTTGTGTATCTGCCGATGGATTAAGGAGTGTGTGAGTAGCCTCGTATAAGTCAGCGCCGTCGCATGAAGTCAGTAGTGTGTGTGTGTGTGCCATTCTCGCGTAAGCCTTCCCAGGTGTGTTATAAACAAAAATTATGACAGTGCATAACATGTGAGTCTCTCTCTCCACCCCCCATCAGTACTGTGTATTGTGACCTCCGCGCAATTAAATTAAAAGTGTAATACAGTGTTTCTCAGTGTGCCTTTATCCTCCTGGTGTTGATAAAGTGCCATCAGCGGTTCAGATAAGTTACTCCCGCCGTCAGGTTATTTTCTGCCGAACCTCCGTCAGTAGTAAGTGTTTATCGTGAGGCCCCTCTGGTGTATAAGAAAGGTGAGTGCCCTGCATAACAATATTATACTAGGGGGGGAGGGCCTCATAGAAGCGCATACCCTCCGCCCGAATATTTAATCAAGTTGCTTTGCTATGGCAACAGTTGTGATTATATTATATATATATTAATATATATATATATATATATATATATAATATATATATATAGTATATATAATAAAGCTGTTATTATATATAATATATATATTCACTCAGGTATGAGCGCATGACATCCGGGGCCGAATATTTCATCAATTAGTTTGCCATTGGCAAAAAGTTGTCAATAGATTTCATCCAAAATTAATCAGTTCTTTTTCCTTATACCAAAGTATACTTGGTATACTGGAGTTTGGGTCCAAATCTATTAGTAACTTTTTTGAGAAATCCTGTACACTAACAAACAGACAGACAGACACGATCGGGGTGTAGAAACAATAAACCCCATCCAACTTCGTTGGCGGAGGTAATAATATATAATATATAATACGTTATAGTGTATATATTATGGTAATATATATATATATATATATATTATATATATTATATATATATATATCTATAT
This sequence comes from Chionoecetes opilio, assembly GCA_016584305.1. NCBI lineage: Eukaryota > Metazoa > Arthropoda > Malacostraca > Decapoda > Majidae > Chionoecetes > Chionoecetes opilio. Next base: position 10,203 of record JACEEZ010000489.1, read on the forward strand.
ATATATATATATATATATATAATATTATATTATATATAATGAAAAAAGGACAGTCATATCATACCACTCATTACTTACCGACACCTCAATACCTCACCATTACATTCTCACACACTCATACCTCCCACTCATGTAACCCCCCACATCCATACCTCACCACTCCATTCCTACCACACCCATAACCGCTTTTTTTGTTTTGTAGTATTATAGAGCAAACATTTAGGAAGATACCAGATTATCATTTATATACTGATAAACATATATTTGGTAGGGGAAAATTACCATACATCTTCAGCCTCGCCGACCAGCTGTTGGTCCTCCACCTAGAAAATCTGAACGCCAACGGCGGCATTTGGGGCTTGAAAGCCGGCGGCTAGATCGTGGACGTCAGTGCATGGAACCTATATAATTATAGTATATATATATATATATATATATATATATATATATATATATACATATAGTATACATATATTATCAATCAATCAATCATTGGGGCATACGCCGGGGGGCCGCTCTGCCTCACCCACCCTAACGACGCCACTCCCTGTGGTCACCAACGCGCGAGTTCCCATGCAGGCTCCTTTCCCCCATAACCAAGCAGCTCTCGAAAGAAACATCAACTTGCCCCGCCACGAGCCTTGTGGGCGCCCCCTTGGCCTCCGTCCACGCCGGATTGTCTCTTACAGATACAACCCGATGGGAAGGCTCGGTTTTCAGGGTAGCGTGCCACATGCCCATATGGCCGAAGTTGGCGGCTGACGGACTATGCAGGTAATAGGCCTCGATTCAGTCCTCACGGTGCAATCCGCTTTTTTTGACACGTTAATCATCCCAGCGATAACCCCATGATTCTGCGAAGACACTTAGTACCAAAGTCATTGATTCGTCTCTTCAAGTCACTATTTGATGGTCCATCTGCTCCACAACCATAGAGTAAGACAGGATCCAAGCGACTTGAAGATTCCGGATCTTTGTCCTCCTGCACAGTGTAACCGACAAACGCCAAATACTCCCGCTGAGTGAGTCCTAACAAACCGGTGGCTATGCCAATACGTCGTAAGAACTTCTTGGCGTGACCCGCCGTCATTATGGACTATGCGCTACCTAGGTAATGTAAACTTTCCAGATCTCAATGTCCCAGCCCACACGCATGAACATACTGATCCTTGCTTCATCTAGTAAGTCTCACATACCTGGAGCCTTGGTACCTTGATCCAGGGAGACGCCTCAAGTCCGCAAAGGCTTGCCCCTCCTCGTGCAGCGCCTCGAAGCCCTCACCAGGTACCTCCAGCGACTCAGCAAAGATTACTGCAAGCATCATCGGGCAAAAAACAAGATCAGTGATCTTGGTGTTTGCCGGACGGATGCTCCAACAATCCCTTTGATCTACAACCTTGGGGTCCAAACCCAGTCCCATACAAGCGTTTGAAAAAAGTCATGGGGCAGGACGCAAGGGCACGCGCACCCCTGCCTCACTCCTGTATTCACAGGAAGAAGCTGGATAACCTCTCCCACTTCACAGCACTCTCAGGTCCTCAGATACAGACCAGTTATCAAACCAATAGTCCTTGCAGGAAATCCCCTGGAAAAGAGGTCGCAAAGATCCCAGAGTGAACCTCAACGATGCACTGAGTCAAAGTGCGCCTTCTTGAGATCAACATAGGCTTCAAGCAAATCCCCTGTTCAGAAAACTCACGTCTGCGTTCCACACCAGACACGAAGCGCTATGGTATATCTGTGTCCGTTTGTTGACTTAACCAGGCATGGAAACCCAGACTGCTGATGTCTCTGGATGCTTCAGCATCACCAGATGACTTGCGAATTCGTGTCAGCAATAGATGGGCAAGCAAAACCTTGCCTGTTACGCTGAGCAGTGTAATACCGCGGTAATTTGTTTGCATCCTGTGAGCTGCCCCCTTTGTCCCCTTTCCCAGATAGGGACGACCAGCCCCCTTTTTTCCATCCAGGATGAATGGTACCTGATTGCCACAACGGCAGTCAGTACTCATGCACCGCGGATCATTGCCTCATCCCCCAGCTTTGAGGAGCTCCGCACTGATATTACCATACACCAGCTCTGCCTTTCCAACCTTCACTTTGCTACAGCCTCTCTGACATGTCGTCAGAGAGAGGGTGCTTTTCCGTCAATGGGAGATCGGCAATCCACTGCCTGTAACCAGTGGTGTGAAGCTGCTCAGATTGAGGGGGTGCTCACCGTGTAACAACTGCCGCAAAGTACTCTCAGCCCAACGGCCATCTGCCCATCCATGTCCGACATGAGGCTGCCCATCTTCCTGTTCGGAAATAGCACTCGCGCCGAGAAGGAGACTTGGAACGTGAGCTTCTTCAGGGCTCGGTAGGCGGGGTCGGAGTCATTAAGCGTTCAAATGACCCTCGACAATCCTCACGAGACTCCTGACATACCTCTCCTTGTCTCGTCCTCAGAGGGTTCTAGTCACGGTTCTATATCCATATATATACACATATATCTATACACATATATATATACATATATATACACATATATATATATACATAATATATACACATATATATATATACATATATACATATACATATATATATACATATATATATACACATATTATACTATATATTAGACATATATATAGATACATATAATATATACTATATAATATAATATATACATATATATATATATATAAACATATATATATACATATATATATACATATGGTATATATATATATATATATATCCATATATATATATATATATTATATATATATATATATCTATATATAATACTATATACATAGATATATATATACATATACATATATATACATATATAGTATACACATAATACATATATATACATTATTAGATATATATTATACACATATATATATATATATATATATATATATATATATATATATATATATACATATATATATATAGTATATATATATATATCTATATATATATATATATACATATATATATATATATAAATATAATAATATATATATATATATATATATATATTAGATGATATTATATATAGTATATCTATATATGACACATATATATATATATATATACATATATATATATATATATATATCTATACATATATATATATATAATATATATATATATATAGATATTTAAAAATTTTATATATATATATCATTTTTTAATATTTTAAAATATTTTTAAATTTATATATTTAAAAATTTTTTTTTAAAAATATTTATATAATAAAATTATATATTTTTTTAAATTTTTTAATATATATTTTTAAAATTCTTAAATTTTATTTTTATATTTAAATTATATTTTTTTTAAAAATCATTTATATTATTTTTTTTATTTTTTTAAAAATTATTTATTTATATATTATATTTTAATATATATTAAAATTTTATAAAAAAAATTTTCTTATTTTTAAATATATATATATATTTTTTATTTTTATTATTATATTATTTATTATATTATTTATAAAATTTATTATTTATTAATTAAATATAATAAAACCTTATATATACAAAATTTAAAATTTTTTTTAAAATTATAATTTATAAAAAAAAAATTTTTTATATTATAATATATTTTTAATATATATTTTCATATAATCATAAAAATTTTAATTATTTTTTATAAAATTATATTTTATTTAAAAAATTATAATTTTCTATTTATATTTTAAATTTAAAATATAATATTAAAAAAATTTTTTTTTTTATTTATAATTTTATAATTTTATTTTCCCTATTTTAAAATTATAAAAATTTTTATATTTTAATTTTTATATATAATAAAAATTTATATTATTTTTCCTTATATATTATTTTAAAATATATATTAACTACATTATATAAATATATATATTATATATAACATATTTAATAAATAAAATATATTAAAATATATTTTTATATTTTAAAAAAAATTTTTTATATAATTATATTTAAAAATTTTAAAAATATATTTTCCTATATTATAATATATATTAAATATTTAATATATATTATAATATATATTTTAAACATATAATATATTTATATTATATATATATATATATTATTTTTATATACATAACATTTTATAAAATTATATACATAAACAAATACATAATATATATACATATAATATATATATATACATAAATTATACTATATATATAATAAATTTATATTAATTTATATATATATATAATAAAATATATATATATATATATATTATATAATATATATCAAAAATATAACATATATAATAATATACCATTATTATATATATTAAAATATATTATTTATATATATTTTATAATAATATGCATATTATATATTATAATTTATTTATTTTAATCTTATTATTTATTATTATATTTTATATTATATATATATATATAAAATATTGGGGAGGCGGTAGCGAGAGTTGCGTCCCGACTGCGTTCTGGGTGACCGGGTTTCGACCCCCGAAAAAAACCAAAACCTTTCTGCACCGTCGGTGGCCAAGAAACCCACTTCCTGCCCATCAATTTTACCTTCGATTGCGGGGCCCGGGGGGAACACAGGGGGGGGGGATAGCCTTTAAACACAGGCTCATATAAAATCCTGCCCGCGCCACCACGGGCAAGACCAATCATCAAGCCCTAAATGAAACCCCCAGAGCCACCATCCTGTCCCCGGGTCCCACTGCCTACACCTATAGGCACAAATGTATAAAAATATATAATAAAAAAATAAATATAATATATACATATACATATACATCATATACATATATAATTAATATGCATATATATATATATACATTAATATACTTACATAACATATAACTTACATTACATAATATATTACATATTAATAACATATACATATAACATATACATATACATATTTATATACATATATATATATATACATATATTATATATATACTATATTTATATACATATTATATATATAAATATATAATATATATATATATACAATACATATATTACATAAATTTTCATATTATACATATAAAAATAATACATATATATAATACATATTATTATATAATTATACATATAATACATATATACTATATATAATACATATATATATATATATATATTATAAAAATATAACAAAAAACATATAACATTAAATATACTATATACATATTAAAAATATATATTTACATATATATTAATATATAATATATATACAATATATACATATACAAACATATATAAAACATATACATTTTTACATTTTATATATAATATATATATATAAAATATTAATATTTATA
>JACEEZ010000491.1:0-11471 GCA_016584305.1 Chionoecetes opilio
GAAAAGGGAAGGGAGGGAAGGTAAGGGAAAGTGTTACTTCATTCCTACAGATGATATGATTAAGCGATGACAACTGACACACTATGTAAGCGCCAGCTGTCAGGTGATACAAATAGAGGAAGAACAGGAATTCCGCTTTTCTTGTGAGGATGATAGCTACCGGTAGAGTTCTAGAGTTTATTTTTGGGGGTCATGATGCGTTATATTTATTGTATTTTATTCTATTTTATTTATTTTCGTTCAAAAAATATTTTTGATTTGTGAAATGTGTCAAGCTTTGATATTTTATATATTTTGGTGAAGAGGAAATATTTTTACATGTGGAACGCTGAATTCAATGAAGTATAAAGCCATTTACTGAATATATTATTTTACCTAAGGTTGTACGATAATTATATTATCTATCTGAAAATACGATAATTCTGGTGGCTCGGTACGACAATGTGGGCTACAAAAGTTCACATCCCTGGTCCAGCCACACCGAGTCACCGACCGTCAGTCAGGGACTGAGTGATTTCAAACGCGGAGAAGCTGCCTGAGGGTAGATAACGCTCATAGCAAAAGTGCTAATAATTAATTACCAGATAAAGTCGTCATTATTGGCCGTTTATTCTTGATTTGAACAAAAGAACTTAACTGCAGTCATCATTTCATTGAGGTGTGAAGCTGACCAAGCTTTTTATACACAATAAACGCCTCTAATTTCAAATGTTTCTCATTCATCACCACCACTACTTTGTTCGGTGATGGATGTCGTAGAATGTAGATGAAAGATTTTTTTTTTTTTTTGCGTACTCCAAAAATATATGTAATACTTTAGCTAACCATTAGAAAAAAAATTCAATGGTTCCCAACCTTTTTTGTCCCATTCCCCCTTTTCCAGTCACTTTTCCACCTGTGGACCCCAACAACGAAAAAGGTTAAGCCAGCAAAATTAATAGAAGATTTTTCTGCAAAAAATTGAATATGTTCATGTAAAATGCCTTGCATTGTTATGGTGATTAAGTTGTAGGCCTATTTATATGAAAACAGAACACGTTCTGTTCAGCAGACTTTTATTTAAGTAAAATACATAGGAAAAATGTCATCTTATTGTTGTTATAGTTGTAGGTATTGTATGCAAAAGCTATACTTATAATACTTGCCTTATTTTTGAGCTTACAAATACATGTATCTATAATAATATAAGCGAAAGTGTGTCTGTGTGTCTGTGTGTATGTCCGCGATAGGTGCCGCCCCCCGTGGCACAATCCCATCATATGGGACAGTTTTGGAACCAGTTCGACCAGGGGCACATTATAAGCCCACATATGAGATGATCCGATCACTTTTTTTTTTCTTTTTTTTAGCAGCCTATTAGGGAGAATTGTGAAAAAAATATGTGGGTTGCGAGAATTGAGGAAACCTTGATGTAGGGTGATGGATAATGGGTGAGTGAATGGGTGGGGTGATGGGTAATGGGTGTGGGGTGATGGGTGAGTGAATGGGTGGGGGGTGATGGGTGAGGGAATAGGTGGGGGGTGATGGTAATGGGTGAGTGAATGGGTGTGTGGTGATGGGTAATGGGTGAGTGAATGGGTGAGGGGTGATGGGTAAGGGGTGAGTAAAGGGGTGGGGGGTGAGGGGGTAAGGCGTTAATACATACATTTCTAATCCACGATTTCAAGAAATTAAAAGGGGCCCTTTGGGAGGTCTGTGTTTGGTGGCCTTTTGGGCCCACCAAAACAGGTGGGGGGCCCAAAGGGCCCCACCAATAGCCCTCCGCAGGAGTAGCCAAAAAAATCCGCCCGGGGCGTTTTGCGGCTATGAAAAAAAAAAAAAAAAAATTTTCACAAACAAACCCCATTTTCATTTTTTAAAAACAGCAATCTTAAGATAAAAAAATTCACGAAACAGAATAGATATTCCCAAGATTTAAAGAAAATAAAAAGGTAATTAGCAAAAGGTGGGTTATCGCACGGTGGGTGAAGAAAAACCCCCCAAAAAAACTAAAAACTCCCAGATCACTTATTTGGGAATGATTCCATCATTGAACACCGAAGCTAGACAAGGATTTTGATGGAACACATTTTTGGCTGTTAAACGGGATAAGCTCAATGAACCTTTTTATGCTTTTCTGCACATCATCATCTGACATAAGAACGGATTTTTTGCAATCCTCCCCAAGCTAAAATTTACGGTAATTTTTAACTTACTATTACCGATAAAAAAACGGTTTATAATTTTCTCTCCCTTTAATTAATTTCCGTATAATAAATTAAAAAAAAATTTAGTTCTTAGAATCCTGGGGCCCCCTTTAAAATTTTTCCCAGGCCCCCTTGGGGACCATGGACCCCTGGTTGGGAACCACTGCATGATTAGATGCTGTAAAATACATTATGATACATCCCGAATAGCAGCTCCTGCCTACCCTAGACTCGTTGTGACGTCATGACGTGAGAGAATGAATTTCAGGTCTGACTTTGGCAGACTTGTTTCTAATGTCTTTGTGTAGCACTACACGGTGGAAGTGGAAGAGCGGACACTGCAGCAGAAAGTGTTCAATGGTTTCCGGGACGTTCCTGCATACATATTATATATATAAACGTGTAAGTATTTTTTTTTTTAACGTTGTCTGGATACCGCATTGGCTTTCGGAATGATTTGAGGAATACAATAGTTTTGGAAGCTTTACCACATTCACAACAGTATGTTGCTTCATTAGAAAGTGAGTGACAGTAACGCCTTAAAAGAAATCGTCCAGACCCATTTTTTCTTTGCATAATTATGTTGAATGTTCATTCAAAATTCCTAATCCACAAAAAATAATTCATTTTCACGCCTTATTTTATTTCACTAAAAGCATGACTTTTGTAAAAAAAACTCGGGAAAAACATCAGCCCCGTTCCAGCCGTGGCACGAAACTTTAACCATATATTTGCTTTGAGTGCATGAAAGTCCTCGATTCACCATCTTTAGTAAATGTGTTATCACAGAGACACAAAAGTAAGTCAGATACTTTTCATGAAGACGAGATATTGAGAGGAAATATAAAGGTCGAAAAATTTCTGAGTAGGAGAAGAGAAACTGGTCCCGGCGGCGGTGCCCTTTTTTCGGCAAAACCCCAAAAACCCCTTAAACCGACCAGCCCCGCAAGCAAAATGCCCGCAGGCCCGAGCCTCGCGACCCGGGGCTGCCCTGAGACGATGTGGCAGGTACAGTGAAAAGGACGAGCACATCTTGCGCTGTTGACAGTGAATTTCTCCAACTGTAAACTTCAAAAAGTGTTGTATTTTTTTTTTGTTGCATTGGGGCTCTCAGTATAGCTAACGGGTTTAAAGGGAAAATTTTCCCCTGCAAGCACAGGATAATCACAGTGAGTTAAAGGGGGTTACATATAAAAAAAAATAGCACCAATGCGGGGTTTGGTGTCAACCCCCATGTCCTATAGCATTGGCGGTCACTTTTTTCCTTTTCGTTTTCTTTCAAAAGAACACCCTGCCCCGGGTCCAGCAAAAATTTGTAAGGAGAGGAACAAGAGAGAGAGAAAAAAAAAAAAATTACAACAATGATTCAATGATGGTTTTCCTTTTCCTCCTCCTGGCAGGCTGTGTAGTTTCCCCAGAGTTCCCAATTCATGCCACTGGGGAGGTCAAGCAACGCGAAAAAGCAAGGGGAACCAAAGTGGACAACCCCCCCGGAGGCTCAAGTTTTGTCACGATTTGCTAAAATGGGTTTGCACAAAAGGTTGAGAAGGCGTTGGAAAAGGAAAATGTTACAATGCGGGTTTTGAAGTGTACCCCCTTTTGAAAAGAGTGATATATGGACAATATGATTTCAACAACTCAAAAAATTTCAATAAAGGTATAAAATCCTGTATATGTCACGGGTTTTTTTGTGTATCGGGTTTTGGGGCCGTAGATGAAAAATAAGTAAAGCTACTTAAAACATTAAATTTACCTAGATATACGTGAATGCATACATAATAGTCCGGGAGTATGCTGATTTTTTGGATGAACCTTGTTTTGCGGATAAGTTTTTTTTTTTGCTGTTTCTTGTAGTTTAGGGGTACCTCTTCAAAATACAGGAGGGTCCCCAGTGGGCACCTTGGGATTTGAGATAAACCCCTTCTCCCCAAAATTTAGGGTCTGAGCACCACCCTGAAAATGCACAGAACATCTGCATGAAAAACCCTTTCTTTACAGCTGCACTTTTTGGAAGCACAAGGGTTCACTTTGCACCAACCGGATCATCTTCAGGATGTAGTCTGGGACAAGTTGGATCTTCTGGTAGGTGGTTTGGGGATGGGCCCCCTATTACAGGTGTCTTTTTTCACCCCAAATTCCTCTGGGTCCAGGGGTAGCTGATCACATCGAATTCCCCACAAGTACGTTTGGAAAGGGGGGCCCTTTAACTTTAAAGGGAAATGTTTCCTTTTTTTGGGGGTTAGAGCACCAGTTTTGGTGCAGACTTTGTCCTTTCCATTCTTTTTTCCCCAGACAAGTAGCCTTGTGTGGGCATGTCCGTGCTCTTGTTAGCCCATAAAAGGCTGGATGAAGGCAGTGGCTTGTTCGGACTTGTGGAATGGGGCATCCAGTTGCCAAGGGTGATAGGTTCATAACCGCTTTCAGGGTTTTGATGACAGACCCTTTCCCCAACCCATAGTACGATGCTCAGGTCACACCCTGATAGGGGCATGGGCTGTAAAAGGTTTTCGACAATTGGCCCTTTGGCCAGGTTGATGATGTCCACTATTTTTCGTCCTTGCGGGGAGAATCCATGTTTAGGGGTCATCCAGCCGGTCTGATGGTAAGGGTGAAGGGGAGGACAAACACATCTGGTCATAGAAACCACAGTGTTGTGGGTTCCCAGCACACCTCAGGACTTGTTGGACGATGATGGGTAGCTTCTTCCTGTGATTTTCTAAAATCATATCTGTCCCGTCTTTCTTCCATCCTATCTCGAGGGGACAGGTCCTACCTTTCACCACCAATTTGGCTCTTTGTGCCCCTAGATGAAAAGCCGTCTTTGTCATTTTCCCACAAGTAATTTTTTTAGCGTTTTTTTTTTTCAATGGATGACGGGACATTTTGGGTGGTATTTTGGTTGACAGGAGGAGATGATGATTTTTTTTTGCCCACTGTCTCCCTGAATCTCTGGTGACGGACTTGATAGAACCGTAGTATTGTCAAAGAAAAGTAGCGTCAATTTTTAAGAGGTATCAAGTTAGCCGTCCCTTTTAAACATTTTCATAAATCAGCTACAGGGGCCCCGGGAGGGTCCAAAGAAGGCAGATCCTCAAGACGTGATGTCTGGTCTTTATTTCTCTTCGAGACTTCACCTGGGGGACTTCTTCGTGTGGACTTTAATTTACACACCCGCATTCTTCCTTGTGAACTGGAAATTTGGAAACTGGTGCCAGCTGTGGGGAGAGCACCCTTCACATCAAACTGCGGTCACTAGAGAACAGTGCGATGACTTTTGAGTAGAGGGACTTTCAGGTCATATTTTTTGGAGTCGTAATTTGGGGATGGATTCATAGTTATTGCCTTTGTTTTTGTTTTTTTTTGGGAGGGTACTGTAAAATCCCTTGGCCGGGTCATTTAAAAATTTTTAACAAGTTCCCCAATAGTACAGCTTTGTCACTTTAACAGATGTGGGGCTATTTCCGATTGTGTGTTCACGTGTTTTTGAGGATGATCTGGGGTTTCCAAAGGGATGGAGGCAGGTATCCAGTCTCTGGCGAAGCCCACCCCCGGGCCCTTTGGCATCTGCTAAAACCCTGGCTTTACCTTTTCCCTTTGTGATATAGCTGAAGTTTGGATTATTTGTTCCTTTCCCCATCTCCTTTCATATTGACTCGATTTTGCAGCAGAGGGGGCTCAGTGCCCAGATTTTCAGTGCCTCTGTCTTCAGGGTTAGCCAAACCCCCCCGCAGTGCCCATCCCTCATGAAGGGGATCGATGAACTGGTCACCCACAGGCCATTCCATATTCCGCTGATGGTCTCGTAAAGGGTTGTCCCGATAAAAATAGCTTTGGACATGTGGAGGAAATTTTTCCAGGAGCGGAGGTAGTAGAGGCCATCCCTGGCGTAGGCCTGGCCGGCGCGAAGTAGAGGGAAGCATTTTCCGGAATGGTTCAGATGGAGGAGCCAGCCCCCCTAGTTCGGCCCGGATGGGACATCATCAGCAACACGGCTTCCCCAACACCTAACCCAAAGTTTGGCTGTCCTTGCTCTGGAGGCTATGTGATCCAAGGTTCCTCAGGCATCAGCTGTCTGAAAGTTGCCATCTGCGATCAGGCTTTTAACACCTCCTCCGCCATCATTCGAGGGGTCGACATTTTAAGGGGGAATTTTTCCCAGCCAACATTTAGCAACCCCTCCAAAGACTTCGTTGACAGGACAGTGGAGAGCCCCTTTCAGCCCTCAGGAACCAACTGCTCCCAACAAAACTCATCAGTGCTGATCCCCCCGAGACGTAAATGGATGTATTTTAACTTCTCCGGGGGGGCCCATTTCACTTGCACGCAACCCCTACAGGTCCCCGTTTCAAAACCTGTCCCGTTTCAGATGGGGCTCTTGGACTCTGGTCATGTTTGGCTCTCGATCAGGATCGATGGTTCATGTCAAAGAGGGGGAAATAGAGCATTTTGTCTTGGCCCGAGGGGGAAAGGCCCCGCTCCCCGCTTTGTTTGTATTGTATCCCTGGGAAACTGGGGAGTTGTTTTGAGTAAGAAAAGTCCTGAGAAGACTGGGTCGGCCTTGAAGCTCTGCTACCCCGACTGCTTGTTTAGTGAGTGACTTCAGGAAAAGAACCTTTGTGGCCCATTGGTGGCATTGGAGGCTGTTTGGGTCCCTGGTATGGGGATGTCTACGTCATATGGAACATCGGGAAACTTTTGGGGTCCTGTTATCTTTGGATTTTTTTGCTCCTACCCTTTTCTGGGGGGGATTTCTGGTGAGAAGGAAGCCAGATAATGGTGGACTGCTTCCCCTTCTGCGAGGATTATCAGACGAAGTTATCAACAATGTGAACTAAAACCATCCCAGCATTACATATGCCAGATAACTTCAGATCTGCTACGGTGCTGGGTGAAAATTTTTTTTAAACCCGCGTACTCTGTTAGAAAAGCACCCACCATAGGAGTACAGCTGTTTTGAGTTTCTTTGACCCCCATCTTTTCGCTAGGTTACTTGCAAAACAAATTTCCCGGGAATTGAAGTATTGGACAATTTAGCTATGAGCGTGCAGGAGGGTTTATCTAGTTTGGGCACCTTTGCCAACGCATCAAAAAGGAAGTCACCACTGATCTTTGATAATGCCTTACTAATGTAAGTTGTAGTGTCCCCTTTTCCAGTCCATGTTTTTTACATCCGAATGATTTTTTTGCTAGCTTCATGCAATACTCCCAGAGTCATCCTGCTACAAACAAAATCTGGAGTCTGCGAGGCACAAAAAGAAAAGCAATGATATCAGAAGCCCGGTGAGGATAGCACTATGGTCACGTCAAAGTCGCTGAGTTTTGAATGAGGGGCCCCTTGAAAGCCTATCCCCCTTAAGCTCTGTATAGGGGGCAAGCAGTTTAATAGAAACCACATTTTTTTATCGATCAGCTGTCATCCTCTACAATGATGCAAAGGGGGGGTCTTCAATGTCCTGGGGATTCTACAAATAGGAGCCGCCCAGGATTTACCGAAAGGAGAGAAAACTTTGTCGACAGTTTGATGGTACCCAGATCTGCAGAGGGAATCATCAGTGCCCCCCGAAGACGGATTGGAACTTTGCGAAATCATCATTTTTGCTTCCCAAAAAATCAAGAGAGATGCCTTGGTGTCCCTTTTTGAATAGTATGCCCCCCTCCATTAGAGGGTGTTTTTTGTCAGCATTAAGATTGCAAAAATCACCCCAGAAAAACGCTTTTAAAATAAAAAATTTAGCGAAATCCCCCAGTGAGCGCCTGGTCACCTTGCAGGGGAAAGGAACAGGTTCTGCGCCCCCCTTTTGTTTTTGCCGTTAATGTTATTTTTTAGGGGTAACATCCAACTTTTATGAATTTCAATATCATTTCATTTTTATCATTAATGTTTGAAGCTCAAAGTGTTTTTATGCCATTATCTTATACACTGGATAATGTTCCTTTTTCGATGCTTTACAGGTTTCAATTTTTTTTCTTTACTTGGCAGTTGAAATTCCAAAAAGAAGTAACATCCTGGGTGGACCAAAACCAAATTTTAAAAAAAAAGAAAATAGTTAAAAACTTTTTCCAGTGGACTCAAAAGGTTGAAAAAAAGAAAAGGCTAAAGGGTGGGGGGAAAATATGTATTAAGGAAAACAGGAAGTTTTTTTAAATGGGGAAAATTTGAAAAAAAAAAAAAAATTTTTGTTTTTAAGGTTATTTTGACTAAAATTTGGGGTGTGTTCCCCAAAAGTGGTTTTTTTAGAGTAATTTTTTCTAAGCTTATAGAAAGCAAAATTACTGTGGCTGTTTTTAAAAATTAAAATTAGAAAAAATTTATATGAGAGCTATTGGGCAAAATTGGTTTTTGATTCCAATTGAGCAGTGCGGGGAAGGTTTTTCAGCTCCCAATAGGGTCAGTACTAAAATTGCAAACAGAAAAGCTAGGATTTTTGTAGGGAATTTAGGGGGGTTTGTTAGGCTTTTTTTTAAATTGAACCCCAAAATAATGTAATTTATTTCTTTTTTATGCTGTTTTTTTTTTTTAAAGCTGTTTCCGCTTTTTGTGTTTATTTACATAGGGGAAAATTTTTTTTGTTTCAGTATGTCGCTCCCCGTACGTTCGTGTAAAAGCCTAAACAACCCTGATCCTTCTGCTTATATGTGGTAGTTTCACCATTCCAAGTCAGAGGGCAAGCTCAGGTATTTGTCAAACAAGCTATTTCGCATTTTTTAAAGTGAAATCGGTGATCAAAACAAGTATGGGCCCCCCACAAAGTGTGCAAGCAGTGTGTCGAGAGATTACGGATGGGACCAAAAGGAACACGGAAAAGTTTGGGTTGGTATCCCCCTGGTTTTGGGGAGAGCAAAAAGATATTCACAGACGTTACTTTTTTTTAGTGAAAACATCAGGGTTTAACAAGAAAAAAAAAAAGTAAAAAAAGAATATCCTAAATTACCGTCAGCTTAAGACCAATGCCTCTTTAGCTGAAATTCCCCTGCCAGTTTTCGAACAAAACCCCCCCTCTAGAAGATCTGATGATGTGAAGAACGCTTGACAGCAATGATGCAGATTTTTACATTCACGAGGATTTTTTTTAGTTGTAGGGATTTGATCAGCAGATAATATTAGCACGTGATTTGGGCCTATCCAAAAAAAACTTCGAAACACTTTGCATCAAGACCCGAACGAGAAAAAAAAATACTTGAACAAGGAGTGAAGGATCATACTTTAACCCGAGAAAGACATTTTTGCAGTACTTTCGAATGCCCGCGGTTTGTGTTTTGCCCTAACATTCCTGGTTTACTGAAAAATTTGGCTTTCAACTGCAATCCAAATGAATGGCGATTTTTTATTGATAGCTCAAAGCGGAGCTTGAAGTGTGTCCTTCTACACAATGGCAATTTGTTTTTCGCGTCAATTGGGCATTTGGTTGTCTTCGTGAAGAATAGGAGATGTAAAAAGAGTCATTTATTATTTCAAATGACAAACAAATTGGAAATCTGTGTTACCTTAAAATGGTGTCCCTTTTTCTTGGTCAACAACGGGGATACACAAAGTACCCTGCTTTTTCTGTTGTGAGATAGCAGAGCTCGAGAGAACATTGGGTTCAGCGAATTGGCCTCCCAGATTGATCTTAAACCGGGAACCAAATTTTAATGAGCCACTTGTTTACAGGAAAAAAAAAAATATTCCCACCTCGCACATAAAACAGGGCTCATGAAAAAAAATTTGTAAAAGCATGTCAACTGAGGCGACTTTTGAAGTACACACTTGGCATTTTCCGGATGTCAATTGAAAAAAACAAGGCCGGGGTTTGATGGTCCCCAAATTCGACAGCTTAAAGATGAAATTTCAACGGTTTCTATGTCAGACCTTAAAAGAAAGCTGGCTATCATTTAAAGACGTCGTCAAGAAAATTTTTGGAAATACACGTGCAAGTAATACACAGAAATTTTTCGAAACATTGGAGAGCTACAAAGCGCTTGGTTTCAACATGAGTATTAAAGTAATTTTTTTCATAGCCATCTTGCCAACTTTCCGGAAAAATCTTGGTGTGCTAGGAGAGCAAGGTGAACGATTTTACCAAGATTTGAAAGGTTTTGGAAGAAGTTACCGGGTAGAGGGATGGCATAGAGGTGACTATTATTGGAGCTAAACGCGATAGTCCTCAAGTGAACACCCAGACAAAAACACAAACGAAATTTTTTCCTAACCTGACACAATTTAGCCTTATCCTTCTAAAAACATGATAATGTTAAAAAACATTCTTTTATGCTATTTCTTTCATTTTATGTATGTTAAATTTGCAACTTTTTATAAAATAAGCACTGGTACTGTTTTTGACAGTATTTTTCATATTTTTTAAGAAAACGAAAATCCTACAGTTAAAAACTTGACGATAAAAAAAACTGAGACATTTGGGTTCAGCACCCAAAAAATTTCTTAATAACAAGTGCAGACCTAACCCAAAAAAAATTTGTTCCCCCCGTGAATCATTGTAGATAACAGGTAGAGGCATTTGATTTAAGTATTTTTCAGCAAATAATAAATCACGTTCTTTTTGGGGTTTTTGGGTTTTATGGGGGTTTAAATCTCAAAATGCCCAAGGGTGCCACTGGGCACCCTCCTGTATTTTGAAGAGGTACCCCCAAGCTATAAGAAACAGCAAAAAAAAAAAAAATATCCACAAAAAAAAAGGTGCAGCGCCCTGGCTACCCGGGCTAAACCCCCCTTTTTGTTAAAACACTGAACTAAAAAATTTCCTCACCATTATTGCTATATACATATATACGTATATGTAAAAACGTTATGCTTATATTATAAGCCCTATATACAATATATAGTAAATTACTAATATCAATACTACTCTTAAATATACTCAAAAGTAAACCCCAAATTTGTGATCAAAAGGATGTGTTATATTTTTTATAAATGTTCTAATTATGTATTATGGCATGAAAAGTTGCTTACATTCATGAGTTGCCACATATTTGTGGACTTGCTAAAAAAAAAAACTTTTCTTTTAATTTTTTTTTAAAATTTAAAAAAAATTAAGTTTTTTTTTGTTTCCAAGGGCTCTTTAACCTCAAAAATGATGTTTATACACAAGATTGATTTACCGTTTAGAAGCAGAGAAGAGACGTAAAAAAATATTGATGGCCTTTTGGAAGTGCCAAAAAAAAAAGTTACATCACAATTACAAAATACACATTACAATATCAAAGTCTCCATAGTTTTATCTTTTTTGGATATCAAAAGGCACCATTTTGCAAAAAATTTTTGGTGCTTGTAGCAGAAAGTGCCAATTA